>OX246737.1:26829424-27343346 GCA_945910005.1 Isoperla grammatica
AATACACCGTTCAACTTTTCTTTGCAGCTTTGTGAGTAGACCTACTCAATATATAGACCAAATTTTGTTTGATAACGTAAACGATTATGGCTGTTTGAGGACCTTGTTTGAGACTACCTGCCAGTCCTGACCTACCCTGAAATTGATCTGTCATTTTCTTGAAGTATTGTTTAGTATTGGCTATCTTCCTTGACTGCCCAGCCCAGAGCTTTGTATTGGACGTTGGGGTATGCACGCAAAACCAATTTTACCAAATTAACAACAAACGCGTCAACAACATAATCGATGCGTCGGAACGTATACCAATTTGACGTAATGACTGAGAATCACACTCAAGGAGTAGACGCATGGAGACTCAGTTACGCCCGACAGTCGCTCGTCTTCAACTTTTCTCTTGAGACTTTCGACCTTTTTCACATTATGTACTGGTTTAAAACTGCTTTCCATTATTTCATCTTTTCTGCCAGTGTGTTCCTTTCTACATATGTATTACAACACATATATTATGTATATGTTGCATGAATTCAAATCTTGATTTGCTAGACTACCATGTTTCCCATCCAATCGCCCTTCAATAATTATATTCCCATTATTCTGGTAGTATTTCTTCGAATTTGATGCATTGAAAAATTATATTTTGAGATCTAGGGAATACGTCTAACACAATTTAAGACTCGAACGAATATCTGGATAGTACTTGTGTATTCTAAAACTGGTCACTTCATTTCTTCTCGAAATGAATTATTTACCAATGGGAGCGATGTGCTCTGACCGCACGAAATACCTCTTATAACCAGATGGGCACAATTTATTTACTTACTTACGCACACATGTGTGGTAAAATTTTCACAATTTAGTTGTGTGACATAGTTTTGAACAGACTGTACTTGTAGCACACCGATGCCATTAGCGAGTTTCAAGGTCATTATGTTACAAAGTGGTAGTCATTGCTACTGCCGTCGGTGCTGTGCGACGGAATTATAAAATATGTCCACTGCCTACTCGAGAGTCGGGATTAGCCCCACCGCTAGAACATTCATCTGTCTGGCATTGACACACTTATTACATGGCCCATATCTGATACTTCCTAAAAAATGCGAGGTTTTCAGTTGGCTGCAGGCTAAGGATTTCCAGGAAATCTAGTCTAGTAATGAAAACCGCGCGTTGTGTAATTAAATTAGGTACCGGTAGTTAAGAAAAATATATATATTTTTTTACATTCAATACTTCAGTTAGTTCTTATAGCAATAATAATAATAATAATTTAATCGGCTTAAAATACAACGATGGAGTGTTTTAATTTTTTGCACGGCTCTTGTAACGGTTTTCTGATGAAGCAAATATGATCTACATTACATACATCTCATTACAGAGCCAAGATGTATGGCAGACATACGTCATTATTATTGAAAGTCCAAAGATATGAGCTCGTTTAGTTAGCTACAAACCCAACTTTTATGCAGCTTAATTTTTACGTTTGTATTTCGTATCAAGAGAATATGTCATTGTCACGATTACCAACATTCTCGCGGTGACCACGCCCACATCCTTCAACCCACCCACTTGAATTCGCGTGTGATACAACCATTCACTGATCATATTCGTTTAGTCGAAGCCAAAAGACGTTCCAGTAGTGAAATATCACTGCAGCGTACACATGTGCCCCTACCCTTGGCATCCTCGTAAATTCCTCGCCTATTGACTGGCGTATAGACTTGATCACAAATCATTTTGAAAAAACGTAATGTGTTTTTAATTTTTCCTTGCCAAGACTAGATATTTAAAATTGAATTAAGACCTCGAAACCTACAACGACTATGCAAAGTAATAATTATCTTTTTAATTTTGCTCATCAATACGCTTACAGTACCAGAGCAGTGCGATTTTTATTCTAGGTATTTGTGGTTGGCGTATAGGTATGAAGGTGTTGAAGCAATAAACCAAAACTTGCTTTACCGGTGTTCGCGCCCGTTGCCACTATATCTTACACCATCTCATCGTCTTCATCAGCCTCGATTCATACATATGTCATCAAATCAACCGCCAAAGTAAACCTGCATTAAAGAGCTGTTTTGTTGGTATGGTTTTTTAAAACCCCTGCTTTATAGTAAAATCCATGCAAACGTTCAAAATTGACTTGTTTGTCACTTATGCAAACGTTGACCAATTAGCGTAGAAAGGGTTATTCTGTTGGTATAAGATGACATTATTTGTGTGCGTGTGTTGGTAAGAGTGTGGCCTCGTCTCACATGCAGCCTTCCTCGTGTGAGATTCACGCAGACTAAATCAGTATCTGTCGCTTGGCATGCGGCCATAGGCCGTGTAGAAAGTAATACAGAAAGCAATGACCCTATCTATATCCCCGTTCAACAGTTCTATGCAGGTGCTAACGGCTGCTGACCCGCCAATACCTCGCGTTACAACCTATAATGTTACGTGTAAAAGTTTCATTCAAATAATACAATAACAGGTATATAGTACTTTCTTCATTGCTTGTTTTCTGTGAATAATTTGAATGTAATTGTTCAAAATAATATTATATTCACGCTTTTTACTGTCGAGTACAGCTTGCATTACACTTGTTAGTCATATTATATCACTTACCAGAATTTGAACAACATAGTTGAACCGGCAGCATAACGCAAAATATCTACTACCTAAAACACAATCTCATCTCACTAAAGTGATGGCTAGTTTTTTTTTTTTTACGCATTTCGATGGAACCAAAAAATTCAGTATTAAGTCGTGTTAACTTCGGGGGAGGGGGGGGGGGGGGGGGAGTGAGGAAGGTCTTGCAAGTACACAAAACTACAAACATTGTGTCTGTTCACTACTGTAGAAGCGCCATTCTGCGAATAACACGCAAAGAAAAGTTATTTCGCAAGGGTGTACTACTGTCAAAATGTTTGTTTAGTTATCTATAGATACCAGGCGATGCCAACTTGAAATCTAAGCTGATAATTGAACGTGAAGTTAGGTTACTCATTGAACGTGAGTTCATCACCAGCTCTGTGAACGTCAGCCGTCCGCAGTGGCTCATGCGGCTGGTGCGCAGGTCCTAACCGTGCCACTAGGGACGTGGGTTCGAATCCCGAATAATCTTCGCCGTTAAAGCGCCCTAAATCCATAATCTGCTCCGAATCAACCCCCCGCATCGTCTCGAATAGCATGATTGCAATAATAGAGACGTAAAGCAACAAGAATAGCCATCATGAACGCCAAATTAGATTACTGAATTACTGAGATGAACGTGAATAAAAGAAACATTGAGATCAGTTTGTATTGGATCGCGAGTTGCATTGATCCGTGATTATGTATTAATTTGACGACGTGGCGATGCCCCTTTTTTGAGAGTCTGGAGCTCGAGCTGTGCCGGCTCGTATTGTGAAATGCAAGTTGCCATCCATGGCTTATTGAGCAGCTGGTTGCGAGGACTGACCTATATGTCTCCCATTTTACAGGTTTACTTCGATCTATCTGTCTATACACGTAAACACCAGACAAACCTCTATGCAGTCAATGACAACAATGCTTGCATCACAACCTAAATGCCATTCGTTGATGTCTTCTATTTGTCTGCAAGTAAACGACCTCCATTTCATCTCGAGCTACGTCGAATATTTGCGGGTCTTAGCATGATGACGTCGTTGCTAGTAGCACGTGCCTCCAATCAATCGCTGGCACTACGGAAGTTTTTATACAAGGCGCACACGCCAAATAGTTAACTTGGTTAAGGTGAAGAGGTCGGGATCTTACCACGGCTTGTGACGGTCTCAAGCCCGACGGACGTACATTCGAGTTGATTTTAGAAGTAATCAGTTAAACTTTCAATTCGAGACTCCGTGTGACATCCGTTGTCCACACGTAGAATAGACTCCTGTCGTTACACTACCGCGTTGGGTTGTGAGTCTTGAAGCACCTCACCACGTTTCTGTTGTTGTCATTCATTCAGTACCAGTTTCTAACTAAACATCACGTTTTTGTCGACTTTGCGGCTAAACGAATGTCTCTAAATAAATTTTTTAACATGTGGTCTGCACTTCACAATTAAAAATCATCAACTACTAAGCCAGAGGTCAAAGTAATTTATTTTAATAATCAATTTTCTGCATATTTATTTTGTCTATAGTTTATCAGGGTTGAGCAGTTTTGGTTGATGTGTGCGTATATTTATTAATTACTCATATTTGTTTAGATGCATTTAAAAATCTAGTTCTAAATGCTGTTGTGTTTTGACTTTTGATGACATCAAAAACATCAAACAATGTCGATAATCTCTGCAGATGTTATTGGAATATACATATTTTTACAACACATAAGGCTCGTCGGGCGTATCGTATCGTAGTATTTAGGTGTGATTTACACATATTCCTCTGATCAAGCCTGATACTAATTCATACGATAGAAATCCCAGAAGGAATTAGTGTAAAGCAAAGCAAGCTTCATTAAACGTCATTAGAGCATTGTTAAGTTGTTCATGGTCTGATGGCGATGCAGATTTATATTCATATTATATGTCCGTGGAAGTGTGTGGGTGTTTGCGCATGCGCATACCTTGTTACGTTGATGGATGTAGTGTGAAATTGATGGTAAATGATTAGTATGGAGTATGCAGTCGTTGCACGCATATACGCTCCACTGCGCCTATCCTACAGCTTGCAGTAAAACAGGGGTGTGCAAAATATGGTTGACGTACGTCTTATACAACAGGGATGTACAAAGTGTCCCAGTTCCTCGGTTAGAATAAGCGGGATTATTGTTTCAAATTGTGAGTTCCCACAACACAAATACCTAATGTAATGAATTATAGCTTTCAAGCACTGAGTCAATTTGATTTCGACTTTAAATTTAAAGTTGCCTAAATGCTGATGATTTGGATTCTCACTGGTAGAGTCTCAGTTGATGTGTTGCCCAATGTGATCTTCATAGAAATTAAAATATATGCAATGGAAGTCCGGCAAGTTGTTGTTATTGTTATAATTTATTTTTATTTCTTACAAATTAAAGTTAGTAGCAGGGTGTCGACTCGAACCAGATGCCTGACAAACTATAATGTCTTTTACCTATTCTAATAAGTCCGTATCCACATTTTGAGTTTGTCTATTCAAAGGGTGCAACGGCCGCCAGACTTTTTGTACCGGATTGAAGATAATAATAATAATAATTTTTGTAGGAATTATTGTTTTTAATTGAAACCGTTCTAGGGTGCACACCAGCTTTACCTGATGTGCCCCTCTTCAGGTGGCTAACTAGGTTATTAGGGTGTTTGGATAGTTGGGAAGGATTGTCCGAGGGCTGATAGTATGACTCAATCCCAGCATTCGCTTTTACGACTGAGGAAAACCTCGGAAAAAACCTTCAGTCAGGACTGCCGGTGGCCGGAATCGAACCGGCGACCTCCCGAATTAGAGTCTCGCGTCTTACCGCTGAGCCACCTCTATCGGTGGATTGAAGATTGATAAATGGGGCTTAACGTCTCATATTTGCGCAACAATAGCTAATCGATAGACGATTCACCGGATTGAAGATTTACCAATAATTTTAATTAGGTATTTAATAATTTTAATTTTATCAATTAATGAATAATTCAAACCGGAAACGGAACCCCACTGATTAATGTTTTACACCCGATCTCGTATAAATTGTGATTCGACTCGAAACATGTAAAACATGTACCGACCCCAAACCAAAACATGTTTGTACTTCCGACTCTGCTTTGTAGGCAACAGGTTAGGGAACTGAGCGGTAGCATCTAATCAAGGGAAAAGTGCATCACCCTAAGAAATGCAAACTATATATTTTATCCAGTGACGAAGAATGCAGTATATTTTATTAGCTCATTCCTTGTAAGGTGTTTGTGACGCATGCATAACTTTGCATTGACAGTGGCTATAAACAGAAGGTTGGCATTACAGGAGAGAGTGCAGTGCATACGTTGATTCAGGCAATATAATGTGATTGAGAGAGGCTTTCGTCCTGTTTTGCGCTGCTGTTTGGAAAGGGTGGGGACTTCGTACCGCGAGGAAACGACGAGTTACGCAGTCTGTACAAAGACGACAGTACTCCTGCATGTTACGCCCTGTACAGTGTACACTCCTCTGTCTTCTGTCCACACCAGCAACAGCCTCATATAGCCTTATCTAGCCGTCCGCTGTGGCTCATGTTAAAGCGCACGCAGGCCCTCAGCGTATGTCACTTAGTGACGTGGGTTCGAATCTCACATTAGGTATGTTTTTTTTGTAATTGCCCTTCTTTATCTATCAGTCACCTCTCATCGTCTCGAATAGCGTGATTGCAATAGTGAAGTAAAGCAACAAGACTTAGTACCATCAATTTTGAACGAAGATCTAACCAAAACATGACTTGTATGAGAGTCAGCCAATGTCGTAACTACGGGGGGGGGGGGGGGGGGTAGGATCGCCGCCCCCTCCAAGTTATATCAAGAGGGGCGAGGGGGAATGCAATGTCAGTTTCTGAATCTTTACAAACTATAAACTTAGTTTCTAAAGCTGTGCATCCTCATAGCTTTAATACCCGTTGATGACACGATTGACGTTTATGGCAGTAGACATAGAAGCGACAAATAAATGCATTATGGGTACTTGCTAGCGTCCACACAAACTCGCCTCATGACCAGCGATTGTTCTAGCATAAAAACGTTCGTCCCCCTCCCCCCTAAAAAAAAACAAGTATTAGTTACGCCACTGCGGTCAGCTAATTGCAACTGGTTTCTAGAACTGACATCGGTTTGTGTTTCTGTTTTTATGAATGCAGTTCAAGAAGTATTATTAGACCGTCGTGTGCGTTGGACACTTACAGATTGTGCAATGAATAGTTGACGTTCTGCGGTTGTCGTTTTCAAGAACAACAATGTGAGTTATTACGTTGCAGGAGAAAATTGATACACATGTCTATTTTCGCTTCGCTCAACCGCTGTGCATGATATTGTTGGCACTGTGTTAGTTTAGGTTAAATCCCCATGATGCACATTCCAACGATATACGCAAGATAGTTTTTGACATATTTAAAAAAAGTAATTTCTATTTGAAATAAGTTGTACAGATTATAGAGTATAGTCCACGTGTTTTGTTTATCGATTGTTTCGGGGTTTTAGTGTAAAAGTTCTAGTGCTAGTGCTAGTGCCCTTGTTGCAGTTTCACTCAAGCATGTTTGAGTGTTGAAACCAGCTTGTGAACTGCGAGAGCTCTGGTATCGGTATTATACGCACAAAGTCAGTCAGTGGTACGAAGCGAGTTAAGTACTCTCACAATAGAACTAACCATAACATTGCCGACGTATTAATCTAAATGTATGGATACAATATGTAGGAAGCGAAATAAATTCTTCATCATTTTGTATACCGAAATCGATTTGTTCAAAACGTCTAACTATAATATAAATAAACGATATAGATGTGAGCGATCAGTTTCCTTCAGATCATGCATCATGCACACGAATGTGTTTTCAAGTTTCTCAACGTCCAATACGTATTTTCGTAAATTTGTTCAAATGATGGAGTTATTAATAACTTCTGAGCACATGTGTATGCACAGAGTACATCCTTCGTGTATACAACTGGCTTGTTTCCTGTTTCGTGTATATGTCTAGATCATATCCTTCATTATGCCCATATAAGATTATACCCTGGTCCAATTGTATAATACTTACCACTGCGCGTGCTAGATTTAACAACCTCAACCATCGATCGTACACACCCCTAAAGAATCTTCATCGCAGCCTGATTGGAAATTCAGTGATTGAAATCAAGAACTTTGTTTCATAGCTCATAGTCTTGTGCAATAAATGTTCCTCAAGAGGAGCGTTCAAAATAATGTAATGTGCTTTTTTGTTCATAACCAGACTTCTCCGACAAAGTGCTACACAAAAATAATAACACGGCTATACGTCCAGATATTTCTGTTTACTTGCCGAATGCAGGTCATTATTTGCTACAATAAGATGATTTGATTATCATCATGAAAAGGTGAATGTGATAATAGTATTTGTACAAGTGGTCATAGAGATATGAACTCCTTACCAATACCACTAATATTTCCCCGAAAGGTGTATTTAACAAAAGTGTCGGTACCTTTTCAGGGCGATAAAAATGTTTTTGCTGTGGGGTACTCCGTGTTATCGTCGTATACGTTGTTTTTCGTCGTACGAAACGGAGTCAGGGTTCCACCACCGACTGTCTGCCGTGTGGTTGAACTGTACAATACGCGTCGTACGCTACGTAGTCACGGTTCCACCACCAACTGTCTGCCGTGTGGTGGGCCGTACAATACGCGTCGTACGCCACGGAGTAATGGTTCCACCACCGACTGTCTGCCGTGTGGTGGGCCGTACAACACACGTCGTATGCTACATAGTCATGGTTCCACCACCGACTGTCTGCCGTGCCGTGTCAAGGATCTATTTTACTCCGCAGGCTCGCTTGAAACGTGCAAAGGTTAGGCACCTGAAATAAACCGTGCGAAACTATTTTAAGATTGCAAGGTTATGTTTTCATAGTTTTTAAATTGGGATGGTTCCTGTGGAAGATTGTGACTCATCCCACAGGCCTTGTCTCTGCTCTGCCTACATTTCATTTATAGCTCCTCGCTCATTGGGGGCTACACCTCCAATTGTCTGATCTTGGAAGCATCTGTTGGAACGGTCTGGAGATAATGTAACGGTATAGACAAGGGTTATAACATATGTGTTCGATTAACTTTACGATCGTTTAGTATTACCTAAAATGTGTTGTCCAACTAACTAAAAATTACGTTGTGTACAATTTGATATTTACAGCTTATCTATTTTCTACTTTCTATAATCTATTTTATTTACTCACTCCTTTTAGAAGTAGGTTTATGTATCGACTTATCGCAGTATAATCCGTTGAATTGTCGAGTATTACAAGTGAGAGCAAGTCAGCCGCAAGTATCGCAATTATTTCTCAGCACAACATTGATAACGCGAAATCACATGCAATGCATGCCAATACAAAAACATGTGGCTACAAAATATAATTCCAATGGCAACATCGTAACATTTTCTTTATGTAGACTCATTATTGTCGTGCTAACATCACGTCCACGTCGATGGTTCTCTCTCTCTCTCTCTCTCTCTCTCTCTCTGTCTCTCTCTTTTCTCTCCTCGTGTTTACTCCGAAGAGATGATAGAACTGGCAAGCGGCCCACTCCCGTCTACTTTCGTAACGCTGGCCAGTTTGAGTCCCCTTCTTCAGATGTATGTATGTATGATGTATGATGTATTGTAAATTGTTTCCAATTGTGTACAGTCCGTTGGCGTTTTGTATGTTACAACGAGATTTGTTCGGGTGAGATTAGGGCAATGGCGTAGCCAGGTATATATTTCGGGGGGGTACACTCAGGGGGGGGGGGGGGAGTTCCCCCCAACAGAGCACCACAGGCTTATTACAGGTTGTCTGCTGAAAATGGGATAATTTATTTCTGATTGGTATTTGGATTTATTGCACTTGACGCAAGCGCTAAATAGGATTACTAGCGTCACCAAATATACCTTGTAAATATAAGTTATTGGGTTTATGAATGTTATATTTCATGTTTACCTTACATTCATTAAAACTGGGATTTCGACCCCCCCCCCCCCTCCCCCCTCCCATGACTTAACGGCACAGCATTGAGTAATGAGAATGTCATCGATCGGAATGTTTTAATCTGTACATGGAAAGTGGTGGAACATACAATGCTTTTTAGTGCCACTATAACATCTGACCAATTCGTTAGTGTTTTATTTTGCGTTAGTTATTTTTTGTCGTGAGCAAATTTGACGGAATTGAGACAAGAAATAGATTTGGTCCTTTTAACACCACCACTTCCACTGGTCCTATAATTTCAACAGTATTTGCATTTAAAACTATTTTATGAAAAAATGCAAAAAATTAGAAGATGAATGTATGAAAGATCAGCATTGAATACCACACAAATCCGTGTCTTTTTCTTGATTGGAAACTATGATATTCCAGTGCCTACGCAAGGAGGGGGCTAAAGAGAGAGCTCCATAGCGTTCAATTGTCTGATAGGGTTATCCCACATACGGTACATACATTAAACCCTATCTGTGGAATTACCGGCATTTAAAAAAAATTATACTTTTTCATTTGAGTTTCCAAACATTTAAATGTATTATTATTTATTAAATGCATGGTTGACGGTGCTTTGTCTGGCACAATGCACCAAATTGTGCCCCTACCGCGTTCTATGTCTCGTTTTACTGTCGTTCTGATACTGCTATGTAATTCATTCACACCCACTAACTCGAGTGTAAAGAAGGCCGTAACTTTCTCGAAAGTAATTTTATGACTCCTATACTCGAACAGTATAACAGCAACAAACGAAAGTACAATTTTAGCACTCTCCAACGTATATTTATTCTGCTCCAATGCACGAGGGATTGAAACGAGTTTAGCATCAAACGGTCACAAAGTAATCCTGGGTGCCTACGTCGTTTTAGAAATCAAGTCATTTCATTCATTTGATAACGACGACGGCGACGGCGTTTTATTCAATATAAGCAATGGGTCACATAACCTGTATACATCGTCTGTCAAGGAATGTCCTTACCATCATGAGACTTAGAACCCAACCCATCTACTTTGTGTTGTAGAAATGAACGGCAAGGAATGCTCCACAGAAATCATAATAATAATACAATTCAAAATATGTTATAATATCAACTTTACACAAAGCTAATAGTACTGGTGCATCATACCACTAAGCTAACCTGGCACCAGTCAACAACAAAATTGTAGCGAAAGACAATTTGTAAATAATTATAAAAAAAATAACAATACCAACAACAATTTTATATCATTGTTCGTATTTTGAGATTTTGTTAAGTTCATTTTTATGTAGAAGGTTACAACGAAACCATTTCTCATGTATGTCTCATTGATTGGATCAAGTGTTCCACTCACATACAGCTGTATCAACAAGTCACAACACAAGTACGCAATCAGAGAAATGGCAGATGAATTTTTAACCAATTAACCTTGAAAAGTTGCAAGTACCTCTTCTCGCAAATCTATTGTTATGCTAATAAGGAATACAAAGTGTCATGGTGCGTGTACGCGTCACGTTGCGTTGATGTCTTGCCAACCAGCGACGTCACTTAGTATAATGGGCTATGGGGGTTTGAATCATAAGATTATCCAGCAATACTCAGGTGTGTGTACAGTCGTACGCAGCATTTAGGTAAATATAATCAAATAAGAAAACCGAGCAATGAGACTTATCCCAGCTATTCATATATAACTAATTCAATGAAATTTGTTCAAATGTATTTATTATTTACATAAGGCAAAGCAAGAGCTTCTGCCATTGGATGATGAGAAATATTGCACGAGATGACAAAACGCGTGTGGCAATGTGACACGTTCGGTATCACTGACTTACAACTAAAAGTACCGTTTCGGAGCGAGCTATAGGCCCTACCAGCCAATGACGAGCGAGGGTGCCAGGTCGAAGCGAGCTATCAGTTAATGACGAGCGAGGGTGCCGAGTCGGAGCGAGCTATCAGCCAATGACGAGCGAGGGTGCCGGGTCGGAGCGTGCGGTGTCAGCCAATGCGGTGCGAGGGTGCCGAAACGGAGCGAGCTACCAGCCAATGGCGAGCGAGGGTACCGAAACGGAGCGAGCCATCAGCCAATGGCGAGCGAGGGTGCCGGAACGGAGCGAGCTACCAGCCAATGCGGTGCGAGGGTGCCGAAACGGAGCGAGCTACCAGCCAATGGCGAGCGAGGGTGGCGGCTCGGAGCGCACGGTGTCAGCCAAGTGTAGGCAATGGGTTGGGAGGGCACGGTGTCTGCAGCTGTTGGACTAGAGTGGGCTAACAGCAGCGCGCGTCGCATCGCGCACGGAGAGCGTTGAACCCGCACGAGAAAACCACCTCAAATATCTATGTCACCGGGTATTTTGCACGTGCCTGTACCGTTTCAATCGAATCAAGCATAGTAATCGATATTCAACAACTTTACCTTGCGTCGTGTTCGTGTAAACTCGGCTTCGAGCCGACGATCCACGAGCCCCCTCTCAGACTACTCGTATCTCTGACATCACTCCGCACCGCCCGCGGGGTGAACGCCCGAGAATCTAAAATGGCCGCCACGCGAATAGCTAGCTTTCCCCAGCAACGCCATGTTGCCAGCGTTGTACTGACCGTTCGTAAAACTATCGCCACCAAATTAATTGAATCCCGTTTCAACAACACTTTGATAATGCGATTGCCGTTTCGTACAGATTATTTTCTCCGTGTCGCAAGTGGAGCAAAGGTTGTTCGCCCCGCGGTTACGTTCGCGGTTATGCACGAAACGTTATCACTACGACTAGTAAAGGAAATAATTTGGCAGTCTACAAGGAAGTTCCATTACTTATCATTATGAAAGTCGAAAGAAGTGTCGACTTTAATTCACAACAGCGTTTCCTAAAATAGAATGTGTCTTCGCGGATGTCCGCTACCACGTGACGCGTCACCGTGAGCGCGCAAAGGCGGTGACCAACAGATAGTTACAAACAAGGCAGTTGATATTTGAATGTGTAATGCACTTCATTGAGATTCATGGTTTCATAATCTAGGGGGGCATCGATAAGCATCAGCTGAAACATTTTGAATCGTCCTTTTGTGTCAATTTCCTTATATCGAAAGTAATCTTGTCCTTGAATTCAGATTATGATCTCTAGTATCCCTGTGACCTTGCCTGATTGGTCAAGGTCGACTGGACTAAAATTGTCCGATGATTGCATTGTTCGTGACGTTACAAACATATTTCCTCATCCGGAGTTCGAACCCGAGACAGCTGATGTTGAGACTTTGGATAAGGTCTTCATGGCCATCAATAACATCGAAATTTTAGTAACTTTCAACTCCTTACCTTCCAAAGATGAGATCATTTAGACCAGCACATGCATACAAACCTATAAAGTATAGTGTTCAGAACATTTGATCCATTTGAAATTATGGAATAGATCAAATGTTCTGAAAACTATACTGAACTGAACTGAAGCGTGTGCTTATACTAGGCCTACTAGTAATGGAGGATAACTCGGAGATTGGAAATTAAATTAAATATTTGTACAACTAAATGTATATACATACATATATATACGAGTACGAGTTTGAAATCATTCCGCGTTTTGTGGAAACTTGTCGGGCTGTCGTCCTGGGCTTATGTAAATACTCTCGCCCTGACTGGAGGTTTGAAAACACTTGCAGCGAACATCTGGAGCCGTCGACGTATACGTATGAGCAAGCAATTTGCATTAACTTAGTGTTTACCTTTTGTTAGCGGATGACCTGTTTCTGTTGCCACATGCTTTTTGCTATTTCTGAAAAATTTATTCAACGTAGCTAAAATATGCGTGCAATTATTTTAGGTATACAAACATGGTGAGTTTTTCAATAATTTTAACTGTATTGGAAAATATTGATTGTTGTATTCACAAAGTTATGCTCTAAACATAGCGAAGTTTATGGGTTTTATACTTGTATTTGAAAAACGAAAAGTAGCAATTGTAATTTTTGTATTTTATAGTCAAGTAAGGTAAATTATTAGTTCTTAAAAAAAAAAAAAAAAAAAACAATTTGAGGCTATATTATAAAACTATTTAAATTGCGTGTTTTATTCACTATAGCAAGATTGTCTGCTGACCTTGATAATATATATCCCCGCGTAGCCCAAAAACACTTTAAACGCCGTTGATAAGAGCAAAAAAACGTATATGATTCTCACACATTGAACTTGAACTTGGGGACTAAACTATAGCAAGCAAACATGGCTGCGAGTCGAGTGACAGGTTTTGTATTCGTCGACCCAATCGAGGCTAATTTCGTACTAGTTCTTGGATTGGGCAACCAATTGCACATGCAATTATTTGAAATAAAAGTCGTATGGGGGTTAGTTCTACCCCTGTCGATCTGTGCAAAACAGCGTGAATAGATGAATCAGTGCTGATAGAGGCAAGGGCCAAGGAAAAGTGTGAAATAAATCGCGTGCAATATTACAAGCTTGAAGGTCTCGCGGTATTAACACAATAGTGACCGCAGTGCATTCATCGCTTAATATTCTTTGGCGACGATTAGGAACGAGACGAGTAGAGGATAGTAATCGTTTGGTCACACTGAGGCCAGAGGTAATAAAACTAGACGAAATGTGGACGATTTGGTCGTTGCATGATAATGTGCGTTTTGTGCGGACGAACGTTTGCGTTAGTAAGTCAACGGTCAATCAGAAATAAAACGTGACCTTCGACGAAATATGCAGCACAAAATATTTTAAATGTTTAAATGTTGAAATAAAGATTGGGCACCAAGTGATTGTGAAAGGATCGTATCTCGTAGAGGAAATTTTCTTTCGTTCCAATAAGCAAATAAATCCGCACGTTTTTTTTTTTGCACTGAACTGGATAGACGTAAGAATATTTTGATTTCATGTATGGAATAAAAAAAATGATCAATTAGTTCACATTACTCTACTAGCGTCCTTTAGTTTTCGATGTTGTGAGTGATTGAAGGTTCTTTATTTGCGATATGGTCGGTCCTTTCACCGTAATATGCACTTTGTACAATGTCCTTCACGTCGGGACATTGACAACTGTGTACTAATTAGTATGTAATTCAACGCATGTAATAGATTTGCAGGGTTTATGAAGTAGTTTGAAGTTTGACGGCAGCTGTTGGCTTCTCAAGGTCGAGCTTACCTTTCCGTGCCTTCTAGCAAAGCAAGCAGTTCCTGTTAGCTGTCTTGGCTGACCAGAGATTCCTCTTGCATCTCTATGCCGAGCAGATAAGAGGGGGTTCTCTTGGTTCTGCAAGCTGAGAAGGGGTTCATTTTCGCTACAAACTAAGAAGGGGTTTCTTGTAGCTGTCTTAGCATATAACAAAGGGGTTCCTCTTGGCTCTGCAAGGTTAGAAGAGGTACTTGATAGCTATCTAAACCGAGCAAAGGGGTTCCTCTTGGTTCTGCAAGGTGAGAAGAGAGAAAAGGTTACTTTTCGCTCTGCAAACTAAGAAGAGGTTTCTGTTAGCTCTTTTAGCTTAGCAAAAAAGTTCAAATTGTTCAAATCAGAGGACTCATAATTCAAAGAATCAAAATACAGCTAAAATATAACGATAAATACAGAGTATAGGCGTATCTTGTGGCATTTATATTCCTTTTTTGGTTTTCAGGTGTAGTATTTTGTTGTTACGTGTTGCATTTAAATTTAATTTTGATGGTGGATCCTAGCCTGACGTCTTGTTGCCAATCATCACAATGAGTCATCATCAACGATCAGTTATTTTATTCTTGTTTCTGATCGCCTAGAGATCTATGTCGTCGTAATTGCTCGTCGCTGTTTGTTCTTACACTCAAAAAACTGTTTGGTTGGTGCAACCCATTTTTTATTTATTTTAACCAAAAACTTTAGTAAACTATTAGCCAGCTAAATTATGGGCTATATTAACTAAATAGTTTATGTAATATTTATTAGTTGTGGCTACCAAAAAAATTGGTTGTTATTACTATAAATATTTGGCATGCACTACTCATATTTGGTTTGCATAACTTTTTATTTGTTTGGCTAAACTCCTGGGTATAGTTGAGATAGCTATACTTTTTCGTTTCTACGACCCAAAAGATAGTTTGTCGAACTATATGTTATCAGTTAGGTTTACTAATATGAAGTTACGATAACTTCTTCATTTATTTGTTTTAATTATTGGTTTAGTTGAAAGTACTACAGTTTTTGGTTTCCTCAACCGACAAAATAGTTTCTCTAACTAGATGTTATTAGTTAGCTTTACCAATATTAAGTTGGGATTACTTCTTCATTTCCTTGTTTTAACTGTTGGTTTAGTTGAAAATGCTACGGTTTTTGGTTTCCTCAACCAACAAAATAGTTTCTCTAACTAAATGTTATTAGCTAGCTTTGCCAATATTAAGTTGGGATTACTTCTTTAAATCCTTGTTTTAACTGTTGGTTTAGTTGAAAATGCTACGGTTTTTGGTTTCCTCAACCAACAAAATAGTTTCTCTAACTAAATGTTATTAGTTAGCTTTGCCAATATTAAGTTGGGATTACTTCTTTATTTCCTTGTTTTAACTGTTGGTTTAGTTGAAAGTGCTACAGTTTTTGGTTTTCTCAAAGCACAAAATAGTCTTTCTAACTTTATAGGTTATTAGTTAAAGTTTACTAAATATTTAATAATATACAATACAGTTATTTGAATTACAAATGCTGAGACGTATTTAAACAAGCTTGTAGCACCTTATTCTTGTTATGAAACTACATATTTTCAGCATTTATAGATTAGAATGGTTTGGGTGAGGGATTATTATAAGAAACATAGCTACGGTAACATGCTAGAAGAAACACGTTATTTCTGTATTGTAAATTTCTTCCATTTTCTGGTAATAAAAAATTTAATGTTTATACAAGCATAACAAAATCAAACACACAATTGTCAATTTTGTACCTAAAATTTTAAATCCACACACTCGAAATAGTGATTTATATGATTTAATATTTTAAGTGCAGTTAGTACTTTGTGAAGCTCATAAAAAGTAACTTCCTTCTTTTAGGCAGTCTATGATCCTTATCATTATAATAGGATGAAATATGATTTAAGTTGTGTGAGAAATAAAATATGTCAGGAACCTCCATAGAAATATGATTTATTATTAGAATCATTAATATGCTATACTACTACAGACTGCAGTTATTCACAAAATCTGTTTTGACACTGCTGCTTGACTGCTATAAAGACACAATCAAACATTGAAATGTAACGAAACGAAGCTCACACTGAGCTACAACAAAACATGGTGCTACAACAAAACATGGATAAAATATACCAATGAGGAATTTTATCTACAAGTTTAATTTTAACTTGTAAACAACCATTTACGTATAAGACAAGGTATGGACTTCCAGTAAAAGTGATATAAGTAAAACATGTCTACTACAAAATCTATAAAATAATAAGGTTGTAAATGTACATACTTTTTCCCACGTGATAAAACATTTATGGGTCAAAATCAAATTACGGGACGATCTGTGTCCTTTGGCTTTAAAAACTTTAATATCACGTTGCTGAACATTTTATTGTTGTTTCTAAATAGTTATTGACACGGTTAACATATTTCAATCCTTATATTAGTAGAATTATGTTGGGGACATATTTTGGGGTTAGACAATGTCAAAATCAGATTGGTGTCCCCAGCTTTTTTTCCAACTTTGAATGCATCATTTTATGTAAAAAAAAAAGTAAGTGCAAGTGCAACTTACGCAAAATCAGCGGATACAATTTTATTATAATATGTCAAAAGCTTCCGAAAAATGTGTTTCTACTTTCTTTATATTTGACATCATACAGTCTACGCCATGCTGACAGTTATGGCTGTCCCTGGTTTCGTATCAGATCGGTCCGGTCGATTTGAACCTTAAATTCAAATCACATGGCGGCAAACTACATGCAAGCTGTGGACAAACTTAGACGGCGTGGAACTTCGCATCATGGCAGGAGACAAGTGAAGGCGCTATTAAAGAAACTTTCCAGATAGAAGGCTTATCTGTTGAAATATGTAAGAATATGTTAATTATAACTAAGTCAAAACGGTCCTACTGATCACTCAGATAATGTGATTTCCATTGGTATTAAAAGGTTATTAATATTATATTATATGCATTGCTGCCAAAAATACCATAACCTCAAAACACCCTAGCTTCTACGTCTTAGGTTTGAGCGGGAGATTTTATTGTGTCGGGATCTCAGATCGGTCCGCATCAGATCGCTCCAAAAAGACGAAAACGCTATAAGACCGATCTGATTACAAAAGAGTAAAGACCGATCTATTGAAATAATTGTTTATGTATAATATATTAAGGATTGTGTTGGTAGTATTATTGTGTATTTCAAAACAAATACAGCAAATCGGTCCTAAAATCATTTGGTCCCAATACTAAAAACAGTCATTAAAACACAAACTTAATGCATTAAGTGTAAAATAACATGTTTGCATGTATGTACAATCAAATTGAGTCATAAAAGTGAACTATGGTGCTCATGACTTCACTTTTGATAAAATAGATGAGAACTTTCAACTGCTAAAAAATTACGTTTGTGGTTAATCCACCTAATTTTTTTAATTTGACTGGTTATATTCAAAATTTTGCTTTACAATATATGAAACAATAATACAATAATATTTGACTACTTAAAAATAAATAACAGGCTTTTTCGTAGCCTAACTAACAAAAGAAAAGCGGGACCGATCTGACTAATTATAACACTTTTGTGGCATATATGATGATAACTCTAAATTTCAGCGGTATTGTCCTCTGATATTATAGAATGCAACACATTGTGAGTCAAGAATCACTTTAAACTCAAAACAATGTCTTCAAAGGCAAAAAAATATAAAGTTTTCTCAAACAGTGATTGTTTCATAATTTGATTTTGACCCGTACGCTAGTATAGGGGAATAATCGATAAGACCGTCATGTCAAACATTTATAGGATGACACATTGCAATCAACTTCATAGGCATGGAAGTGGATATCAAAACATGTTGTACTTAAATACAAAACTATAAAGTAGACTTGTCTAATGAAGACACAATCACACTTTGAAAATACCGTAATCAAGTTCACACTACTAGTACGTATCACAAAACATGGATAAAATACATAAAAGTTTAATATTTACTTGTGATTGTGAACAACCATAACTTAAGACAAGGTATGGACTTCCAGTAAAAGCAGCATAAGTAAAACATGCCTACTACAAAATCTATAAAATAATAATGTTGTAAATGTACATACTTTTTCCCACTTGATAAAACATGTATGCTTGTAGGGAAGTAATTGATAAAACCTATGGGTGAGGTCTGTAAGCCCAAAAATCGTGCAAATCGTGACTAAAGCAGGAAAATTTCCAAATTTACTAATATGACCACAATAAATCCAAAAATGTATAGCCCCAAGTCTAATCTCGTCAAACTTTCATAGCTATTTAATTAATTAATTTATCAATTAAAATGTAATAAAAAATAAAAAATGGATCTAAATGGTCACGTTTGAAATCAAATAAGAGATGGTGTTAGCGGTAAAGGATAGTCTCACTGTAAAAACCGTGCCAAATTAACGTTTTTAATTTATATTTTGAGAACACTACACAATATTGAAAAAGCAATTTTAGAGCGACACTTGGTTTCGTAAGAGCTACAATCTGGATTAACAAAATTTCAAATATTGTTATCATTACCTAGGGGTTTTATTTAAAAAGTCAATAATTAATTGATTAATTTACGCATGTGCCGATCATATCGTGTATTTAAAAACAAATTAAATTAAGAATTAATTGATTAATCTAATTAATGTCATAACTTAGTAAGTATTAATCACTTTGGTTTATTTTATTTTACTTTGGTCTTTTATATTTTCGATTTCCCCTTAAAATCAGCTCTTGTTTTATTCCAAACTTGACCATTTAGCCTAGTTCAATTTTTGCATTTTTAATTACATTTTAATTTTTAATTGATCAAATTAATTAATTTTTTATCTACGAAAGTTGCAGAGATAGGACTTGAGCCAGTCACTTTTGTATTTATCGTTGTAATATTAGTAAATTTGGTAATGTTCACACTTTAGTCACTATTTGCACGATTGTTACTTCATGAGGTGCTTATAGCCTCCATTATATAAATATAACATGCCTACTCTGGGAGATACAAATCTATAAATAATGTTGTAAATGTACATACTTTCTCCCATTTGATAAAACATGTATGCTAGTAGGGGAGTAATCGATAAGATCGTCATGTCTTAAACATTTATAGGATAATACATCGCAATCTACTTCATAGGCATGTAAGTGGATATCAAAACATGTTGTACTTAAATTAGAAACTATAAAGTAGACTTGTCTACAATTATCTAATGCTATGGTCTCAATTTTTCCAAACATTGGACATTCATCATCAAATGCGGTTACAAGAATCATTCCAAGCTTGTAGAGCGATCCTTTTATATCAGCCCATGAAACACTGAAAATCGTTGAATCAGGAAATACTTCCCTGTCAAGTTTGTAAACACACAAATACTCGGCAATATTTACAATCTTACCAGGCCCCGTTGAGACACTTTTTGTAACAGTATTTCCATTTTGAAAATACTCGCACATCTTTAATTGATTTTTGAGAGATAGCGTGTATGTAATATTTTTCCTCGAACAACATACGTTGGCAAATGTTTTTAATACTTTATGTTTTGCCTCGAATCTCATAGACCAAATGTTAACTAATGGCCCAACACAAAGCATCAGTCTCGAGTAATGTAACAAAAAGTGATGTTTTGGTTTTAATGAGTCATGGAACAACTCAAGATACAATTGGTGATGTTCTGCAATAACAGTTTTAAGATATAAATTGCATTTTGACTGGAAGCCTTTACATGTTACAAGATCAATAATTTCTCTAAGCGATAAATAGAATTCCCAAAGTGGATCCCCTTCAGGCACAAGATCACCAACAAGTAAATTAAATATACGAACAAAACAAAGCATTTCTGAAGCTGACATGGAAATATTATTATTTCTCAAATTTTCTTGAGTGATTAATGGTGGTTTATTGCCTATTTCTTGTGGTCCATAGTCGAAAAATTGAATTTTGTCATTTAATGTCTCTAAAGTGAACAGCTTGTCATCATATATGAATCGCTTTATTATGTGTATCATATCATAGCGACACACCCCTTCAAATAAGTCATGCATGATGTCAACAGCATAATTGTAAATAACATGAAAGGATGGAGCTTTGTTCCATACACATTCTTCCTTTATTCCAGTTAAAGAAATATCTTTAATGAGAATGTCCGCCTCATAGTTTTGAATTGTACGTAATAGAGATTCATCCTCAGATAACTGAGTTTTTAAAATACGTTTATGTGTTTTACAAAACCTGCAGCAAAAATTTGCACTAAAGCTCTCTGTAAATCCTAGTATTGAGTTCAACCCCAAATTGTCTCCTAGGATAAGGCCAACAAGAAAATAAACAGTTGTGGCACCTTGGCTAGTATTAATAGTGACACCAGTAGTTGCTAAAAATTTCAACTCGTCTATTAGTATTTGGAAAACTGCCTTATTACCGAACTGTGTTCTATCATTTGAATGGAAAAGTAATGCCAAAAATATATTTTCTAGAGAAGACTGGTGTTCAATGGGAATGGCGGGTATGCTATAATAGACTGCTCCAAGTTTATGTACACCAGCGTGAGATCCTAATGCATTACCAGTTTCAAAATCATCGAAGTAAATAAAGATTGGGAAAACAGTTTTTCCATCAGCTTCATATGAACTGGATTTCTCTTTCCATAAAGTGCCTTGTAAAAATGATACTAATGGCTCTTGTTTTTTTTTATGGTTCTCTACATTTTTCATTGTTTCACTTAAGACAAAAGGGACCTCAAAAACCTGCTTCAAAACCAATCTCAATGGTATAAATTGTGCCGTCATTTCCTTTGGCAACAATGTAATGAGGTCATTTTCCATTCTTTTTTCTTCCATTTGCACTCCTACAACATATGTCTGAGGATTTATTAGCAAACCTACAGTTTGAAAATGTTTTAACCGTAAGTATTCTGAATCCAAATTTTTGAAAGGATTTTCTAAGATTTCAAACATATTCTGTACCTGATCTAAATCATTTTCTGTTGCTGGTGTAGGACTGCTTAACAGCGACATTACTTTATCTTTTAAAATTCCTGTAAAACCACTGCTGAGAAATTCACTTGTATCATTCACAACCTCTTGGACATGGCTTCGGGTAAGAGACGATTTATTGTATAATTTAGCTATGTATGCTGCTGCAGAATTATTAATTGCAGACCTAAATTCATCAGCTGTCACGATTTGTGCAAAGGTAGGTTCAACATAATTACCCTCCCCCATAGATTCATCAGGAAGTGCACACAGTTCATTATCATTGTTACTTGTTGACGCTGGCTGTTGTAAATGGATAGAGTCTGTTTTATTTGTTCGATTATGCTTATTTTGTAAATGTCTACGAAAAGAGTACATAGACTGAAATTCCCTTGAACAGTTAGTTTCTTTACACAAAAAGTGGCTGCTGGCAGTAAGATTGTGATAAATTTTCATGTGTTTGAATAGAGTATCAATACTCATAAATAATCTCTCGCAAATGTAACATGTTGCTTTCAAACTCATTTTACAAAATTTTGAATGATTGTATTGTTGGGGATATTACAACATCGACTTCATGTTAGCTGATAAGAATCAACCAGGCTATGAACTATTGTTGATTGCTACAATACCTGATATACCTATTTACTTTTGTCCACTCTCAAATGTCAACTAGTGATCAACTAGTGTCAACTAGTCTTTGTCTAGCTGCATGGTAGCATTCTGTACATTATTTAATAAACTAATATTAATCTCTACTCGCTAACATGTATTACATAATCAGATCAAATATGTTGGGTGTATGTGGTGTGTATTGTGGTGGGTGGGATGGGGTTTACCTTCTGTAAAAATGTAAGAAAATCGCCTGTCGCCAATCAGAAAATCGCCTGTTGTCAATTAATCGATTTCTTAACATCTACAATTGATAAAAATAATGTTGAAGTTTATAGACTAGGCCTATGTACTTTTTATTTTTAAAAGTACCACCTATTCGTTCACTGTGTCAGCCGCTCCCCACGAGCAATGAACTCAAAGTTTTCTTAAGTGCGCAAGTACAACGCTCACCGAAACAAACTTCTTGTCAAATTTTGTGTACATGTTGTAAATACCCTTCTGGACAAGTGTCCAAACCTGTTCCGCCTCTTTTGGATATTGTAAGTTTAAAATATGAAACATTTGGAAGCAACAGTTGAGAGCTTCCAATGGCGAATTGACTTTATACAAAACATCATTGACACTCACATATACACTATGGATGTCTTTCAGAGACGGCCCCACTATTATGATTAACGGCTGTAGTGTGCAGTTCAGGGCTTCCATCTTTTCCCTCTTACGTGCAAGAGTGGTACGTATATCAGCTGCCAACTGTGGGGAGAAACAAAACTAATATAATATTTATTTATTTATGAATTGGCCCCATACACCATTTTATGCCATATTACAGTGGCCAGTATAACTGACGATTAAGCGAGCAAAGCGAACGTTTCCATTCGAGTCTTATGGCACTCATTCTGATTTTTTCTTTCTCGCGGTAGTGGTCGAACAGAAAGTCCGATTAAGTTGAAATTTGAACCATCAGCAAGCCTCGATGTGGATTAAATGGCGGAAAAATGTGAGATATCCATTTTGTAGTAAATGTTTGGCTGGTCTCGAATATACTAATTTCAACGCGATCTGGTAAGTATTATAGGTACAAATTACATTTGTGTTTCTGAATTTTAGTAAAGTAACTGTGACAACAAAAAATCCAAACTATAATTTATATGGATAACAAATCTTTTATTGAACAATGGCAGGAAGTATAATAACTATGACAGTAGAAACTCAAATCTTTGCATATTTTTTGGTTGTTGTTGATTGTTGTTTTTTGAACAAATATTAAAATTCTTTCATTGATGTTGATATTAGTGTTTTCATTATAATGGCACTGGAGGACAAAGGCCGTTTGCGACGTTTTTTTTTAACTTTATCTCTTACATTAAACAATGAGAGAAAAACAATTTAAAGTCAGCTGTCTGATGTACACCAGGAGACCACAAGGATCCAGCATATTAATGCATTAGTTAAGCTTTGAGAATTTTTCACCAGAAAGTTCGTGGACATGGATGCGCTTGCTTATCAATGTGTCACACCAAGCGTTTTCCTAGTTATTATTATTGAACAGATAAGCATTTGAAAAGTGTATTTAATTATTGTAAAAAGTAAACAGAACAAAAAATACCTGGACATGAAGAACAAAGCCATCAGTCGATTCTTTGATCGTTGGTTTCCATCCTGCAGTTTTTGATGTCTTGCAGCCACCCACATTTGTGGGAGGGCACAATGCGGGGAGTAGTAAAAGGACTAGTATGTCCCGTGTTTCTGAAAGTGAACCATCAAGCACTGATATTAAGTGTTTCTTTACAAAGTGTGATAGACTAAACAATATCTATGAAAATTAAATGACATCATTAGATGGAATAGCTATAGTATATTTCTCATTCACCGGCAAAACGTATCAATGGCACTTAATAAACTGTGTACTTTACTTTGTGAGAGTTAACAATCGTATTTAAAGTGTATAGTTAAGCGAGCGTTTCCATTTTACTCTTATGGCACTCACTCTGTTTTTTTTCTTTCTTTTTTTTTATGTCTCGCGATAGCGGTCGAACAGGGAGTCCGATTAAAATTAAATTTAGAACATCCTCATGCCTCGATGTGGATTGAATGTTATTAGTTTTGTGAAAAAATAGGTTGCAAAGTTTCAAAGTTACACCAGTTACTGGAAAATATTTTTCTGAAACACAATATGACGGCGTAATGTGAGACAAACTTATTTTAGTACATTTTTGTCCGGTCACGAATATGTTAATTTTATTACGATCTGATACGTATTGGCAAAATTACACAAAATTTACTCGACAATATTTTTCTGGAACACAATAACGGTAGAATGTGACGTGGCTATGTTATAGTGAATTATTGTTCGGCCACAAACATGCTATTTTTATTGTGATACAATCTATGATACGATATTAGAGGAAACACTAGCAAAATAACAACGAAAAATCACTCCTTCTCATATTCAACAATGTCGGGAAGTATAATAGCTATGACAGTTAGAAAACGTTGTCAATGCACTATCTTGTATGAAATTGTTTTTCATTGTTGTTTCTAATTGAAGTATGCACTATCTTGTTTGAAATTGTTTTGCATTGTTGTTTATAATTTAAGTATGCACTATCTTGTTTGAAATTGTTTTTCATTGTTGTTTCTAATTTAAGTATGCACTATCTTGTTTGAAATTGTTTTTCATTGTTGTTTCTAATTTAAGTCATTACAATCAACAAAAAATCGCATGCTCGCCTATCAACGCCACACCACACAATGTTTTCATAATATTATTATAACATGTCTTTACAAATGAGGGAAACAAATACAATTCCACAATTAAAACAAAAGCAATTATAGAAATACCAAACAAAAGAATAATAAACCTGTTGTATGAGATGTGTGAACAGAAACAAGGAAACTTCACTAGAATTTTAAAAATTGCACATAAAGGAAGAGGGATAGAAATAAAGACGTACAAAAATTATGACAGCCAAAGTGTGAAGTTCAAGAAAAACAGTGAAAAAAAAATAACAAAGAAGGAAAGAAAGGAACACATGGTAGTTGCATGTGCACACTCACCAGTTGATATATCTTTTTCCTTCAACATGAGCAGTAGTTTACCAGCAGCGGCATCTTTTAAGTTTTTGTCAAAGTATGGGATTATTTTGTCAATAAAAATTGGCCAATCTTTGAAGACAATGTTTGCCTTGTCAGGAGAAACTTTTTCAGCAAAATCAATTGCAAACTGTAAAGTAAAAAGCAAAACTAATCAAGAAGAGAGTTACACAATACAACTTTTTTTCCATCACTGCTCTGCTATGATAGCATGCCAATTTGTTCATTACATTTCCATACTTTGCTACTAGGTAGTTTCTAAAAACTAACATTACTTCCTTATCTATTGATAAATGATTAAGTTAGAAATTAAAACACAATTATATTTTATTGAAAGAAGACTATTAACTGTTCTGTCTACCTCTCACACACACACACACACACACACACATGCGCACGCACGCACACACACATCTAAAATAAACTATGCATATAGAAGATGCCAAAAATGTAATGTCAGAATACTGTTGACTGATTGAATACTATAGCCTAAATATCGAATTGATGTGGATCTCCATTTCAACACATTTTCGTTTTTCTCTTATAATAAGTCATGAAATTTTGAACAAAAATCCATTGTCACAAATATGTTTACCTACTAAATTTGTACTAACCAGAGAATAACCCCGAGGCTGTTTTAGAGCTGGATAGTTATTAAAATATGAAACAACTGATGGAGGGGTTGGTCCTTGTAGAATTTGAAGACGATGTTTAGATGTAGCTTTCCAGTTCTCTAAAACCATTGGCCATGGCTCCTTGCTTGTACCAAGCCACTGTATTTTTTCTTTAATGTCTCCTGTGGACAAAACGCAATTACTGTATAGATGGCCTTGTGAGTATGATGTCAACAGGAAATACTAAATAGTTTTAGGAGTGGTAGGCATAGAATATTTAAACCTCTTGGTTTCACTGGCACTAAACTTTTGTAGTCCCGGACCCGAAGAGCAAACAATAATCATTAATTTGTATTTAATGTTTATTAAATCCATGGTTACCAATCCGCAATAATTCAAGCAGAGATTAAAGGAGTTTGGGGAATCGGATCTTAGGATAGTATGCTTGTTTCACAACTAACCTGTGGCTTCTTCTACTTGTTGTCCCTCACATTTGTTCGAACCTCCATCAGTTTTGTTGCCCGGCTTCAGTATCCCTACACTTCGCAGCTCTTTTCTTTTGTTCCTATAGCAGTCCACTAATTTTCCTTTGGAAATCTTTTGGCCCGAGCCCTCACTTAGGGGTGGCACAAAGTACGTTTCCTAAAACATGTTCACATATTAATAATTATTATAAATATGCTCATATAACACTTACAAGATAATTTGATACTAATCGTGCATATACCTACCTCTAGTTCATTAGGAAACACCGCTGTTATTTCTTTGGCAATTAACTCAAACTGATAGTTTACAATCCTAAAAAAAGTTAATCAATATTAATTGCAATACAATAAAAACTGAATCAAATGGTTTTGAACATTTGATACCAATTGTTAGTACCACTGTCCAGAAGTTTATATATATTGATATTTAAAAAAATCAAATTGGCTATGGAAATTCTCTTGAATAAAACCACAAGTTATTGAATTATGTTTTCTTTACTAACCTGTCATACGTCTGTAGGCAATGGTTAACAATCGTATGGACCAATTTGGACCGAGCCTTGCGGTCAAAGCCTCCATCACTATATGTTTTGAGTAGAATAGCCCCTTCATGCTTGTTATTTCTTAAAAGTTCATTTAGATCCTTTAAAAAATCACATTCTTTAATCAAGATGTAGATACCATATTCACATAAAAAAACATTTTTTATGGTTGAACATGATGCAATCAATATAATACCCTTATGAATCAACTTGTCCCAAACCATTATATATTACATTTTTCGTAATATGTAAGCAAAGTATAAAAAATGTAAGTAAAATGTGTAAAATCAACATATTTCTACATATACGTATAGTACATATTATATTGGAGGTTCTCAAATAGTATAGACGTTTTAACGTTCTATAGGCCTATAAACATCCATTCTTAAAAACATTTCCAACAATAACATAACAAAATCATCACATAAAACAAATAAATCCTATACTTTTACTTGTGAACATTGTGAAATTGGCAAAGTGTTCAGACTGACTTTCTAATAAACTGATAAATAAACTAATTGTGAGCTTTTCCTTTAAACTGCTATGATATTTGAATTATTATAAATACATGCAATTATAACATATTTTAAGGATAAATCATTCCATTTAAAATATGTTTCACACTTTTTTTACATATCATTCTGTTCTCTATCTAGCAATTCAAACGTTCCGTATATGAATAATCAAATACAAATTTACATACCAGTTCAAAACCTTTTGTTTTTTTTGGCAATGGTGTGCTTGAACACAATGGTGGGGAAGTGCTCCTTTTTCTTAAATTAGCAGTGGAGCTTCCAATCGAATTGCCAATACTGGAATTGCTTTCAATATCAGGTTCCAATGGCAATGTGTCGTCTAGTGACCCAAAGCTAGATGATTGCTGATAAACAATAAACTTTATATTAGGAACTGTAAAACTGCAACTATAACTGTAACTGTAAAATTGTAACTTTCTATAATCTATACATACCTACTTATATTATCCACTAATTTTATTTTTTTCTGCTGAATTCTGTAAATACGTATTCTGATTGTGCTCAAATTTTGTAAATTCATCTAATGTGACACCAGTGTTGTAAATCCTAGGTATTCTAATTTAATGTGTTTATTAGTTTTAATTTACATATTCTGGCAAATCCTAGACTAGTCTCTGTCTTTGGAAGCTAATAAACATAAACATGCACATAAACATAAACATATAAATAGATCTAGATAGCTTTATACACACAGTTGGTACAACTTCATCGCCTACATGTCACGGCACTACAAGCTAATCTTTTACTCACCCGGGTGAGTAGGGGACCGAAAATTGACCACCCAATCTATATCGAATGTTTATAGTGAAAAATGAAAATGGGTGTGGGGGTGGGAAAAATGAAAAAGTTTCTCAAGGACTCAACAATCAACATTACCATTGTCTTTCAATTATTATTACAGTCTGTTACATACATGAATAACTACTACTTCCATTGGGGCAGATTCAAGATTATCAAAATAAACATAATTATATGGCTAATAAGTAGTGCACAGGACTGACTTCACCTACAACGAAATACCGAAGAGCATGGACAGAAATGAGCTGGAGGCGTCTCGACTGGGCTGCTTGACGCATGGTGACTATAAAGCCCCATCCACATTGCAAGACGTAAGAACGTTAACTTCGTGACGTAGACTTAGAAAAAATGAACGCGTTCACAATGACTTGGCTACTACGAGTCGGCTGTTGGCGGCAACAATCACGTGACACCTATCTGATTGATTGATTCCTACGTCCTTACGTTTGGTGTTTGCAAACTTCCAAGTCTACGCCTACGTCTCCAAGTCTACGCCTACGTCAAGTCAATGTGGACGGAAACATATTTCGCCATAAGCTTAACTTAATATTCTTACGTCAAAGTTGCAATGTGGATGGGCCTTAAAGTGAGATGCAGGCATAAGAAAACAACAATAACAGTGAGCCATGTAAAATACATGCCACGAGACAAGGCGAAATGTGTTATTTACAATTGTGGAAGTGCCAAATGTGGACAAGACATGCATCAAGGACCACAAATACATGTAAATTAAACCGCGAAGGAAACATCACTTTTCTTACGTTACTTTTGGTACTGAAACTGGAAACCATGCAATGTTGTCTTCCACCAATTTTCATATTTCACCCTTAAAAATTAAGGGATTGGGTTAATTTTCAAATTTGAGTATGACAACATTGGTTTTAGGATTCAGTTAATCAAATGTAACTACAATTCTTTCAAATATTGCACTTTTTTTAACAAAAAAATTAGGATTTTCTCAAATAAAAAAGTAAGGGATGGGGGTTGGTTTTCAAATTTGAGAATGAGAACATTGGTTTTAGGATTCAGTTATCAAATTTAGCTACAAATATGTTTAAATATTTCTTTTAACACTTTTCAGCAAAAAGTTAGGATACAAAACAATAAAGGAATTTGAGAGTGACAACATTGGTTTTAGGATTCAGATAATCAAATGTAACTATAATCAGTTCAAATATTGCTTGTAACACTTTTCAGCTAAAAGTTAGGATTTTCTCATGTTCAAACAGTCTATAAACCTCTAAAGAAAGCACAAAATTTTTGGGAAATATACATACAACGAAAAACGTCATGTTCAATTATTACTGCGAACTGTTAAGCGACAAACGTTGTATCAGGTAACAATTTACATTATGATAAAAACGTGTCTCGTGGGAAAAAAATTACATTGGCACATTGGCATGTAGTTTTCTTGAAATGTTAACATTATGCTGAGGTGTATGGATGTATGCCTATGTTAGTGACTTAAAACACTTAAAATTACAAGTGTTTTAGGGGAGGAAATGAAGGCCTATTCTAAGGGAATCTGTTATACGGGTTTCACTTTCTTATTTTATAGCCACCGGTACTCATGAATAGTATACATGACATGTAACTGTAAGTTATGGTACACAATAAAATGTCAAATTTCAGTACTAATAAAAAAATATGTAAAAATCAGCTGTTAGATTCGTAATCTCATTTTTGAAATAACACCGCCATAACACTATGAGCTCTACTAATAAGGGCTAAATAATAATATCAATGTTACTCGTACAAAAGACAACATATTACACATAAAGGTATAAAGCAGAAGACTTGGTACTTACAGTTGGAGTTGGCGGTAAAATCTCGTCACAGTCAGGACCCGGTAATTTAAATCTCGCCAAAAACCTTTTTCTAAGCCCGATTTGTGGTAGAATTTCCTTTATATCACTGAGAGTAAGTTCAGAAAACGTTTCTTGATCAACGCAATGTTCTGGAAGCAAAATATATTTATTATGTAAATTATTATAGAGTAGATTAATATTATGTTGGACTACAATGTAATCTAACTATCGACATATTGAGCGCCAATGCAATTAACCTCTTGGCCTACCAATTAATTTTGAGATATCATAGTCCTACTGGAGTCCGAACGCCCTGGTACAATCATACAAATCTTGAAGAAAGCATTAACATTTGCGAATTTACTAATCTGACCACAAGAAATCAAATTGTATGGCCCCAACCCGAATTCTTGAAACTTAAATGCCCAGTATGATGAACAGTTAATAATAGCTATTAGGTGGATTTTAAACTTTAAGTACAGCTGGGCATCGATTTAAAATGGCAACATCGATATCGAAGACAAATAATCGATGTCAAATCGCGATGTCAAAATTTTCGACATCAACATCGAAATTGAATTAATCTACATTTTTATTTTTTTATTTTATATAACAGTTAAATACAACGGTATTGTTCACTGCAAAGAAATAATATATGATCTACGATCACATAATAGCTATAGTAACTCGGCTGCCCATGGCCCCGAGTTCGACGTGTTGCCGCCGAGCTGGTGATGTCGTTGTGGCGTGGTGGGTTGTTGGCGGGGTTGGGGGGGGGGGGGGAGGGGGGGCTGAAGTGGGACCGCATAAAATGTACCGGCCAGCGCGGACTCTTCCCGGCGATCGTCGCTCCTCCGCCTGGCTACCTATACTGCATATCACGCGACATCGTAAAACTTGCAATCGTGATTAATTGTGTTACAGTAAACTCGCGTGACAATAACGATTGGTTGAAATGTGAAATTATCATATTAAAAAGAATTTAACGGGCAATCGCAAAGTGGAAAATGGAATCAAAAAAAAAAATTAATTAAAGACAAAAAAATCGATAAACAAAACAATGTCGAAAATAATCACAGACATCGAATCGATTTCGATGCCCAGCCTTACTGTTAGGCTTCTGATTGGAAGGTTGCCATGATGCTTTTTAATTCACTAATGAATTCTTGATTTACTTCATTTATTATTTTGTCTTGTTGTTTCTTACCTCAGGGCGTAAATTCTAATTGAAAAGGGACCAGAACGCACAGTGTGTTCGCGCGCTTCTTGCATTTCAATACAACCCACCACCAGTGGCGTATCCAGGAATTGGGAAAGGGAAGTGTTTTCAACCCATATTATAGAGACTGAAACCGAAACTTAAATGGGGGGTCCGGGGTGCTTGCCCCCGGAAAAAGTTCTCGTCAAGGTCATCTTGGTGCAAATCTGTGAGTTTTATAGCAACCAACTGAAACAAAATTACTAAGTTTTTGGCAACACATTTTCTCCTTTAGCACCGCTAATAAAAGGAACCTCAATAATTTGAGTATTTAAAAATACTGTCTTTATTGAAAGCTAAACGATAATTTTCATTTTTCCTTTGCGAAAGGGGGGGGGGGGCCTTGGACACGCCACTGCCCCACCACCTTCATACAGTGTGTGTGCGTGTGAGAGAGAAAAAAAAAAGAGAGAGAGAGAGAGAGAGAGAGAGAGAGAGAGAGAGAGAGAGAGAGAGAGAGAGAGAGAGAGAGAGAGAGAGAGAGAGAGACATACGGCTCAGTCCCGCCATCCTGTCGCCATCGTGCCACATGAATGAAGGTATCTCGACCGAGTATTGCCCCAAGCGTAGAACCTTGAAGAAGCTTCCAGACTACCCAACCCTCTCACCCCCGGTCATCACGTAGGCTACACATTCCACATGCCACAGAGATCTATTTTTAGGTGAATAATTCAAAATGCAATGAAATCTATAACTGTCAATAATCAAAACCTGTAGTTTAATTTAATTTTTCTCCGTTTATTGTGCACTAGTTTGCTTTACGAATCTTGAACATGTGCTTGAACATTTAAGATTATCTTCTAAAAACATAATAGGCCTAGGCCTACGATAATAAGAATGTGCCAATGCTGGTGCTCTGAATTAAAATGAACTTGGGTAATTTCCCATTATTGGCATTCAATAATCTATAAAATTATTGGTTGAAGTTGACGGTGAAAATCTACTATGTAAACAGGCGTTGTTCTGTGGTTAATGGCCAATCAACATGCAATTACATACCACTTAAAAGTAGTCAAGAAAATATGAATTGGATAAATAATGAATGAAGCATAAACAATATCGTTACTACTTTACTTACCTTCAAATTTTGGTGCTAAGTCTTCGAGGCTCCACGCCTTCAACTTTTCCCGAACGAACTCGCACATTCTTGACCTTCAACTGGACTGGACGAACGCGCGCAAAGGGGGAGGATAATGGCACATCACTCGACCACACGAACCTTCCCGAGTACATCTTTCGGTTTACATCGTAAATAATACCCTGAAGCAACTAAACATACCCCGCTATTGGCTGTCGGGGTAACGGTACCTCGATGCCTTCAACTCAATAATAAAGTAACCCAAACATTCCAATTATCATAGTTATTTTGCCTCCGTAACTAAATATGTGCTAAATGAACCCTTTACAGTCAACCAAACACAACAACCCATATTGTTTTGGTTAGCACAACCAAACAGTTTTTTGAGTGTACTAATGCACCTCGTTGAGGCTCGTTGAGGAGAATGAACATACAAGTTACCTTCTTGCATTATTAAAAAATGATATAGTATTGATTTAGTGTTACATTTTTTTTGTGGGGTTGACCTTTTTTATATTAGATACGCAAATTATTGCTAGATGTTCTGTCAACACACTATACTGGTCAATCAGAGCTAAGAATAGCACCAGTTGAAAAATTGATGTTTTATTCAGAGCAATTGATGTGTTACTTATAGCCGTAATTGTTTTGTTTTTTGTGTGTAGAAGGTACTTAATTATGCCTGTGTAGCTGTTGGCTCTATATGTAAGGGACTTATTTCTTTACAAAGCAAAAAATCACAGCAAATTAAATTAAGTTGTAATCCACCCACTTTTTTTATAGAACTCGACGTTTTTTGCGAGGGTCCACACCGCAATTAACGATTGTGAAAAACAGGAAATTATACGCATTCCCTCACTACTGTGCTGTTTAAACAAAAAGCATTTAAAAATATCTATCAAAATCTACTTTTTCGCTCGTATCAAAATTAAAATTCATCTATGTGTACTCCGGAGCCAATCTATCTCCGTATGTTTCGCTGTATGGTGGCACGAAATCGGCCGTTTACTCTTACCATGTCTAATTTCCCCTTCCTTCCACAAACCTTCGAATTATATCTCAATTTAGCGAGCCTTCAAGGTATGAACCGTGAACGGAAGAAAAGTCTGTCTTTTCAGTTTGCGCTCCATGACAAATATTAGACGTGAAGCGTGTAACTAAGAGGAAACCGGACACGTCCTTAGCTGAACATGATATCACATTCACAATGAGTGTGATCATCATGGTTTGCGGAGCGATTAAAACATAGGAAGGAAATGCGTAAACAAGCAATGCTTAACCCCTTAGGTTCATCACTGGATCGAGACCCGTAATTATAGGATCGAATTTACTGCCGGCTAGACTATTATATTCGCATATTTTCATAATCCTAGACAGCGGCAAATTATCTTGAGCCTTGAGTTTATAAAATCACTTTCCATAGCATAGTATAGCAGCTATTTCTATTTCATTTGTGTGCAATCCTCCCCAGGCAAGAATCAAGATAGAGGAATGGATGTAAAAATAGCTCTTGAGTCGGCTTGCGTTCTTCGCTTATAGTTTTATTAGGCCAGCGCGTGAGCGTATTATAGCACTGTGACTGTGACTGTGACCGTGGTGTGACTGATACGCTATATTATACTTTCAGTCAAACAAACAGTCTCTTTGGGGGACACTATAATTGCGCATTATGGCAGTGCATTCCATTAGTATTTAGTATACGCTTTTTCAATCTTCAGTATTTAAAACAAATAACTTATGTGTACAATATTTCGTTAAAATTAATTGATTGTGTTCAAGGAAATTGTTTTGTAAATAAAGCATCTATCAAATTACATGCTTTCAAATAATATTAACAACAATGTTCATATATTTAAAAAAACAAAACACACACACACATTTCCATTTAAAAAGCATTTATTTTGCCATTTCGCAGTGTGATTCAAAACTAACATCTTTGATTTCCTCGGATGAACCCCTACTCACGTAGAACCTGCACCATGCACTGTCAAATATTCCGTTCAATTAAGTCCTAAGTTATTCCATTCGATGTATTGGGGATAATAGCCGGATCGCTTGCACTTCCATTAAATTTCCCACACTGCCAAAAATATGCCCAGCTTCTGGCGTTGTTTGAAAGGTCAGACGAATTTAATTTGCCTATTTGGGCATAGACGTGGCTTTGGGCTCAGCATGCCCGGATCATTATGACAGTGAGATGCACGTGTAGAATGCATCTCATGTCTTGACATACAAGCTAATCATTATTACGTGCTCTGCTGTTTTTAGAGCCTGTATTTATAGCAATTGATGTAAGAGAAACAATTAAATACGTATTAGCTCACGCTTTTCTTTACTCTCATGAAGTTGACTGCAGTTTGTGGGTCAGTGCGAATCACAGCTCACCTTGTCCTTAATACGAATGCAAGCTCATCACAGTCATTACGTCTCAGAGTAAACGACTGATCACGTTTCTTCTCGACTAATTATTAGAAACAAAAAAATTGCTAAATTTCCACGAAATAAGGCCTAAAGGAGTAACGAAACGCCCCCCAAGGTTGGTAACCCTGTCAGAGAGTGTAACAACCTTGGTTCTCTGTCACACACACAGAGGTCGTTGCTACCGCTACAAGGGTTTCACTTTCGGTTTCAGACAAGAGATAATCGCATAGGTAATAGGGTGGGTGCAGACCGCTTCCCAGAAAAACAAACCTCAACATTCTTGTAATTATATGGTTAAGATTCCCTTTCATCTCAAGGTTTTTGCATGATCAACGTCAGGTATATCTTCTCAAAGGTGTAGGGTCATCAACATCATTGATTCACACCACAATGCAGTGGAAACTTGACGTGGTTTGGACCCAAATCTCTTGGTCCCCCCATGGAAAACTATTTTATGTAGTGGCGTAGCTAGGAATATATTTCAGGAGGGTAGACCTGTTGGAATTATCACGATATGTAGTCTGCAAAACGGCTCCAGGCTGGTAGCAATGTTTGGGGGGGGGGGGGGCTCTAACAACAGCCCAACATACAATTTTTAAAAGTGGTTGATAAGCTTTGTTATATAGGCGTACAGGTGGTCTGCTTAGTTGGATAATTTCATCAGATTCTTTCAGGAGAGCATTGGTATTTGCTTTCATTGATAAGCAAGCACCAAACACGATTACTATCTTCGCCAATCTAAATGATTGGGTTTATGATATTGATATGATATGCTACGATATTAATATTATTTAATATTTACTGCATATTCATTGTTTGCCAATCATTTCAAGCTGGAATTTCTAGTGGGGGTGGGCTGAAGCCCCTCCCACTCCTGTGTACGCCAATGGCATGAACACAATACGTTCTAATAATCATGCATAAAATATTATCACAAGGCAACATAATAAAGCACTCATAATAGGTAAGGAAGGATAACATTAGACAAAATACTGAATAAGATACTAATAAATATTGCTTTCCATTCAGCGATCCCAGGCAACCATGCCATACCATGATGCCATACCAAACGGAATCTGAGTTCGGGATGGAGGCTTGCAGGCAAACACCTTACCAGCAAAGCAAACAATGACGTTTCCACGACAGTCTCGTTTGTTTTGTGCAATAAAATATTGTATAAACACATTTTTAAAATGTGTTTTGTATTTATGTTTGTGCCAGTTACAAAACTGATTCACAAAAGAACAATTCAAAACCGTTTGAATTACAATACAAACATGATCCATATCTATATTTGTCATTATCATGATTAAATATGTTATTTTACTACTATATAGCGTGTGTATCATTATAGTGTCATTATTTGTACGACTGCTTAGACCATACAAATATTGTTTTAGATTTTTTGTTTGACTTCGTCACTTTGTCAAGTCAGAGTTACCGGCTATCTCCAGTTTGTGGCATATTTTCGATTAGTCCCTCATATTCTTCCAGCCATACACGAAACTCTCGACAACGGTAGCTGGCCAGTAAAGCATAATTCTCATACACAATCACTCGCAAGGTGTATGAAATATCAATTATACATTTGGCACAACAAGACATTATAAACCTAGAATTGCTCTACGAATAACGCAGCATTATTGTTGTTATTTTTTTCATCTGTCAGCGCAATTGGCGGACTCCAAACACTCATTCGATACAAGATCCAACTAGTAAATTAATTTACCTGTTGTCTTTGTATCTAGACATGTCAGTGTGTCTATCTGTATGTCTGTCTGCGTTACACGACAGGCGTGGGCCAGACCTCAACAACTCTTGCGTTATGACAGGAAGATAAATTGTGTTCTCTCAACATCTTTCCATAAATGTTGTGATTAATGAACTTGACTGTGTCTTTATAAAAATCAGATATCTTACTCAAGGGAATGAGCAAACTCTTGTCAGGTGGTTTGCTAATTTCAAACAGGATTTCAAAGACTCGCTTTTGTAGTTTCCACCCACATGAGAAACATTCTCAATGCCAGTTTGCCCTCTTTCACAGGTTTGTTTTTACTATCTTTTTTCTTTCTGGTCTGTAATAACAACGTGCACAAACTATCCCATTCGCGAAAATTCTTTTACAGTAATATCGCTTGTGTTATTGTTTACAAATTATGTGTATTAAACGCCGATGAATGAAATAATTACAACATTGTTCATAGCTTCATTTTGACTACTTCCCTCTAAAACGCGAATTATGTGGCCAGAATGAAATGAAAATAACATCGTATTTCGTGATGATGCTCGAAAACAGAAAATTCTTATAGTTTCGCTAAATTTTAGTCAAACCATTTTGGGGGTAGTGTCTGTAACACGTCTTCTTGAGTAAAAAAAAACAGCCGCAATAGGTCACGACATTCATGGGTTAGGCGTTGTTAGAAACATTTTTCTGAGATTTCTCTCAATGCGTATAACTTTTAGTTATTATAAGCAACAATTTCCCGGGAATTAATTAACGTAAAACGCGCTTTAGAGTCAAATGTAGATGTGTGTGAAAAATGTGGCCAGTTTCTATCTGCTGACGTTGTTAATGTTGTTACTGGGAACTGTTGAGCGACATCAAATTTGAAAATTAATTTATCAGAATCCTTGACTTTCAAGTTTCAAGTGGCTGTGTGCTGCTATAGCGTCAGTACTCAGAACTACAACCCTGTCTAAACGGCTTTGAGTTGGCTTTTGATTGTAGTAAAGTATAGTATAAGTGACGGAACCTTCACTTCAAGACAATCAGTCGAAATTAACATTCGTAACATTAGTTTTGATTAACGAGCATTTATTTGTTCAGTACATTCACAGCTGCCAATTGGTTTCGCAGTTCAGTCAAAAACTCACGGTAAAGGAAACCAGCCTCGTAGACACCAGCATCCAGACCTCATATGCTGCGAATAATCGAGTGCCAACATAACAAAACAAATTATTGATATGTAGCATACTGATCATGAAACATTAGTTTGGTTCACGTTATACTCTCATCTTACGATCGTAGGACCAACTGACGGATGTAAACGTTGCAAAGTTAGTAGGCTGGTATGGTAGGAAAGGCTACTATTACTACTAGAGTATAGCTTGTATATAACTGCAGTCAGTAACTCTAGACCGGGGAAGGCATTAGTTGGAAGAATGACCAATATGAACGCAGTAGACTTACGAACTTAAAAAGGCAGTAACTCTACGATCGTAAGATGAGAGTATCGTAAACTAGAGGTTAGGCAGGTGGTAGACAATTGTTGTAAACTAATTGAATACTACCATAAATATGGCAAACGTGAAACGTGCGAGTTTATTTGCAATGTAGCTATATTTAACAATGGCATTAATATTAACAGCTTGTTACTTTCTAAATTAAGTTTATTTTTACGGTACTTGGTGCAAAGACATTATTTTATTAAAGCAGTTTCAATTATATACAAAACAAATTATACGAATGTGTATTTTGATCTACGTAGTCTCTGAATTACTAATGGCGGCCCGCCAGCAACGCCATGCTTCATCCAGACATATGCGATAGTAATAGTAGTCTACTATATTCCAAGATCTTTGTTTTCAAATGTACATAATATATATAGCTCACTATCAGTGACTCGCTGGCGCATCGCATATCCATTCACTCCCGTACAAGGGCGCATGCGTATGTATGCGACGCCTGCCTCCACTCATTCACTATCTAATTATTTGTATCGTGAAGTTAGGAATTAAAAGGTTTTTGAACTTTCATATCTAACGAAATTGTTTTTGATTCGCGATAACAACTATCATCCATGTTGTCAGATTAGAACTAGCGTTATAAATTATAACGGCGTGCTTGCGAGCGAGTGGGATACGTATATAGGCTCTAGCTAGAGACGGAGGAGAACATTCGATCGTGTGTCTTGCGGGGCCGGGTTCGATACCGAACATGGTCTTCTGGTTTCGTCTCAGTCACGCATGGATCGTATGATGCACAGAAACTCATTCGGTTACACAATCTTAATCAACACTTTTCTAAACTCTAGCTAGAAGGTTATAATATAATGTGAATACAGAATACTTGAAATTGATTCTTAGCAGACGGCTCAGTGGTATGACACGTATTCGGGAGATCGTCGGTTCGATTTCTGTCAACGGTAAAACCTCTCATCTTAGGGACACATTGTATCCTATATAATGAGTATTCTACAATTAAATATCTTAAATACTACATGTCTGAAATGGGACAATCAGCTCTCTATTAGAGGTAAACCCGTGTGTATAGGCCTACGAAACCCGACGTGAATTGGCTCCACGATCGTGATATCTAGCTCGCCCATATGAAGCGAGTGATCGAGTTGTTAGGGTCGTAAACGTTATCCGATCGGATTGAATTTATCTCCCATACGACACAGCTCCCACTGAAAACCGGCCGTGACCGTGCACAAGATAAACTTAAAACTAAATGAATTGTTCTAACACAGCCTTGGCCTTCACTATAAAGTCCATAACGATCATGAAATACGGAGCACCCCCGTAAATGCGGTTATTGCTCCACTGTTTTACGAGTTAGTTTATTAGGGCTTCAGCGGGATCAAAGTTCGCAGCATCTCTCGTCTTACGAGTCGACGACCGAGAAACTATAACGTCACTGTACGTACACATGGTTGATGAGACTGGGACTGTCTCATTGCAGTGAGCATTTTATGAGACAAGAGATTGTCTCTTGTTGAGACTGCTTTATATATATACCTACGAGACATGGTATGTGGTGGTTGATGGGACTGTCTCCTTGCACTCGCACTGTATCGTACATAAAATTGTGGAAACATAATTGATATCTTCATTTTGAAAGTGACATATCTACTGATGATACCTTCTCATATAGAAAGGTAGCATATTATCATTGAGAAGCATTGCAGTAATACGATGATAGTTAAACACGTCATGGCGTAGATGGGTCAGGGCCTCGAACCAAGTAATCTACATTTAATTCATTTTGTAATTTTGTGTTTTACATTGCTCAGAAAAATCTGCTACCGCCATTGCTTGTATAGCCTCGAGAGATTGATCCTCTTGGAAAGCTTATGTTGTTTCACATTCGAAACAATCTAAAACCTTCTCATAAAATAGGGGTAAATTGCCATGAAAGATACAATTTTGACAAATGAATTACCAAGGTCCAGAATTTGTTTGTGTGATAGTTTTGAGATGTGTTTACGAGGCTTCATCTGCTTGCGACAAGTCTGCATTGCACACATGCAACACCACGCAAGCCAGGACAGATCCTGATTGCCTGTCTTGAAAGAAAGAATGCGGGAATTGCAAGTTGTAATATTATTAAATGTATAAATGATAGCAAAAAAGTATTGGCAAGAAATCAACTCATGGTAAACTCAGACAAACCAGGTAGTTAGTTATGTCTGATAGGAATGTAACTGCCAAACGACGTTGCCATTCCGGCAACCATAGCAATAGCTTGAAATCCGAGCTTTATGGACATTTATGTATGCGTTGACTGTAGCCTACATACTTACAATTATCGTCATTTGGGCCGTAATTTGTTTTTTGAAACCACTTTTCACGTTGAAAATGTTAAATTCAAACTTTTCAAGCATTGCCGAAATGAATATTGCTGTTAAAAACTTAAGGAATCAACACAAGTTAACTTAGTTCTCAATATTAAATCACAATTTTTATTCGCTTTTTGTATTTATATTGTTGCGCTGTATTTGTTCAGATGACGACACTTCAGCAATGATTTATCCAATGAACATGCACATTGCACAACATCGTTACGATTCGCGCGTCAGATAACTTCTTTACTGTTTTTATTATAATCAAACGCCGAGATACGATCGAGGAACAAGAACGTCGAGCAAGTAGAAAACAATCCTCGTTTTTGTTTGTTCTTCCTGTCTTGTTGATGAGTTTGTGACCTTCAGACATTTGTATTCAATGAACCAATCAGAACTCAGATGACAGAAGACCGCGCAAAATATAGACAGCCAGGCGACATTGGCAGCAGGGAGACGGACAGTGTACCGCATGCGTCCGGGCTGTCAATAGGGTTGGTACCAAGGTACCCTGGTGGAGGTTCGGTAAACCTGAGGTCGACGAGCCCCCGCGAGGGGATTTACGGGCCATGAAGTATAGTACGACCGATTAGAAGAGGGAGCAACGAAGATGTTTTATAAACATGAGGTGTGGATCAGCAACGATTCCTAAAATGTGTGCGTTTCTTACATGTCAAGCTCGTATTATATTTTGTCTTACTTGCAGCGGTAGGGGGCTACTTTCATATCGACATTTCTAAAACTCTCCATTTAGGTACTCTCTATTTAGGTACTTGTTATTTCCATTTTTGTTGTATTTGTTTATTTGTAACACACTTGTTCTTATTCGTTGGTAGCAGCAGTAAGACCTACGTGGACGTGCTTACTTGGCACTTCGCACTGTATGTGTGTTCTAAAGTCGGCCGGCCATGTCTCCCAATTGGAGCAATGCACATAGTGAACAACTCGACAAGTCTTGCTTGCGCTTCCACGCTATCTACATCTTTGAGATGTCACTTCTTTGCCTGTCAGTTGTGTTTGCGTCATCGCTTCTGCAAGTGTCAAATGGCAGCCGTGTTGTTTCACCATGGCAATCTACATTATGCAGTCATTTTATGGTGTTTTGCCTCTTAACTAAATAACAATTCTATAATAAACTTTACGATGTTTTGCAACGTGTTTCACAAACAGTGTATGGCACATCAGGTGGATTTGTCGTATTTATTTCTTATGCGTTAAAGCTAATAGAGACGATGAGTTGATTGTTGCATTGCATCTATAAAGTGCCAAAGGGATCGACGGCTTGTAGGCAGGTATAACCTTGACCTGTACCAACACGAACAGGCGTGAAGTTTACGAGGAGAACGTATTCTTCTAAGCAACGGTACTCTGAGAAGAGCGGTCACCCACCATCTCCTGACCCTGTCCGATTTTGATTAACTTCAACCGTCTCTCTCTTACTGCCATCGACCTTTTCTTTCCACCAACGCCAACGTTTATACCTGCTTTAAAATTCAACGTTATGATGAATTTGCTGACGCATTCGGGGAATTAATGTATTCCCTTATCGCCAACAGCGTTAGAAATAAAACTTGATTGAATGGCCGATAATACGAACTGGCTTTAGGGGCAAGTTCTTATTCAACGTACTTTTGTGTTCACATTTTATTTGCTAGTGCATGGCTTGCTGTTTGCATTAGGGGAATAAATTAATTAACCCCTAATGCCAAGACAAGAAGTACGTCACGTAAAGTTGGCTTTTGAATCGGGTATCATCGTTGGCGTTGGGGGAATTGAAAGGTTGATGGGAACATGGATTTGTAATAGACCACATATATCTCAATGATGGCAATATCTATTATAACGATCAGTCGGAGATGTTCTCATATCGTAGTTCCATTTCAAGAGCCTCAAACCTCAGTTGATCCCAACAAGCATCATTCTAATATTTGTCTGGAATAATGAACCCATTTTATTGAACTGAACTACTTTCTAAATTATCACCCTAAAAATAATTTGCTTATTAATATTAGGATTTAATGCGGGTAGTTTGCATACAGATTGTTGATCACCGCTCTAGGACATAGTTTGCTGTTATACGGGGTGTGTTGAGTGGTGCTTCGGTTTTACAAGCTGCGAGTTACGCACTGCTAAAACCCCATCAACAACGGAAATAACTTTTGATGTGAGTTGGCTGCAGTGAACGCTCGATGTCGTGGAACTGGACACGATAATTAGAGTACATCGGATGTTACTCCAGGTTGAGTAATTAATATCCCGAAACACAGATAAACTATTGATCGGACGTGGTTTAAACAAATCTAAAACTGTTGAAAGGTGTTTGCATAAAGAAGTTGTAAATTGAAGACGAATGCCCTCCACATACAACTAATACGTATTGATTTCAGCCTTGTGCGCTGAAGTTTGCCTGGATCGTAAATATTTTACTACCTTTCTGGTAACAACTGAAATTTAAATATTTAGAGTAGCATCAAGTCTAAGTGTGGAATGAGACGACAGCGTCACGAGAAATGCCAAGGTGAGGACAAGTCGGAGAAATACGCCCACGGTTGTCCAACTTGGACCACCACTTGGAGACAGTCTTGCGAGTTTTGTTTTCTTTAAAAAATGGATTGTAATTGGTAATGTATAGGCCTACTCAGTTTGGGTTAAGACCTGTTGTTGTCGTTGCTTTTGATGATTGTATTTATTACACCAGGTTGCATTCTCGTGCCATTGTAGTTGAACAATATTATTTACTGAATTTAATTTTCAAATCAATCAATCGATCAATATTTATATCGGGAAAGTTATTAGTTTATATTGTATTACTATAGATTATTTGTGATAATAATTATGTAATATAATATAATATTGATGATACTTTTATTAGTAGAGTAGTAGAAGACAAGTTAAAGTAGAAGTATATATAGTACTGCAGGAGTAGAGTTGATGTAATCGTAGATAATACTGACGCTCCTCAGTCAGTAATCGCCATCTTTGATGTACGATGGAATGCTGGCATATTGCAAAACAACTTCCTTACAAGTTTCATGTCCTTCAAAAGGTACAGCTATACATGTGGTGGGTGTGGCGGGGGGGGGGGGGGGGGGGATGGGTAACAGACGACTCTTATTCTGTAATAGTTACTTGATTTAAAAATGTAATAATAATATCCGTTTCAAAACTACCTGAATTAAGATGGGTCTATCTGTTACCTTGATCATCGGGTTTTCTCTTGCCTGAAGTATCAAAATTCTCGAATTGATGTATCTATTTTCTATTGTTTCAAGCTAATGCGCGTTTGTATATAATGTTTGATTAAAACATGCATTGCAATAATGCAATTCAACCAGACTGGCAACAAATAGTTCACAAAACTGCGGTTACCGTAACCGTAACGGTCCTTCGACCCTCAGAAGTCCCCAGCGTAGACGCGCAGAAAAGTTCAATTTAAATTTCGGAAAGTGCAAAAATACGAAAGTATCATTTCACGTATTTTGGGGATTTTGCTTTTTCGTGGGTGTAGACTCTGGGTCAGACCCAACCGCATGCATACATCAGATCAGAGATATGCTCGGTACCAGTTTGTACATCAATAGTAAAGATGATGAAAATAATGTTTGAACCGTTTCCTCACTAAGTTTTGGTCGTCGCAATACACAACCAAAGCAATAACGTCGCGTTCCCACAACGCCACGTGGCAGCGGTTATCGCAAGACAAAGGCGCACGTGCCACGGGTGGGAGCATGGTTAACCTATATTTTGATGAAACAAAATCAATATCCTAACGCCGAATGCGGCCAATGTTTTTTTTTTCGGTTACTGGTGCCACTCTTATCTGGTAACCCAAGTAACCGCTCGACCATATGATGTAAGTGGCAAACACAGCTACCTCCATATCGTACCGCAATCCATTGCTAATGCGGTATGGATATAATTTTCTAAAAAAAAAAAAAAAACTTTTATTTGACTATATAAGTTTTGACATACGCTTTTACTATGTTCTTACATTTCTGAATCAGTTGTGTAAGCGATACATCAACAAAACGTACATAAATTATTAAATTGTTGTATTATTATAAAATATTCCTCAAGATCAGCTGATATTGTCCAAGTGCTCTGGATTAGATTTGCGCGCGTGGTAAACATTCAAGCTCAGGCGTCCTCTCTAACGCGCATCAGTAGTCAGACTTGGGCGTTGCCAACTTAAAAGGATTTTTATTAAATTTTAATATAACGCCTACTATGATTACAAAGTACCTGCAAAGGTTGGTTGGGTTACACATATAAAGTCATCCATCATAATTTTATTATAATGTTCTTGAAACAATGGACAATAGAAACATTCCCGGCGAATGTCTTAGTCGAACAAGTGTTAGATTTATCGCCTATGGCATTAACACTAACATAATGACATAGGTAGGTATTAGATCGGTTAGGCAAACGTAAATTAGAATATTTTTTAAATTAGCTCAGTGCTTTATTGTCTTTTATACGTGCATCGTGGAACATTTGGTTAAACTATAGACTAAAAACTGAACTGTGATTATTATTCATTGTTATTATTGAAACCAACAAATATAATGTGCTGTACAATTAAGGAAACCGGCGCTACGATAGATATTTCTGTGCATCTCGTTGTTGTGTTAACGCCAACATACAAAAGTGTGCACCATAATATTAAGTTGAGAAACATAAGCTAAACTCTTCGCAGTAATTGGCTAATTATTGTTCATCTGCGACCTCAATTTGCGTCAAACGTAATCACTATCACAACACAACGTTGGCTACAGATAGGCTGGCCTATTTGATGACTCATCCAGTGTTTGATCGGTTTCTATCAATAAAGGCAAGCTAACCCGAGAGCTAATTCCCATAAATTGTCCAAGAAGTTCAAAGTTGGTATCTGTGCCTACTCGTATCGTGTCGCTTCATGCGATAGTTTGCACATATGGCTACGTTCCACTAAAAGCTCAATCGAAATGGAATCCATTTAATTAAAACATACTTCCAGTAAGAGAAACACGAACGGCTATTAGTCAATCACACATGAGAACCTTGTATTGAAAGAACGGCAGCGTTAAAAGTGTCAATAAGCCACTGAAGCACACGTGAAAATCGTTACTATCTGAGTAACTCACAGCTTTTACCTCCTGTGTTTGGCGAAACTATGCCGTATTCAAACCGATATCATATTATACACGATACACCGATACTTAATTCAAAGAACAAAGGTTAACATAGTGTGTGTAAGATTTAAGTGGAAGCTTTCTTCATTGATACTTTGGACCTGCTTCAAGATTTAAGTGGAAGCTTTCTTCATTGATACTTTGGACCTGCTTCAAGATTTACGTGGAAGCTTTCTTCATTGATACTTTGGACCTGCTTCAAAACTACACGTGTAAGCTTATTCATTGACTCTAAAACCCCACCTACCTTAATCAATGAATGACGAACATGAGCAACATTTCAAGTGGATTTAATGCTTCATAAAATAGGAAATGTTGACAGATAAGCAGTTTGGCGTACGTAAAACGGCTTCACAGATTGAACTCCACCACGGTATAACTGTCGACTGTGATTCATGAATACACTACAGAGGCTGACATTTCTTCTAAGGGTTTCACCTCTCATTGTACCTTCGCTCTATGCTTGAAGCGTGCATTATTCAAGACTCACTAATCCACATTCTAATTATTAATTTAAACACTTTTTTATTCCAACATGGACGTTTGGTAACAATACAAATTGCATTACATTGTTTGTGTTAATGTGTTCATCCTTCAGTAATTGCTAAAAGTACAATGTATAATGCACATTACTTCAGTTCAGACTATCATGTCAAATACTTCCCAGAGAGTAATACGCTTTCTCGAACTAAACCGTTTTACTTAGACTCATTACACTGGTGCTGAATGCATTTGCCGCCGAGCAGGTCAACACTTGACAATACATCCTCAGTAATGACTGTCCGTCTCACTTACTTCAATTAAATTGTATAAAGACTAGCAGCTTCGTTTTTATCTCGCAATCACAAGAGAAAAACTGTTCCTTCTTGGATCAACAAGACGTTGGAATCCATGGTATTATGCTAGGAATTTGTTGCTAACACAAGAGAGACAATTTTCATTAAGTAATGAAGTTTTTTGTTATGAAATTGAAGAAGTAAGTTTGCCTTGGAGCGTGAATAGGATGTGAGTTAAGTGGCCGACTACCATACAAGCTCTATTATATTGAGTAAGGTAAAGAGTTTTATTATACTTTCGAAGTCCAACGTAATAAGAGAGCTCTTTATTAATAATTGTACAAGAGTTGGGTAAGGTCAGGCATGCATAGGCTATAGGCCTTCCACGGCGCATGGTAAACCTCATTACCGGTTCGGAATTACAACTTTGTATTTTTACTTATTTGCATTAACCCGGTTCAATTACGAGGGTATTTCTTTTTTATCCGTTGCAGCACTCTGATAACATCCAAAAGGTGGTTTGAAATGTACGTTAGCTGTAGACCAAGGAGGTTGTATATAGTGTTACACTATATACAACCTCCTTGCTGTAGACCGAATCAAGTTTGATGCGAGTCTGTTGGTACCGCGCCGTCCACCAGTGAACCAAACTGTCGTGCTGAATCACGCCGTGGAGTGGATGATATACACAAGTGATCTAATACAATGCGACACGTGTTCTGAAATGTGACACTTAAGGTGTACCACAAGGTACGTCGGATCATCGTCCTAGATTACAATGAGTGTGAGAGTGCGTGGGGGTGGGGTTACTGTTGCGTGCGTGTAATGAGGTCAGCATGAGTTCTGTGATCACGCGTAGTCAGGCCTCATAGTCATGCAGCATAGAATACAAGTTGTGGAAAAGGTTCTTTACCCCAAGCTTCTTCAACTGTATTTGCCTATTTGTTCTCTTCTCTTCAGCTCCGGTCTAACAATGCCTTCCTATAAGGTCTGGATATTTTTATTCGTGCCGCTGCCATGTCTTACTCATACACCAATAGCAGCCGTCTCTCGAGGTATTCTTTCTGCCACTTGCATGGTATAATTATGCCAAGTCATACTGGCGTACCAGCGTCTCTTGATCGCATGCATTTTCGTAAAAAATATATAAACCGGTTTTCGTTCAAATAAATAATAAATCCAAAATCCGCTAAAACCTGTCATGCTGCTTTTAAATTGTACTGCGTTATTAAAATAGGTATGCGAGTATACGTAACGCGCCTAGTTATACCACTAATAAACTCAATGGTTATACACTCGTGATAAAGATAAGTGATTGAAAGATACGTTGTTTTGGGACTGAAATTAGAATTACAGTGTGATGTGATGCTTACAAACTATACATACACGCATTCCGACTGCTCTCAAGATGTGTTTTTACACAGCCTTGCTTAGCTCATGGTCACCATGTAGCGACCCATGAGTAGGCCTGTCTTGCTTGTCGTACCGACATCGACACATATGTGTTTGGCTACACTGGACTCATGCAGTACAAGTACCGATAACCCTCTATCTGTATCTGATACAATAAATCGCGTATTGATCAAGGAATTATGAATAATTATTCTCCGTACTCCGTATCACATACACGTGCAACTATATTTGAGTTCCAATTATAGGTATGGTATCTATGATGATATCATACGATCTGGGTGAATTTGATTAAATTGTCAAACGTAATCAAATCCTCCTGATACCGTGTTGGTTTCGAAGCAACCTGATAAACATCTAAACTCGATCTGTACCACAACCTCGTTCACAGGCTAGACTTCAGACATTGTGCTCATGGCAGATCATGGTTGGAAGTTGATGTGATACGAACTTTAGGCCTAGATTGCGAAGGGTGCGCTCTGATTCACTTGTTTTCAAGTAATACTTATCATGAGGCGATGCGGTAACTTACGTGAGCGCACGTGTGTTTCATTTAGATTGCAGAGATTCGCCAGTTTCGAAGGTTGTCTGCGATAGATGAATCAGTTTTATTGGATAAACGTGTCATTGTAATAATCTCCTCAGTGTTAACTACCTTTATGACTTTGGATTTTAACCTTTTTTAGCGAGGTGTCTTGTAACCTTGGCATTTTGTTCGTGACATAAACTTGCTCTGAACATCTTTTCATATTACTATACACATAATGGTCGTTCGCATAGTGCCAACTTGTTAATTTCATTTCAAAATTGTTGAATGTGATACAGGAAGGAAATTCCGCTCTTTACATTTCTACGTTATAGCACTCGTTAACGACAGAGATGATAATGAAATTGGAAGGCTATATATTTAGTGGCATCGTGTGTGTATACACATCAGAGACTACGCAAGTCAAATTATACTTGTTTGTTGCGAGCATATTACATTAAATGACTCAAATATTTCGCACAACGCAATTTAGGTAATATAGTATATACATTGGCGTATTAACATTGCTTACAAAGTAGCTCAATACATTTTCAACCGTCTTGACGTTCAATTCACAATAATGTACGTAGGTAATGACATAGGTACTTGATGACGATTTTCTTGGTATCGTAACGTTGTGTTAATACGAGGCTCTATAGTTATCTTCTTCACCTTGATACGTTGTCTCAGTGAGAGAGGTATTGCAACGTGCATGCTGCGTGTGATGCGATAGTGCAGTTTACTGTCTGATGTATAAGCCTCACACGAGTCTACAAGATTCTCATAGCTTATTTCGGTACTTTGTTCTTCGCTCGCCGGATACGCAGAAGTCAGAACTAAGAGTTTGTTGTGGTTGTGGTGGCAATCATGAGTCCACGTCTGCACGCTAATAGTGAACGAAGGATCTTTCAGGTGTGGTCAAGACCGCACCAGATAGGCTTATAATTAAATTATGTTAATTCCTTAAAACGACGCAGCGTACTATACTATAGTCATATTCTCCGTCACACAACCTTCACTTGAAACGAAATGAGTGGGTAATAGGCCTACTTTATTTATACTATACGTTTACAAGACTAAAATGTGATGGCCATGTGTATTTGCAAAAGCTAATGAAGACCATGAAACTGTCTAGACCTATAAGTACACTTATTAAAACCTCGTTGACAAAAACGTTTCCGTTCGATGAAGAAGTGTGTGTATGTGTAGTGTGTACGTCTACCGTGCGCTCAAGTTTGCCAGAACGTGACTCGAGAAGTTAGCTGATTAGCATCACTATTTGGGGTTTGCATATGAAAGATGATGGCTGTCCGTCGCCCCAGAGAGCAGAGAGCACTGCACGAAGGCACATTAGTTGGTCCTTGACCTGATCCACGTCAAACAGTGTCCCTGTGCTCTGCTGTGCTGTGGGCCACCAGGGAGTTTGGCTGCGATCAAAAAAATTACTCTTTTTCTACGTCAAGCTTGTTAAATACCTGTCTTTATTATAATGAATGACGTTCATAGTAATTAGGTCCTTATTTTAGCACCAGCTCTCAATCATTCCGATAGATGGGCGGGAGCGTTGTGTAGACTATTCTCCAGCGAAACGAGCCCCCATGGCTCCATATCTTGACAACTTGATTTGTTGATTCATCTGCTTAGCCTCTTTACATTTCAATATGTGTAATAATTATTCGCAAATAATTGTATTTTAGAAGGGAGTCGAGTAGCAAGTAAAGGAGCAATTCAAACAGCCGCGGCTGAACGTAGCTCGTCGACGTGATCACCCGTCCATCTTCTGTCCCCGTCGCGGGGGCCTTTACTTCTGTGACGCTCGCGCGCGTCGGAGTAGGTCACGACTCTCGACGCTCGCGTGAGACAATGTACCGTCGTCATGAGCTTCGTCCTTCTTGTCGGCGGTCCGTCTTTTCGTATGCCCCTTTTTGCCAGGAACAAGCTGGGTATCGTAACCGGGTTTTCCCGCCTCTCTCCTCTCTGCTTTATCATGTCATTCATTATTCACCCACATGTATAAATAAGAAAAAAACGTGCAAGAACTAGTTAAACCACCCCGCTAAAACCGTTGGCTGTAGAAAATGATAATGAGATTCGAAGTAGGCCATTATCTAAATCGAACATTTCCGGTTCCTAACACAGAATCGAAGTTGGGAACATTAGGCTTCACAATTCGGTCAGTGTGCCCGACGCTGTCATTTCACTAATGGTCTAGCGGTGTCATTACACCCGAGTCTGGGTCGCTTTGGTCACTGCACAATATTCCGGTTCGAGTCCTTGGTCGTCTCGATTAGCCTTGTGGCTCACCTTGCGTGGTCCATGGTCCTTGGCGGCCTCGTGTACATCTATCTATAAGATCCACGCATCTATACGTTCGGCTCTCATCATCTGTATAAACCAACAATAATAATTGTGTAAAATTGGCCCAACGAATCAATCTTAAATAGGATGACGATGAAGTGACGGAATTCTTTGGTGAAACGATCTTGCTTGACGTGCTCGAAGAAGTCTTGACGTGCTCAAAGAAGTCTTGTCGTGCTCAAAGAAGTCTTGACGTGTTCAAAGATGTCTTTTCGTGCTCACAGAAGTCTTGTCGTGTAACAATTTCTCAAAGGTCGAGACACAACGAGCTGCAATTTCGGATGATGCTGTCCACATGAGTACAAGAAGGCACCGGAGAAAAAGTACCGTGTATAATTTAACACGAACTGAATAATAGTATTTTATGTATTTAGTTTTATTAATCATGCTGGAATTGGCTCTGTATGCAAGCTAAGCTATACGATCAATATCGCACGGTTATTATGTTTGACGATTTTGACAAGTTGAAACTTTTTCTAATCTTCCAATTAAGAATTTATAAAATAATTAAGACTTTTAATACATGCATTCCAAAACTAAGACACAGTCTGCAATCTACGAGATACCGCCTACCGTAACACAAAGAATGAATAATTTACCTTGACTCTTTAATTTCCTGTCATTAAAGTTGTATTTCAGAAAACGTAAACACGTAGCGTAGCTGGATTCACCCTAGTGCAAAAATCTCGCGCAGGCATTTCCGGCCAGACTTGTGGAGGCATCGTCTGAAGAGTGTAGACGGCACGTGACGGTGGTCAACTAGAAGTAGTTTCGTGCAGAGCCGCCGCGTGGAATGCGCTGGACCTCGGATAGATGGTGTAAAAAAGACTTGGATCTATTTAGTAGTCAGCCTTGTTGTACGGCTCACCTGCCAAAAGCCTTCAGTACACACACAGTCATCTGTGGTGGGGACGCAAACACTTTGCGCCGCTTTCAACCAGTATTCCGTTGAGATCCTAAGTGATCGTTAGCGCGCTTTTATAGGCGGCATTATAACCTACTATCATGTTCGAATTCGTATCAATAAATTTGTAATTTGTTCAATATAATTGACTTCATATTGACATCGAAAAATTGTGGGTCGAATAAGCGCAACCCTCAATCTGTTGAGGCATTTGTAGATTGCTGTGATGCGGGCGTCTTATATTTCTGAAAAGTATATAAAGGGGCCTACAATGAGGCCCTGCAACACTTTTATAGCGAAGAAATACACGTTTCTTCTCAAAGTGGAACCAGCCCACTACTGTGTTGCACTGGGGTGTTAGATATAGCTCTTAAAACCAGAAGATTTTGGAAAGAAATTGATAGCATGCCTCTTACGATTCCTATCTCTACACGAGGAAATAAGCTATAAAGCATATAAATAATGTAAAGCTTTCTAATGACTATTCTAAAATATTCAAATATATTCCATACGATTGAATATCAATGGTAGAATTTGGTTCATAGATGCTGGTTTCCTGATAATGAATAATTGAAATGCATGGTTATTGTGAGATTTCATTAGACAGCCGACACGTCTACACAACGCACACGAAGCATCCAAGCCAACCAACAAGATCCATCTCGAGCATCCTCAAGTTGTACCGCGCTTGTTCAGAGGTTTGGTTATAACATCTCGATTTAGCAAACACGTTCAACATTCCAGTGCAAACACTTATTTCATGGCTTGTTACATTATTTCACCCTAAGTTATATGAAGCTAGAACAGGAAGAGTGTCTAATATGGTAGTGTATTACCACATCCTCATGTGATATTCACCGTGTTGTTGCACCCTTGCCCCATCACGCACCCTCGTTATATCTTATATCACTGTTACCAGCACAATTCACTTCAATGGTTTGCAGAACTGTTGCTTTTTTCAAAGTGTCATCGAGTGTTTATGGCGGAGTGCTAAAAACCATAGACACCACACACAACCGAGGAATGACGTAACACATCATACATCACCATAAATCATATTCGTGTCTCATGTGGGATATTGTCGGTTGGGCATCGAATTAATCAAGATCCCCTTCACTGTTTGCTCGCCCTCCATGTCACTCAGATGAGACAAGGAGAACCTGTGACGGTTTAGCACTTCGAGCTTTGCTTGTTTATTGAGTTGAGTGAAAGATGGTTCATACTCATACTAAGAAGTAACACACTGTGCGCATAAGGCATTGAATGTTGGCGTGTACTATGTATGTGTACTATGTATGATCAACTTTATGTCGTCAGAAATCAATCAGTAACCAATCAGCGCGAAGAACATCCGGTAGTCGATCGAAGGAAATTAGGGGAAGGAAACACGAAAAGCTATGTTACCTCAATATGTATTTTGTATTTCATGTCCACACGGATATCATTTCCCTGAGGAATTTTGTCAAGCAATACATCAATGTCATCGATGGGAGACTAAATGACCAATCAAAGAAACCGGAAGTTGCAAGGATTTTTTTACGTATTTCCTATCATTCTTGGGTCGATTACTTCAGAAGGCAAGTCAGCCTGCAAACTGCAAGTAAGGCAATCTGGAAGCGCTGTATCTCACTCTAAAGACAAGATTTAACGAAGCTTGAAACGTTTACATAAAGTGGTTATGAAAGATGAGAAAAATCAACTATGTAAGAGCGATTCAATAAGGTGCAGCCAATATGATTCTTCAAAACGAGCCGTTACTGCACTGCAGCCAATCGGTCTTCTTATTGTGACCAGAATGTGCATTTAATTGAAACTACCGCCAGGTAAATCTACATTGACTGCCTTCGATCCACCTCTCAACCTTACCTGCTTGTTGCCAATGACGTAGCCAAGAATCTAGTTGAGGGGAAACTGATATAATTTTCATAAGGTAAACTCAGGGAACAGGATACACACTGGCTGCAATGGGGGTGTGGGTAGGGAAACAGGGTTTTCTGCTGAATGGGGTAATTTCTCCAGATTCTTTGAGAATATCATTGGAATATGGTTTATTGCACTGAAAGCAAGTGCCAAATAAAATAACTTACCATCAATACATAATATATTTGAATTAAGTTAATGAATATTATATTTAATGTTATAGTTTACTGGGCATTGATACGCCACTGCTTGATGCAAGAAAGGTAATGATACCGCGTCTCCTTTGTCCTAAGAATCAGAGCCAAGCCGCTGCCAGGCTCTGATTCGTCCATTCAATCATGTCTAGTTTTTGCGTGTTCCCCACAAGCCCATGCACGTAGAGCGCATATCATGCATGAAAGTCACATTATACAATATCTTACACAATGATGGAATGCCTTTGAATAAAATGACCAGTGCCAGCCATTCAGCCTTGATTCTTTCCCAAGGTGGTACGCCGATGACAAATTAGACAAGCTTTGGCAACACTGACCTATCGCAACACTGTTTGCTGAAGCCAATATTATCTGCATTGGTTAACTGCATGGAACGATTCCACGTATAGAGCTAGAAAAGGTGTGACAACGTCAGCGTAGCATGCTTGGTGTTTACTAAGGGACAGATAAGTGATGCTATTGAAGTGATGCAGGGGTGTCCAACCAAACAAGATAAATGTAACTCGGATAAACCAGGGAGAACAGAAAATTGCCTTGAAATCAATTCTATTGATCTAACAATTAAAATAATATAAATTCGGGCATTGACGCCAAACATCTGTAAGGGATTATGTGTTTGATATATTTTAAGAAACAAAATCTGAATCGACCTAAAGATATAAGTACTCGAACACAGGTATATTGTTCAGGTTGGGAAATCTTCCCCGTTATTTTTTTGTTCTTTTTGATTATACTTGTATATTTTCGTGTATTATGAGCGAAGGCTCAGTAGTTGAGATGTTATGAATAGGTGACTGAACGAGTATTTTGGCGGCATCATAGGTGACTGAACGAGTATTTTGGCGGCATCAAGCAATTTGAATGGCTTTCAATAGAATGCTCTTGTTCGATGTTTTGTGTGCTGTGGATGGATAGGATAGGATAGGACACTAAAGGATATGTCAGAATAGCTGCAAACGACAGCAACCATTTTAATGATGGCCGAAATAAACAATTTCTGCAGTACTTGGCCAGTGCTAATGAACATACTTCATCTGCGGGTTCATGTGATTAGTGTTTCGACCAGATACAAGCTAAATGTGGCACTCGGATCAAACAATTTGTTCTACCATCTAAACTAAATCAATTCTAATAATACTTGCATGGAGATTGTGCAGTATTGTCTTGGCTGATTTACAGCTGGTTGCTTGTGACGGTCTGATGTAGGCCTAATAGGTCAACAAATTTGGATGGCAACAGCGGTTTCAACACAATGACCTATAAATATAACTGACCATCGACACGTATTTTGAATATCTTGGTTGTGTCAATACCTTCATTACTTGTGGGAATTTAAATGTAGTAAGTTAATTTAGTAATATTTTAAGCAACTGATAAAATATAATACAGGCGCTAAGTGTATGGTACATTTAGTTACATTTAATTTTCATTACACAGAGATGACACAGCACTAACATAGTTCCGAACCGAATGACAGTTCAAAAGAAAAAACTATCCGTAATGTCTATCTGTATGTCTGTCTTGATCTTGACATCCCTGGGTTGCGACCTGGAACTGCGCAAGACTGAACAAACAGTCCCAGACCAGAACAAGTGACACGTCCAGCTGATGTGTCCAACGACTATGTAATTACCTACTCAGGGTTATCGGTTTGTTGCACCATGTCTAATTAGTCGACTTCCGGTGGGCGCGTGCTCATCGTTTTGCAAATTTAATTCGCGCCACAGCCTTCGTATGATTAGTTTTATAGCACGTAAACTCACACTCAACCTTACCACAGCCCTCCCATATGACCACCCTCTCATACCTTGTTCCTGCCCCAAGATGCACCTCTCTTACTCTAAACCTACACTCAACCTTACCACAGCCCTCCCATATGACCACCCTCTCATACCTTGTTCCTACCCCAAGATGCACCTCTCTTACTCTAAACCTACACTCAACCTTACCACAGCCCTCCCATATGACCACCCTCTCATACCTTGTTCCTACCCCAAGATGCACCTCTCTTACTCTAAACCTACACTCAACCTTACCACAGCCCTCCCATATGACCACCCTCTCATACCTTGTTCCTGCCCCAAGATGCACCTCTCTTACTCTACCTACACTCAACCTTACCACAGCCCTCCCATATGACCACCCTCTCATAGCTTGTTCCTATCCCAAGATGCACCTCTCTTACTCTAAACCTACACTCAACCTTACCACAGCCCTCCCATATGACCACCCTCTCATACCTTGTTCCTACCCCAAGATGCACCTCTCTTACTCTAAACCTACACTCAACCTTATCACAGCCCTCCCATATGACCACCCTCTCATTCATTGTTCCTGCCCCAAGATGCACCTCTCTTACTCTAAACCTACACTCAACCTTACCACAGCCCTCCCATATGACCACCCTCTCATAACTTGTTCCTACCCCAAGATGCATCTCTTTTACTCTAAACCTACACTCAACCTTACCACAGCCCTCCCATATGACCACCCTCTCATAACTTGTTCCTACCCCAAGATGCACCTTTCTTACTCTAAACCTACACTCAACCTTACCGTACAGCCCTCCCATATGACCACCCTCTCATACCTTGTTCCTACCCCAAGATGCACCTCTCTTACTCTAAACCTACACTCAACCTTACCACAGCCCTCCCATATGACCACCCTCTCATAACTTGTTCCTACCCCAAGATGCACCTCTCTTACTCTAAACCTACACTCAACCTTATCACAGCCCTCCCATATGACCACCCTCTCATACCTTGTTCCTGCCCCAAGATGCACCTCTCTTACTCTAAACCTACACTGAACCTTACCACAGCCCTCCCATATGACCACCCTCTCATACTTGTTCCTACCCCAAGATGCACCTCTCTTACCCTAAACCTACACTGAACCTAGCCACAGCCCTCCCATATGACCACCCTCTCATACTTGTTCCTACCCCAAGATGCACCTCTCTTACCCTAAACCTACACTGAACCTAGCCACAGCCCTCCCATATGACCACCCTCTCATACCTTGTTCCTGCCCCAAGATGCACCTCTCTTACTCTAAACCTACACTCAACCTTACCACAGCCCTCCCATATGACCACCCTCTCATACCTTGTTCCTGCCCCAAAGTGCACCTCTCTCACTCTAAACCTACACATTACACTGAACCTAGCCACAGCCCTATCGCTTTGCTCAATTTCGCCAGCGCCACAGCTCTTCATATCTACCCATGTCACATTTACAATGGTAAAACATGAATGAACAAAGAAAATAAAACTGTGCTAGCAATAATGTACTAAAGTGTGAAAAGGTTTTGAAGTGGGGGAAAATAAAACTTATCCCATGATCTGACAGAATTATTTCCAGGGTCAATTCTCGAGAATTTTTTAACTGTCTTCAAGGGAGCAAAACCAAACGTTCTGATGCACTTTTTCAAATGCAATATATTTGTCACATTTTCCTTGTGCGTGGATACCTTTTGCGTAGCTTTTTATAGGAATGTGGAAATTTTGTGTCATCAGATGATTGCCTTTAATTTCGTAAACTGTACTACAGCACGAAACAAACATCGCTTGCACTTGTTTTCCGTTTCAGTTGATCTGTCATGAACCTGTGTTGTATTGCAGACTTGCAGTGAGTATTTCAGCATTGCATACCCACTAATTGGCCACGTGGAAGATATAGCTACTGTTTGTGCTCGACGTTAGGCTCGTATTAAATAACAGGCCAAGATGCAATCACGATCATTGTTCGGGTGGCACCGCCACTTACCAGTATTTCCTTCAGTAATATGTTCACTTGGAGCTTGTAAATCAGTTGCCGGGATTAATTAACTGTAAGGTGAACGTACTATCCAGTTAAACAAAGTCGCTCAACGTTTCTGTGTATTATACCAAACAATCGTTTCTTTTCGTTTAAACGTCCATTGCTGCGTATACGAACACACTTGAAATGTAATAACCGGTTCCCCACTCAGCTTAGTGATGCAGGTGTTGGTTTTTTACTTTGCTTTAGGGCAAATTAAAGTGACTGCAACATTGCAAATATTTCTTTAGCAAGGACATTTACCTTGAGCGGTGCTTCACACATCATCTTTCCGCACAAATAGTCAGTCGCCATCAAACAGAGGAGACCAACATTGTGACAATGACAAATCTTCAAGGCGATGAGTAGCAACTCTTGTAATCATCATTAGCTACAGTTGAAACTTGAGTGAGACAGTACAGAAAAAAGTTAAGTGACAGTAGCGCTTGTCAGACAAAATAATTGCAAACAAATTTAACATTTGGTTAGAAATTAAATTATAATTAAAACATAAAAAATTACCATTTGTGCTATAGCATTAATTCAATTGTTACGTGGTGGTACTGGTATAGTTGGATCGTATTTCAAAATCAGTTTAATTTGTATATCTACTGGTTTGCTGGGGTTTGTCACATGTTGGAAATGCTCGAACATTATTCTCTATGATCGGGAATATGAGGCTATTACATATGTCACCTGCACCTGCACGTCAGCGTGTTGAGGCTGTGGCACCTACACGCCATCGTGTTAAGGCTATACAATATACATGACACCTGCACGTCAGCGTGTTGAGGCTGTGGCACCTACACGCCATCGTGTTAAGGCTATACAATATAATATACAATATACATGACACCTGCACGTCAGCGTGTTGAGGCTGTGGCACCTACACGCCATCGTGTTAAGGCTATACAATATACAATATACATGACACCTGCACGTCAGCGTGTTGAGGCTGTGGCACCTACACGCCATCGTGTTAAGGCTATACAATATACATGACACCTGCACGTCAGCATGTTGAGGCTGTGGCACCTACACGCCATCGTGTTAAGGCTATACAATATACAATAAACATGACACCTGCACGTCAGCATGTTGAGGCTGTGGCACCTACACGCCATCGTGTTAAGGCTATACAATATACAATAAACATGACACCTGCACGTCAGCATGTTGAGGGCCGTCAGGATGTCGGTCATGCCCTGACCTTGAGCACTGGCTCATTGCAACTGATGAATGGATTAATATGCACTCAATTGAGACCCGGACCGCATACCTCTGTGGGATAGAACGAGGCCACTATCCCAAGCCAACGTGGTCGTAAACAAGGATATTCCGTGCATGGCCCACTTAAACAACTCGGTTCGTTTCCCTGTGGAAGAGTTGGAAACAACTTGGTCATTGGTCAACTCATATCCTTGAGTACGGTTGTAAGTTAGCTACCCAAGGAATATAACTATCAAACATGTACCTAAATAATTGGGAAAAGTATGGTGCGAGCTTGCAAAAGGGGTTTATAGATAATATAAGGTGGAATAATATCGAAGTGGATAGTGTAAAAGTATGTAATAGTTGGGTAAGAAAATTAAAAGAATCCCTTGCAACAATAAAACGGGAAATACACTGTACACATCTTACAATAAAAAGATAATTTCCGAGGGATATCAAAGCTCGGAATGTAGTCATAAGTCTACTACATTCCGGAAACTTTGGATTGGGTCATGAATTGGGGAACAATCTTGTTCTCTGAGACTAGACGGTTGGATTGGATGGCTCAAAGCTTGTGCAACTTATACAGAAGTTGGTCAAATGATTGAAGCTACATTCATGACAGCAACTTTTGAATCCTTTTTCCAAGTCCAAGAGGGGTGATGTATTGACCGGTAAGCTACCAGATAAGCGACAAGCATGATACCACGCTGTGAAGGCAGGTTACTACACGGCCTGACATTGCCTCTCATTACCTACTTTCCTAGTTGTAGGCCATGCAGTGACGATGGTACCGGGGAGTCAATACACTCGTAACACGGACACTTATGCAGCTGGATGTGTTTACATGGATGATATTTAGTTTATTACATGAGTAGCCTGGGTTCAAGGTGAAGCGACGATGCCAAATTCTAAATACTTGACTACTGTACTTGATGCTCATTGCTGTGTCTTTTTTTCAAACTGCCTTGTCAGAATACCAGCAGATAGTTTTTTCCTGTTATGAATTATTTTGTCTTATTCGAATTTTCTGTTTTGTTTCAGGTATGGTGTTTGGTTTGGGAACTACTGCCTGCCTGCTGGCTTTTAATCGTCGTATATTAGAACACATATCGAAGGGATTGGATAAGGATGAGGACAACTGCAAGTATTGATAGCATCATATTTATTCATCTTTGGTCAATTCAATGCACATAAAGCTCAGTTTGCATTGCATTGCGTTTGCATTGCACAAGATCCATCAATTTTTCAATCAATCACAAATTAATTTTTCATCAATTATGTTTTTGAGTATCGCTGATTATTATTAAAGTAATGATGTGGACGTTGACATTTAAAACTTGCGCTATTTCGGAGTAATGCTTAATGGACATCAATCTCAATCGCTTATGATGCGTCATATGTGGGAGGGTCACACTCACAGGACTGGGAACCCAGGTGTTGTCTTGTATTGCATTATTGGGGTTGGATGCTATTGAAAGTGTGACAGGATCAGAAACTTTGTTTTCATGTTGTATTCTTGTTTCAATATTTTATTTTGCAAAATATAAATTTCTATTACATAATCGTAAATCGAGACAAAGATGACTGATTTGCGGCTCGAACTACGTCTGGAGGCAGTGGCGTAACTAGGAATTATTTCGGGGGGGGGGTAATTAGGTAAAAGTGAGATGAGGGGACTGAAAGGGGTCTGGGGCGAAGCCCCAGCCACCGGAGGAATTTTTTTTTCACATCTATAATTATTTCGTGCCTTTTAGACTCAAAGAATACTACTCGAACCACTACTCGTTTGTTTGTATTATATTAAAGTTACAGTGTTACAGTAGGCATTAATTATAGTTCTAATTAATACGAATTGCATAGAAATTGTGTTTTTAATGTTTTATGGTTGTTCAATATAATCTCAACATCAAGTAAAACATTGTGGTCACAAGTCACATACAGTTAAATTTTAATCCACAGAACGTGATATTGTAATATTAGATTAATGCATTTTTATTTAGAGGTACCCTCACTTTTAGTGGTTCGAGCGAAAGGTATATTAGTTGTAGGTGAACACATAAATATAATTGAATTATTGAAAGTAATTCTATATCTTATCCAAGTGAAGTGTATAAACATAATGAAAATGTTATTAGTTGCGATTGTTATACACTGAAGTGGTTTAAGGATCTTACAATATAGTATTAAGTAAATGTAGTATTATGTTATATCATTCTCGATGTAGTTTCGGGGGGGGGGGGGGGGTTAAACACCCTAACCCCCCCCCCCCCCCCCCCCCAAGTTACGCCACTGTCTGGAGGTTTGATAAGTCTCGCACCTCCATCGCGATCCCCAACCGTGGCATGCACGAAACCAATGGAGTGGGGTTCGTTGTGACCTTAGGCTGCAATTATTAACTCATCGTCTGCAATGAATAGATGTGAAATAACTTTTACCGCCAAAACGTTTGGAGAGTCGTGGATTTATAATAGTACTCTTGGATGCATGAAGACAATACCCTGTATACCATGTCTGGCAGGTCCATCATCGAATAAAGTGCACAGTCATTACACCCTCCTCACTTTTTAGAGCCGCCACTTAGTATTAATGACGTAATGCCCTGGAAGCGAACCCATTGGCTGACTGTTGAAAACGTCCCACAGTCCAAGATAATCACTCCATTATTATAACCATCAACAAGCGTGTTACTGATGTTCAACAAAAACTACTTTATTTATGGCGGAATAAACGTGTCCGTTATTGATTGTCAGGTAATAATGATCATCAATGGAGTAAGAAACGCGCCGTGTAGAGACTATGCATGGTAATTAGGACACGAGGTAGTCTGCTATGTAATAAACCCTCATTAAATTGATCTAAATTAGATTGCTAACCTTTCTTGCCGGTCTGAGAATAGCTTTAATGAGGATGAACGAATGGACAATATATTGGCTAATAAAAACACCTATTCTTATTTATTAATAATTGTGATTTATTGTATTTCAACTAAGGCTTGTAGATAGATATGTTTTTGACATCTAAAACTCTCGCAACGAATTTTTATTAAATATTGGTTCTTGGAAGGTCTCAGTTTTGCTCGCATACGATATTCACGGTCATGTGGGAACCGTGCAGGCTTCCATTACGTCGAGTACACAGTTTCTACGTACAAGCAAGCACCGTCATTGTTCTTATACACTCTCGTGCAGTAACTAGTAATCAAAACACCATTAATGATCGATAAATACAAGCTTAGCTATACATCTCGTATGGTAATGTATTGACGTAGCGTTTGGGCAGTCCATACAACCAACATAGCGCTCTGCCTCGGCCGCTACGATTGCCAACATTATTATATTATCCTCTATCTATATTGGTCGAGTAGAGCTTAGTGACGAAATCAATATCCTAAGCCAAGTTTTCCCAACTCATCGCCGCCAACGCAGCCACCATGTTGTTTTCCTCGGAAAATGGAGTCTCGCGCTTCAGCCATGATACCTTCCACTGGCGTCAGTACCCCACACACACAACTAGAGGGAGCATTTCGCTCGACAACTTCTTTTTGACTTCATAATAAGAAAACAGCCACCTGCATTCGTGATGTTGGAAAAACACTGCATTGGTTTGTAAAGTCTCTTCTAAACTATAATGCTAAATCATTTGTAGGAGCCGATTAATTAAGGTAGAATCAACTTCAGGGTACTACCCAAAATTGACTTCTTAATAAGAATACAGCCACCTGCATTCGTGATGTTGGAAAACCACTGCATTGGTTTGAAATGGGTGTTGAACGTTGTAGTCCCGAGTGTGTTCTGCAACGGGCCACGGACCGCGCGCGGGTGCTGGAAGGCTGGAGGGCGCTTGGTCGTGGTCGTGGGCAGAGCTCTAGGGGCAGAGCACAACTCCCAAGGCAGGAATTCGTTCGGAGTGAATTGTGATGTGAGTAAGCCAACTCCTCCTAACTCGATTCAAGGATCTTGTGGCCGCGAAATAAAAATAAACAAATAAAGTAAAAGTGAGTTGCGAATCATAATCAATCATGTGTGTGTATATGTGTAATTTGGCTGTGACTCAGTGGTTGATTCATCGGTGTTCTGCGAGTCGTTCTGAATGATTGAGAGTAAGTTGTGCCGTCTTTTTTATGTGCTTCTGGAAATATCATTCTTTTCTTCTTCGTTTGCATCGTCTTACTCGGCACAAAATCACATAATATGACATTTGAATCCGTCCCAGTGAAAATTAGTGAAACATATTTTCATTGAAACGCATATTTGCGTCTCAATCACTTTCCATGCTCACCGAATGGTGACATTGGTACATTTTCCATAAGCAAAATAATAAAAGTAATCGTAGATTTCGTTGTTGCTTTATAATTTTCAAATACGCTCCTTGCTAGGAAATTATCGGTTACAAGTTAAATCGGTTAACGGTTTAACGTTGATAAGAAAAAAAAGTACAAGTAGCTGTTGCTGTCATAACAGTAACCAACGGTGTGAAATAAAATCTACTATAAACAAAAAGAAATGTGTTCTAAAATCGCTTGGTTGGACGCTTTACGATATGTCCGAGATTTTTATCTGATGTCGCCTTCTGATCGAGGGGCCATAATATTATAGAAGGCTTAGTGGCCACGCCCAGCACACGCACGTTGCAGGCCATAACGACTGTTGGGGGTCCATCTTGAAATATTATACTACTCATGTGACTATGACTAATTTACGTGCTAATTTTACGTGGAATATAAATGGAATTAAGGCTGAGCGCTCATGACTTGTATAATCGAGAGATTGGGAAATATAATATGTATATTTTACTCGTGAGTGTGGTCGACACATTTTTCATATTTTATGTGGGAAGGTCTGAAGCTGAATCAAACGTCGCAACCAAACTCCGGTTCGGACTTAGGGTTTGTAACTTCTGGAATTGGCTGAATTCATTGACTTGGCATACATATAAATGGCGACTTTGGAGCCGTCATAGCAACGTTCGCCCATAGTAAATGGTATGTCCCCTACTGAAAATCAGTTCCTGTAACTATAAGTTGGTATACAATAAATAAAAATGTATTAATTTTGTTTTTCAATTTTATTCATGTGGTTACAGAACACAGTGCATGATGCTGATAGAACTCGTACACAATTACGGGTGCGTACCGTAAACGTAGCCGGATCGACCAATCACAATGAGAAGATAACAATTACCCGGGCGGTCCGGTCGCTTCACGGTACATGGCCACAGTCATATCTTGGAACTAAAGGAGGAGTGTATTTTTGAGGATAAATAAGTATAGACTAAACAAGATTAATTGTGCAATCAAAGCAAATGTGCAAACAACGCAGTGTTTAGCCAGGGACCCATGTTTGTACGTCAGTATAAATATAGAATTACTGAGAATTACTTAAATAATGTAGCCTCTCTACTCTCGACCAAACTATGCCGTGTGTGAGCTATTTTCGCAAGTGAATGGGTGACGTTGTTGGTGTATCGCGCGTGAGTTGGGGGATTAGGCCAGACATTTTGGCAAGTGCAGTGGAGGTCAAGGCTCGCCCCCTGGGTGGCCTTCATGGGCACGCACTTGCCAAACTGTATAGCTCTACCGCTCTACAGACTTCCTTCCTTCCTTCCTTCCTTCCTTCCTTCCTTCCTTCCTTCCTTCCTTCCTTCCTTCCTTCCTTCCTTCCTTCATGGGCACGCACTTGCCAAACTGTATAGCTCTACCGCTCTACAGACTACCTTCCTTCCTTCCTTCCTTCCTTCATGGGCACGCACTTGCCAAACTGTATAGCTCTACCGCTCACAGACTACCTTCCTTCCTTCCTTCCTTCCTTCATGGGCACGCACTTGCCAAACTGTATAGCTCTACCGCTCACAGACTACCTTCCTTCCTTCCTTCCTTCCTTCATGGGCACGCACTTGCCAAACTGTATAGCTCTACCGCTCACAGACTACCTTCCTTCCTTCCTTCCTTCCTTCCTTCCTTCCTTCCTTCCTTCCTTCCTTCCTTCATGGGCACGCACTTGCCAAACTGTATAGCTCTACCGCTCTACAGACTACCTTCCTTCCTTCCTTCCTTCCTTCATGGGCACGCACTTGCCAAACTGTATAGCTCTACCGCTCTACAGACTACCTTCCTTCCTTCCTTCCTTCCTTCCTTCCTTCCTTCCTTCCTTCATGGGCACGCACTTGCCAAACTGTATAGCTCTACCGCTCTACAGACTACCTTCCTTCCTTCCTTCCTTCCTTCCTTCCTTCCTTCCTTCCTTCCTTCCTTCATGGGCACGCACTTGCCAAACTGTATAGCTCTACCGCTCTACAGACTACCTTCCTTCCTTCCTTCCTTCCTTCATGGGCACGCACTTGCCAAACTGTATATAGCTCTACCGCTCTACAGACTACCTTCCTTCCTTCCTTCCTTCCTTCATGGGCACGCACTTGCCAAACTGTATAGCTCTACCGCTCACAGACTACCTTCCTTCCTTCCTTCCTTCCTTCATGGGCACGCACTTGCCAAACTGTATAGCTCTACCGCTCACAGACTACCTTCCTTCCTTCCTTCCTTCCTTCCTTCCTTCCTTCCTTCCTTCCTTCATGGGCACGCACTTGCCAAACTGTATAGCTCTACCGCTCACAGACTACCTTCCTTCCTTCCTTCCTTCCTTCCTTCCTTCCTTCCTTCCTTCCTTCATGGGCACGCACTTGCCAAACTGTATAGCTCTACCGCTCTACAGACTACCTTCCTTCCTTCCTTCCTTCCTTCATGGGCACGCACTTGCCAAACTGTATAGCTCTACCGCTCACAGACTACCTTCCTTCCTTCCTTCCTTCCTTCATGGGCACGCACTTGCCAAACTGTATAGCTCTACCGCTCACAGACTACCTTCCTTCCTTCCTTCCTTCCTTCATGGGCACGCACTTGCCAAACTGTATAGCTCTACCGCTCACAGACTACCTTCCTTCCTTCCTTCCTTCCTTCCTTCCTTCCTTCCTTCCTTCCTTCCTTCCTTCATGGGCACGCACTTGCCAAACTGTATAGCTCTACCGCTCTACAGACTACCTTCCTTCCTTCCTTCCTTCCTTCATGGGCACGCACTTGCCAAACTGTATAGCTCTACCGCTCTACAGACTACCTTCCTTCCTTCCTTCCTTCCTTCCTTCCTTCCTTCCTTCCTTCCTTCCTTCCTTCCTTCCTTCATGGGCACGCACTTGCCAAACTGTATAGCTCTACCGCTCTACAGACTACCTTCCTTCCTTCCTTCCTTCCTTCATGGGCACGCACTTGCCAAACTGTATAGCTCTACCGCTCTACAGACTACCTTCCTTCCTTCCTTCCTTCCTTCCTTCCTTCCTTCCTTCCTTCCTTCCTTCATGGGCACGCACTTGCCAAACTGTATAGCTCTACCGCTCTACAGACTACCTTCCTTCCTTCCTTCCTTCCTTCCTTCCTTCCTTCCTTCCTTCCTTCCTTCATGGGCACGCACTTGCCAAACTGTATAGCTCTACCGCTCTACAGACTACCTTCCTTCCTTCCTTCCTTCCTTCATCATGGGCACGCACTTGCCAAACTGTATAGCTCTACCGCTCTACAGACTACCTTCCTTCCTTCCTTCCTTCCTTCATGGGCACGCACTTGCCAAACTGTATAGCTCTACCGCTCTACAGACTACCTTCCTTCCTTCCTTCCTTCCTTCATGGGCACGCACTTGCCAAACTGTATAGCTCTACCGCTCTACAGACTACCTTCCTTCCTTCCTTCCTTCCTTCCTTCCTTCCTTCCTTCCTTCCTTCCTTCCTTCCTTCATGGGCACGCACTTGCCAAACTGTATAGCTCTACCGCTCACAGACTACCTTCCTTCCTTCCTTCCTTCCTTCATGGGCACGCACTTGCCAAACTGTATAGCTCTACCGCTCACAGACTACCTTCCTTCCTTCCTTCCTTCCTTCCTTCCTTCCTTCCTTCCTTCCTTCCTTCCTTCATGGGCACGCACTTGCCAAACTGTATAGCTCTACCGCTCTACAGACTACCTTCCTTCCTTCCTTCCTTCCTTCATGGGCACGCACTTGCCAAACTGTATAGCTCTACCGCTCTACAGACTACCTTCCTTCCTTCCTTCCTTCCTTCATGGGCACGCACTTGCCAAACTGTATAGCTCTACCGCTCTACAGACTACCTTCCTTCCTTCCTTCCTTCCTTCCTTCCTTCCTTCCTTCCTTCCTTCCTTCCTTCCTTCATGGGCACGCACTTGCCAAACTGTATAGCTCTACCGCTCACAGACTACCTTCCTTCCTTCCTTCCTTCCTTCATGGGCACGCACTTGCCAAACTGTATAGCTCTACCGCTCACAGACTACCTTCCTTCCTTCCTTCCTTCCTTCCTTCCTTCCTTCCTTCCTTCCTTCCTTCCTTCATGGGCACGCACTTGCCAAACTGTATAGCTCTACCGCTCTACAGACTACCTTCCTTCCTTCCTTCCTTCCTTCATGGGCACGCACTTGCCAAACTGTATAGCTCTACCGCTCTACAGACTACCTTCCTTCCTTCCTTTCCTTCCTTCCTTCATGGGCACGCACTTGCCAAACTGTATAGCTCTACCGCTCTACAGACTACCTTCCTTCCTTCCTTCCTTCCTTCATGGGCACGCACTTGCCAAACTGTATAGCTCTACCGCTCTACAGACTACCTTCCTTCCTTCCTTCCTTCCTTCCTTCCTTCCTTCCTTCCTTCCTTCCTTCCTTCCTTCCTTCATGGGCACGCACTTGCCAAACTGTATAGCTCTACCGCTCTACAGACTACCTTCCTTCCTTCCTTCCTTCCTTCATGGGCACGCACTTGCCAAACTGTATAGCTCTACCGCTCTACAGACTACCTTCCTTCCTTCCTTCCTTCCTTCCTTCCTTCCTTCCTTCCTTCCTTCCTTCCTTCCTTCCTTCATGGGCACGCACTTGCCAAACTGTATAGCTCTACCGCTCTACAGACTACCTTCCTTCCTTCCTTCCTTCCTTCCTTCCTTCATGGGCACGCACTTGCCAAACTGTATATAGCTCTACCGCTCTACAGACTACCTTCCTTCCTTCCTTCCTTCCTTCCTTCCTTCATGGGCACGCACTTGCCAAACTGTATAGCTCTACCGCTCTACAGACTACCTTCCTTCCTTCCTTCCTTCCTTCCTTCCTTCCTTCCTTCCTTCCTTCCTTCCTTCCTTCGAGGAGAACTATGTGTGGCTGTGGTAAGACATGGATTGTTCATAGTAGGATTTGTCTTTCGAGGATAGCTTTGTGATTACTAAGGCCCAGTATTATGAAGTATTTTGTAGGCTACTTTGTGTTCACCATGGCAACAACCAATGGGAAACCTGGATGACATGGATAAAACAAGTTAGTATAGCTTACTAAATATTTCATCATTTTGGCTCTAAGAAATAGATAAGACATAACGTTCATAGTAGGAATTACGTATGGTTCTTCTTTCGACGAGGTTGTGTGTCTTTAGAAATTACTATGATATGACTTCTAAAATGTTCATTGTAGAATTTACGTACTTCCTTCGAGGAAGAAGTTATTGCGTTAACAAAGGACTAAGATATTACTAAGATAATGTTTATAATAATGTGGTTTAGGTGCTTCTTTCGAAGTAGAAGTTTTATTTGTTTAAAATGACAAAACTCTTTCTATTGTTTTTAGTAGATTGTTTACATATATTCTTGTGATGTAAATTCAATATATTATTTTTCAAATGGACAAGAATTTTGAAAATCAGCTTCCATGCGTTCTCAAGGGAAGATGAGAATAATAAAGAGATTAAGATGAGATGATGCACCATGATCTTTCTTTCCTTCTTTTCGTACTTTCTGTAATGCCAATCATTATTTAATTTATTTCTTATACCTCTATTTATTTGTAAATTTGGTAAATCTTCATGTTCAATGTTCTCTTTTTCTGTAGTAGTTTTGTTTTTGTTGTTGTGTTTCCTTAATTGATATTTTATTTAATTTTGTACAGTGTTTTTTGTTTTTATTATTTAATTGTATATATTTTGTATAGTTGTATTTATTTACCTCGTTTGTAAATCAGTTTTATAACCGAATATGAGAGACATTAAATAAATAGTTCGTGAGAGAAAGGTGCCATTTTGACTAAGATGCAATGAGCTTTGCTCTCTCGGCAGTGCATTATGTAACTCGTTTTGCCTGTTTATCCATCGGCAGTGAAGGCAGGTGAGTGAGATGCTTTATGTAATCGAACGAATGCTTCTAGAAATTTCAAATTAAATACAAAATAGCTTCGCTTGCGGCGTTTGAGAAGAGTCCTTGACCCTCTCCTCAAGAGAATGAAAGTGAAATCTCCTCTTGCATCGGCGCAACCTCGTGACTTAGTTTCGTAAGGTTTTCCTTAAAACCGCAATGAAGGGTCGACGCTCCCGATGGGGCGGGCAGATGAATCCCGTACGGAAATACCAACCGACGTGATGATCCAAGGCGCGGTCGTAATAACTTTACAGCATCTTTCCGAGAAACAACTCGCTTGATTGTGTTCATAGTCCTAGATCATGGTCAGCCATGTCCATCCTTGACGGGGGTAATTGCCCCCCCCCCTCTCTGCACCTCTACCCGTTGGACGTGTGCATGGGCGCCGTCAGATGATGGGCTAGACCGCAGTGACGACGATACCGTTCATGAGTTCAGGTATTTGGTACATTGGCGCTTAGGCTCAATCAATTCGTCCGTAAATTAGGATATCTTCATGAATCATGATCAAACTCTGGGTCAGAATATATACAGATAAAACAACTGGACAGTGTACACATAATACAACCATCCGTGGCACCAGTGTACGCTAACACAGTGCCCAATCACACTCATTTTTGTGAATACGAACTTCGAAAATTAAGCCGTTTTTCGTCAAGGCTCTGCAAATAATGTGTAACTACTACAACTGCAATTTACTTGCAGAAAAACACTACTAACTGTTTCAGTTAAAACGTTTTAACACCACTTTTATTTAGTTGGAGAACATTGTTGGACCGTCATCATTGCTTCGTGATGATCGTCTTCATCCCCAAAGGATCCGAAATCGCAGGCATATGAATCCACCGGCCTCCCACCTAGCTCTCGCACTCGCAGAATATTAAAACAATATAATATACATATCTGCATGCGTTTAGCGTCGCCCACGGAGTCATGCTAAGCTAACGGTGACCTCTGGGTGAACCGAACCGAACGATACCTCGAGCATGGTGGGCCTCCTCTCTGTACCCTCACTCAAGTGGCGTGGCTGACCGCTATACCCAAGATCACAAGTAAATCATTACGCGAGTCAAGTGCAGGAATAGATTTAAATTACCCATCTTAACCTTGAAAGAAACTTGTAGTTTTACATTCGATTTAATGGCTATCCGTTATGGCGTTAAATCAGCCTCAGCCATTAGTGTACATGGCACATCCTCCAGCAGAGGGGTTGAAGATCTCATAAAACCATCTATTATAGGCTCGTATGTGGGCGATACGCATTGAATACAGGAAACTGCTGGCATTACGCGTTGTGTGTACACGTAATACGCATCACATGTGTGTGCAATATGTGCAACATCGGTGAGTTGCTCAAGTTCAGTGTCGAGCTGCAAACGAAGGAGGTCATTAGTGCAATGGGTTGTCTAATGTTCATCATAATGTAATGATATCCCTGTATTCCTTGGAAGCTTATTTTTTCATGAGCAGGGGGGATTCTGGTGAAAACAATTATGCAACTGGTCTGCTTAGTGCTTGTGTGACGAGCTATGGGAACTTGTCTGTTCTGTCTGTCTGGCAACCAAGGATTTGCAAACGTCGAAGAATGAATGAATTATCTTTATTCTTTTTTCTTGAGGTATAAGTTTTCACTTTTGTCACCATCCATTCGTACGGTTGTATTTACTTTGTTAAATATTATTAGTTGAATTACTAAGCTTCTTACTTCTTCACATGTTTTTGATGTGTTGTGTTTACCTCGGTCTATAGACACAGTAATCGAGATGGGGATTTGAAGATTTTCTTTTTCTCGACTGTTATTTTCTGTGATATTTAGTTCTTCCTTTGGGTTTCTTCATTTGCACATTCTTTATACCTACTGCTCCAATTTATTTCTGTTCAATTATTACACACGTTTCAATCATCAAATCCTATTTCTATTTATATAAAAAAGTAATGTTTTGATTTTGACATTGTAAATTGTTGTAGGCTATTGTCTATATATATATATATATATATATATATATATATATATATATATATATATATATATATATATATATATATATATATATATATATATATATGCTCAAATTTCAGCATACATTTTGGGTCTTTTTGGGTCAGATTATGATAAAACCCGTATAGTTTCATTTCAATTCATTCAACTCAACATAATACGCTTAGTATTTTATTTTTCGGAACATGTAAACCTGTCCCGAAATTGATGATACCTCTTTCAGCTGTGCCCTCCCTTCATATTTGATACCCATGCCATGCCACAAGCCGTAATTGAATGTTTTTTCAAACAACCGGATGGAGACGATGCATGACGTCACTAGCCAAATATTTGAGAGGAAATCTCAAGCGAAATCTGGCATCCATATTCAGAACCTTATGTCTGAGGCGAGGATCGTTCCAGTCTAAACCTAAATATACATTCTCACGTGGAACACCCGGGTACTCTAGTTACTGTTTGCGGTAATCAGCAAAGACATGTTTTATGGTGCGTCATAGCTCGTATTTACATGTATTTTTAGAGTTGTTTTTAACAAAATTAATTACTTTCCCGGAGAAACAATTAAAGCATCGTAAAGTAAAACACACACAAAACAAACAAGAAATAATTTCACGGGTTGGTTATGTTTCACAAGGTCCCAATATTATACACAATAGTACACTCACTATAACTGTATAGGTAGTCGTTACGCATTTAATGTTTTTGAAACGCTTATTTTAGCACTTTTGGTTGAACTAGGGCTACAATGGATTTGTGTCTTGTTGGACTGTTCATCTTTGCTACAATAATACATCAGAAGTATAAATTATATAGTATCTCTAAGAGCCACGCAACATCGTATTATCAATAACTACATCTGAATGAGTCTTCAAAGGAATATCTATAAAATTCGTTCTCACAGGTGACCACAATTTAACAAAAGTGTCTAAAGATAAGTTGTACATCTTCACATTAGATTAGGTAGGTAGACATCGTAAATGCAAGCGAATCTGAAAAGTGTGCAGCAGCTCTTGTTTCCAAGCTCACGTACGTACATTGGGTAGTTCGTACTGGCACTTGTTAGCCAGCTCAAGTAGGAAATGCGCCAAGCCAATGGGAGGTCAACAAACCTATGGAATAAGGTTACAAATGTTAAGTATTTTGGGTATAGGAAATGCACGGAGTACACGATCTGGCGATAGTGAGGCTTACTATGAACATTTTATGGCTTTCAATCATGAAACGAAAATTCATTTATGAGCTATAGACCTCGTACACTATGCCCCTCTCACTCAACGTGTTATTGATGTGTAGGCCACACATGCGCAGCTCATGCAACTAATCATTGTAGGGTATTATATTATCGTTACATTAAGAACAACATTCCTTCCGAGTTCTTACTGATGCAAATATATTGAAAACACAATTCTCTAAATACTAAGTTTAATTTTGAAATTTGGCCCTAGGCTTCGGATTTTAATTGCGATCGGTATCATAATAAAATGCTAGGGCGCTGTTGGGAGCGAAAGTTGTGCCAGTGATAGAAAATTCAATTTGAGCGGTGAAATCCGTTGGTCCCTTTGGTAACAATATAGTGAGAACACTTTTACGCACACTTTTTTTGGAGATAGTGGATAACATGTATTTTTTCCAATCACATGAATATAAAATTCTCAATTTTTGTTAAAGACAGAGGTAGTTCTTGATGTTGTGCATTGTTTTGGTGTATACTGTTGCCATACCCCACACTGGTAACCCAAAGCTAGAAGTTATAACAGCGATTGTATTTTCACACGAATATATTTCGTGCTAGGTATATATTTTAGCATACTACGTGAAGTGGGACTCTTGAATGTGAAACAAATAACCGCCATTTGTAGGCAACGTTAAATACAGGATAGTAATCCATATACAATAGAATATTGAGGTTGTTGTAATACGTACACGTAATGACGTCATTGAGTATTATCAAGAGTGGGTAAAACGTGCGTCGTGGGTAGCATGTTCGTTGAAACAACAAACATTTGTGTGGCTTACAGCCGCTTCGCGTCCACACAACTTCCAGAGATTTTGAGAAGGAAGTTGGTCCCCCCGAAATAACATTTGGATCTAGTTCAAGAATTCTTTGTTCGAGACTCTATCATATACAGAGTTCACATCCAGGTACTACTTTACCCGCATGGTCCGAGCGTCGAACCCCGGTATCTCGCATGGGGCGCCATCTCGTAACGACGCAAGACAATAGTTGGTCACGGTGCTGCACACTGAGCAATGTTCTTCATGAATGGACTTCTTCACTCAACATGTCGTGACTCGTTGACTCAAGAACGTTTCTACAGCGAATTGAGGCAGTTAGTTTCTGCTACAAATACAATAAACATAACTTACTGTTCAACGAACTTCGGGTTAGGGTTTGAAATGGTGATGTGGTCGGCAACAACAACAACGAGGGTAATATGGACAGGCTAAGCATTTACAAGAGTTGTCAATGATTAATGAATTTTAAGATGTATTTTAAATTTTAATATTGGTTATGTATGAAGTTCCATATTAATAACAGTTCGTTACTATGCTATTGCAATATACGTTACCTTGAAATTAACTTTCTTTCACTAAGTAAAACGTGACTGCAGTGAGCCCACGATATGTTGGCTACCGTACATTTAATGTTTGAATTAAGAAAGTTTGAATTTCTACTAGATAACAGATTACAAAATATGGTTCATAATAAATCTTAATTACTTTTATTTTGAAAATGAAAGTTAAAACGTACTGGGGATACGTGGGAAAACCGGACACATTTTAGTGAGAGTAAATCCAAAACTGTGTATGACGTCTTACAAGTTATATCTTTCACTGGACAATGAGTTCGTTTATTAGATTTTAAAAACATTGTCTTGATGGCTTACATTAGCTTACTATAGGGGCTTACTTAAGCTTTCATAACATATACTATTACAGTATCACTATTGACAACTGAACTAATCTATGACAAAACACACGCAGTTCCTGTGACAAGCTTGGCCTACTTTTGCCCACACAATGGTCTCTAGTTAGGTGTAAAGGATAAAGAAATACTGTTGGATAATTGTTCGGTATCGCTGCACATTATTTCTGCGGCTGACGGACATAACATATAAACTCACACAAGTGTATTTAATGCGGGCATTAAATCGTAGCGTTTTAATCACATTTGTATCCACACTAGTAAAAAGTGTGTTTTGTATTAATTACCGTACACGTACACGCAATGCAACAATACCGTCCGACACCAACCCTCAGTACATAATCTCGTTTATTCATGGTTTTATTGGGATTTAAGTTTAAACTTATTTTCTACTTGTAATCAACATACAAAAATTGTGATGATTGTTAATGTGTCTATGATTAATAATTTTGTTTATGTCGTCACTAGAACATTGATTGTATCAATAATAGTGATAGTATTGATAAAATCTTTCTAAAGTTTAATTCAAACAAGTAGTTTGAACACGTTTGTTTGTAAGTTGAGAAAACACGTTTATTAAGTGAGCTCGGTTTATAATTGAACGATGTTCAGAATGCTGAACGAGGGCTGGACACAATCTCACTCATTACTTGTTGCGGTTGATAACATAATAAGAGTGCGAGAAACTCGAATCACGGTTTTAAACGAGCTAATGGGCGTATTCAGATCCATGCTAACTCTCTGAGATCTCTGAGTGACAGAGGCCGACTCCCCCTCGCCTCGCAGATTACAACAAACAACGCCGCGCAAAACATACAAACACTCGTAAGTAGTTATTTACATTTCTGTTCGAGCGATCCAATCTAAAGGATTGTTAATCTCTTAATGTTCTTATCGTTCTTAGACCCTGGTAGTCAATCCCGCCGATATAGGCAGCTTCCTGTGATATGACTTGCATGTGTTGTTATTGTTATGTTGGCTCTTCTGTGGTATTATCGTCTTCTTATTATGATAACAGTGGAAGTTCGATCATATTGATACATTCTTTACTATAGCCCGCAGTTGTGATGAGCACGGTTGAAAACTCGGCTGAAGGGGTTTTATCGAAGGAGAAGTATATCCTGCATCAGGTATCCTACAAAATATGATTTTTCTCTCCTATTCTCCAGATGGCAGACAGCTGAGACACATATTTCCAGTATGTGTGTAACTATTTATTTTCTCTTATAATACTGCAAGATACACAATGAAACCCCTAGAAAATAAATTTCCCTCACTTCCGCATCAAATGGACTGTAAGTGATAAATAAACGTAACCCATTTGATGTGGAACGTGTGGCTTTTATAAACAGGAGAGAGCATAAGTAAATGATATGTATAACAAACTCTAAGACTTTCGGTGTGAACTGTTGAAAACAAAACCCCATTAGGCCAAACAGGAAACGCACACAACCCCTCCGGTCGTAGGGTGTATACATATACATCATCATGACGTTGACAAAATGTATACCCGTTATAGGGTGCACACCAGCTTTACCTGATGTGCCCCTCTTCAGGTGACGTAACTAGGTTATTAGGGTGTTTAGATAGCTGGGAAGGTCTCTATTCTCTCCTCACTTGTAAATATGAAGGAATATGAGCATGGAATACATATTTTGTGCTCAGAATTCAACATATTATTGTAAAACAAATATTATCTGATGGGGCTCAGGTAAAATGTACGTATATATGGATGTTTGTAAGCCAATGCTGGAGCAAAATGTATGTAATGTATATTGTGAAGTATTGTCTCTGGTAATTATCTGGGCTCGTTACGTAGGGCTCGGGTATGAAGATGACGTAGGCATGCATGGGCTCATTGACCGCCCTACTGGGACAGGCTGCTGTGCCAAATAACAAAAACGAGTAATGCCATGATTCACGCGGATCGTCTTCTCAGGCGGAGGGTTTGGTTTGGTTTGGTTTATAGTTTAGTAGACCAGGATACGACGCGCACGAAATCGTGTCTGTGAATCATCGCATGGCTGTCCTCGCTGGGTCTTTGTGTCTTTGCTTTGCTTACAACAAGAGGGATGGAAACAAAATAAATTAACGAGAGTAGATACGTAAATAAATTAAATGGTGGCAATGAAAGAAAGAAACGGCCAATTAAACTGAAGACTGAAAACACAATTGTCGACGAGAGACGCAATACCGAATACAATCGTTAGTCACAATTGTACATTTCGATATTTGCGACATTGTTTTGCAATGCCAGAACGAAGCCGCGAAATAGCAAAGTGAAACTAAACATAGCAGAGAGCTTCCTCTTATTTTCTATAGTGCCCTGACCCACAGTAGGGCCTATGTCTATATAATTCAATAAAGTATTAATACAAAATATATCAAATTACGCTGTACAAAATGATCCAAAGTAAACGAATTTAAGAAATACCAAAAAAGTGATTTTGAATACATATTATGAATAAATTATTTTTCTTGTTCCGTGCGATTGGAACACTACCAAACCACACGTTCGTCGCGCCGCTTCCGTAGCCAATCAAATCAACGCGTCGTGTTGTTGGCCACAGCCGATGGCGCCCACTATGACGTCACACATGTGTGTGTCTGTTGTACACTGTCCATGTGGCTCCATGTTCTTATAGTTATTGTTGCGTTCGTTCATGCTATCGAGCGTGTCTCACTGTTGGGTTTGTGTATAGACTCCATTCAAATCCAAAAGCCCTTCTAATTTTGTTTCCAACGTTAGAATGCAATACATTTACTTGAAATTCATCTCCTCTCCACCATGCACAAGCCAACTTAAAATGTGTCCGTGTTTCTTATCTGCCTACATGAAACATGGGCTTCAAAAGATGTATCGGTAAACCGATCCGAGAACCAGTCTCATGCCGTCCATGCACAATGCACTTTGGGCGCGTTCATATTAACTCTTCTTTTTTCTTTCTGCTGCCGCGTCTCTCTATTTACGATATCGTCTGTGTAATAAAGATACTTGTGCCCCCTAATAATTTCTCCTGCCTTGCGCTGTCTGCGAGTTTTGGTCGTGCGCAAGGCCCACCATATGCGTGTTGAGTATTGCGCTGCACTATAATTTGAGTCACGTTACTCTGTACTTGTTTTTAATGAAGAGAACCGCGCCAAGAAAGAGCTGAGCCTGCTGAGCTGAGCGATGCCAATTACTGCTCACTTGCATTTCCTTAATTGAGTCTAAATAAGTTGTCACCACGTCGTTGAGAGCGAAGGAGGGATCTGTAATTTACTCGCTCAGAGAACGCGAAACTCACTTGTATGATAGATACGTCATTTTAATTAAGTCTGTAAATACTGCGGTGGATGTGATTCACGACAAAACACGAACGTCTTGCTCGTAGCAGTTGAGTAAAGTATGCATGCTTACGTTGCTCCAGAAGATAGGTGACTGAATGCACATTACACACCCTCTCTATCGTGTTGTAAGAGTTGACAATATCGTGAATTGTAAAATCTATGTACTATGTTATCACGCTCTTGCTCGGATGTTTCGTGGCCTTGCATGTGTAAGTATATTGAAGTATACGGTCATAAACGAAAATGACTGGTTACCTTTGAAGTAAAATATATTCTTACTGACATAATTTGAGGTTATATGATATATTGTTTTGTATTATATCGTCTCTCCAGTATATAGCATTATTACATGGTTTGCAGTTTTTAGTGGTTTTAAATCCAAAACGTATTTTAAATATCCATTATTAATTAAAGGAGGAATACACGTGTATTGTATAGCAACGTGATTTTGGGCAGTATTGAATTGCATAGTCGATAAGATGAACGGCTCGTGAGAAAACATTAATACATTGAGAGTACACATATTAAAATATAAACATAAATAATTGTATTTTATGTGAAGCGAGGCGTTTATCTATACAAATAACTGAAAAAATCACCAAACGCCTCCTCCTTTGTTATACTATGTGACAACTTTCTCCCGTTGCATCTTTCTTCCCTTTCTACCAGGATTCTGGAGAGAGCGACTGAGAATTCTCGTGAATGATACCGATAATTCCCACATTCCTGTATGCCCGAGTATATAATATAAATTGTGGTCAGCTATTCAAGTCCTTCTTTGGTCTTTGCTCGAGAAACGAGAGGAAACCAGTACTCTGCTATCTTGCAGCGGACAGGGAGCAAGAGGTGACCGCATTTCAAGCCAGTGGTGTTCTCTTACTGACCTCCTCAGCTGCGACGGCAGGAGCTTGTTTTCACTCTTCGTCGTGTCTCTGGGGCTGCGGCTGGGGCTGGGGCTGGGCTAGGGCTGGGGCCACTAGGGGACCTAGAGATGACCGCATTTCAAGACAGTGGTGTTCTCTTACTGACCTCCTCAGCTGCAACGGCGGAGCTTGTTTTCACTCTTCGTCGTGTCTCTGGGGCTGGGGCTGGGCTAGGGCTGGGGCCACTAGGGGACCTAGAGGTGACCGCATTTCAAGACAGTGGTGTTCTCTTACTGACCTCCTCAGCTGCGACAGCAGGAGCTTGTTTTCACTCTTCGTCATGTATCTGGGGCTGGGGCTGATATCGTACTATAGTTACACCCCCCCTTACATGCGCTCATCTCCTTTGCCTCATGCCACACTCACCGACACGACACGTATAGTGAGTGGTAAGACCGAGCTATGAGCCGATCTGAGCCTCATCTTTCCGCGGCGAGTAGTGAGTCCCCTACCATCGACTTTGGTATGTGTAGTAACGTAGCTCTACACTTCACTACACATTCTAAGCTTTATGGTAGTACTTGCCAAACCTAGTTGCTCTTGTCGTCACTCATCACTCGCGTCACGTCTGGGGCTATAGTTGTAAAATCTACAGTATATGCGATTTATTTGTGATATGGCTGAATACTCGTTTGTATTATTTTACATTTCGTTACAGATATTGCTTATGCATTTCAGTTGAATATTTTTACGATACTTTTCTATTCCGAACTTTTTTTTAATCTAAAATAGCTTGTCTTGTTTACGAGAAATCTCTACTTATAATCGATTAACTTGATGGATGCTGGTTTCGTAATCATCTGGAACTGACAACTGTTGATTCATGTTTCGAAAAACATATTTTAAATATAAAATCCTAACTAAACGTGATTCAATTAATCACTGTAACAAGTGCACGTGTGTGTGTGATTAGTAGGGGAGGGGAGGGGAGGGGTAGTGTGTGAAGGGAGTGAGAGTGTTGAGAGTTGGAGGGAGTGAGTGTACACCCGGCTGGGCTCGCAGCCTCCAGGCATGACCGTGACACGAGACTCAGTTGACCTGACACAAGTCATAGGTCAACCCCAAGCCGTTCACCTCATAATGTTCGTTCCTGTTTACTCCACTAAGCTACTTTCAAACGAGCCAACTCGGAAGATTGTTTTACACACGATACTCGGCGATTGAGGGGGAGACAACGTTCCCGACGATACCTCTGCCGTATGAAACACTGTTCACGAGATGAACTTGATTTTCAATTCTAGGCGATGGAAATTAAAACTATAATATAAGAGTGATAAACGTATTTACCCATACCTCTGCGAATGGCGTCGAGTTGCGTGGAAGTTTAGGCGCATGCTTTTATAAGATTCAGGGCCTGTCCAAGGACTAGGGTACGTTATGTTACGTTCGGTTAGGTCAGTTGACATATAAGGTCGCACTTTGGATTGATTGCTAACCGGTATGGAAATTTGATGGCCGAAGAATGTCAATATACCTTCAAAACGGATGTAGAATAGATTATGTTATAAATTGTCTGTGGGGGGTTGGGCAGGGAAGGGGTAAAGACTATTTTAAACTAAACGAACATTTTAGCACGCCTTGTTGAACATACACATACGCCATCTTGGGAAAGTAGATTAATTGTTCAAAAAGAACGGGCTTAACAAAACCTTCAAGCTTCTGAAAGAGTGGTATGAAAACTGTTCAATTAGTTTGATATACGCAACTTTAAGATGGTGTTCCAACTTTTGGTACCAGTAGCTACTTCCAGCCACTGTCAAAACGTGGTATTTTGTTTTGTAGTTCAGCCCGTGCTGTTGATAAGAAGGAATAGCGAAAGGGAATTGTTCAATTTGGAATTCATGGTACCCTCGCGTCGCCACACAATAACGTTACTACCTTTGTCGCCACTGGCAACATTGTTATCGCCACTGGCAACATTGTTATCGCTACCACTACAACACTACCTTCTCTTACCAATACCAGCTACATTACTACCTCAGCCAGACTGTATTTTAATATCGCTACCGCTGCAACCACTCCCTCCACCTATACTGTAATATCGCTACCGCTACAGCAATAACCACCTATACACACATTCAGAAAAACGTCTGGTTTAGTCGTTGACAACAATTGAAAGAAGGGACCTAATCTATTAATTGACAGCCAGCAAAAAAGATGTTTGCTGTAGTAGGTAACTTTCAATTCTGTTTCAATGTCATTGTACAGCGTGTTTTTGTCTCTAAATAAATATTTCTCTTTGTGTTAGTAGTGTGGGATGTCCAACTAAAGTTCTAATACTTGTTTCACAGCTACAATATGTCAAAGTTGACTGGAAATAAAAGGATAATTGTATATCCAGTTTATTCGGTTTGGTTTAAGAACATCCTTTTTTTATTGACCGCTTCTGTGAATAAATGATAACTTTATATAATCAAAATGATCGTTGAGTTGTAATGATTCTACTTCAAATTTCAGTGTTAGAACTATCTTATTAATCTTATTATTGTTGTTATGCTGATAATAACAGGCTGTTGTTACTATTATCGGATAATGTAAAAATATCACCTCAACTGCTTTCCACCCTTCCCCCAGCTAACTTATAATCATCATTACCAACAAAGCATTAAACTACTTCAATTATAGGTACAAACCGCCCAGACAACGCCCTTAATGAGTTACGAAATTAAAATTCACATCTTGAAGATTAAATAGTGAAAAAAACTTCCGAGAGTTGTAATCAGTGCGGGGTATCGGAATTCATTTGTTTTCGTTGTCGCAAAAAATCCATCCATTGTCGTGATGTTTATTTATGTCGGGTTAAAGCACGAGGGACAAAGAGGATCTGTGTTCTTTCATGCTCTCACCTTTCTTCCACCTTGCATGCTAACGTCGTGTCAGCAGAATCCTCATTGGCAATGCAGAGTAGCGACACCGTCTACGGGACCCGCACTCAAAGCCGACACCGGCAAAACACAGTCAAAAGGAAAAAACAAGAGTTAAATTTACATGCCAAGGTTACTACTTTTGACTAACAAAGTAGAACTTTTACTAGGGATTTTCTTTTTGCCTTTTTTCAATGAGAATATTAGCGCGCAATACCGCTTTGTGTAGGCCTTCTTGTTCCCGTGTACGTTCCACCAATCATCTGCAAGTAAATTTAAAGCAAACAAAAATCAATTTTTGCGAAGAAAAAACTAGTTACAATAATATGGAGAATTTATTTTTATTTGTCAGCGTCAGTAATTGGTTGAGGACTCAAGTTTCCGAGAGTTAAAACACGGCATGGTTATAAGTGATGTAGCATCATTAGTTTTCATCAATACGTGTTATGTATTAATCTTTCTTCATTTCAGAATGGTTTGCTTCTTTTCTTGGGAGTAACAAGGGAAAACCGTAGATTGTAAGCAATAAGCATACGAATCTTTTGCGCCGTCCCAATGAACACCAAATTACGTTTCATAATTGTGTACAACAAAACTCACGACTCGGCTCGGGGTAGAGTAGGACTATAGTAGCTCTGCTTGTCGTACGAACCAACTAAACGAGCCGACGCTATATGCGTTGCCAATGGTTTGTTCACAATCACCACCATCATCATCATCATCGTGTAACTATAACCTCCATCACCATAGAAAATGCCTAATTAGCTTTGTAAAAAGATCATTTTATGATTTTTTCTTTAAATTTCCCATTTTAGTGCTACTCATTTTTCATTAATGCGCCGACAATTATAATTATACACAACACAATTGTAACAACTTATTTTCTTATCCCTGAATGCATATTTTATTTTTTCATGGGAATTAATCGGATCAAATAACCCTAGTCGTTTAAAAAATGATGTGGCTTTGTGGTAGATTATTGTAGTTGTATGAGTTTTTTTTTCTTTGTATGAAATGCTACGGGATCGAGTTCCAATGATAATATACGCTGTTACGTAGAATATCGCATGGTTATTTACGTTATGATAACTACAAGCCCACGTGGCGGCGGGTCGAGCTACGATAGACAATAACTGCACAAACAAAACGCGTGGTTCAATGTCTGAGTCGAATTCTCAGACGTTTGTAAAAAAAAAAAAAAAAAAAAAACGAATGAGTTACATGGCTGCCAGTTTTTGTCTCGCACATTAATTTAACTGAGCCAGTGCTAAGCATTAGCACGTACAGATATTCTGCGTGCAGCTACATACATCTCTACGTATGCACAGTCATGTATTTATTTAGAGGGCTCAACTTCATTGCAACAATGGTGGTCATTTTTGCGCTATGATGAACGCATACGTAGGCCTACTACGTATGTATGAAGCGTATAGTATGCAGTAATAATAAGTATTTTTTTGTTTACTATAACAAAACAAAGTATACAACAATGATACAACAACACATATTTACAACAACTATAAATAAAGGACCACATATCCGTAATTTGTTTGTGTAACCTTTATATTAATATCAACAACTACGCCAGCAATAATAATAGCAATACAAATATAACTAACAACCATTTTGTTTTAATAGTGTTTATCTTTACACCCACGTTGTCACCAATCACCATAACGTACATTATTTTATAGCCAAACCCATGTGAAGAGAAACATTTGCCAGTTACCCTATGGTCACTCTTTGGAACACCAAATGACAAGTTATGCATTTTGGTTGTGTACGTGACTGTTTTTTCTCTTATGAGCTATTTTGTTATCTACACAGTCTTTCGGCAAATTTTGCCCCACCAAACAAATTACATCCATAATCGAAAATGGATCAAGAGTACTCCATTCTCAGTTGTTGTCACAGTCCTCTAAATCTTCAAGAACAACAATAAACAGGATGTTACATATGTAAAATAATGGTGACCATTTGAGAACAGAGTTCTAAATGTTTTACAATGTTTTTTCCTGAAGATTTGGAGGACCGTGTGAGAACAAGCTCAGATACCTGGATTGGCCTCGTGATCTGACCTTGTCTATGCATGGCTGACTCAACCTTATCTCACAGACTACCGAATTTAGCAATTCAAATAAAAAAGTTTATTCACTTGACAGTAATTTAGTTAATTATTAATTATTGTTATCAGTTGTAGAGAGATAGCTAGAGGTTATTGACTGAGACGTATGGAGAACTGGTGTAATCGGGAAACTCGATTGTGTTCGAGGTAGGGAAGGCGGGACCAGGGGTGTGCAAATCCAAGTCCACATGGAAAACTGGTATAATCATGAAATATGATTAGTTATTAGTGAGGGGGTTGGAAACAGGGGTTGTAATTGATAGAGCATCTATGAATACCTAGAGTTTTCGGGTGTGTATACTGTGTCTGTAGATCGAAGTGGCCACTTGTGTCCTGGAATATCTGGTGTAATTTGTACCCTTTACTACCTGTGTTCGGTTCTGCTTAATGCTTTGGTCTCTCCTGTTCGTGTTTGCTGTACCAACTTACGGTTCAATGATTTGGGTCTGTGTGGCCGTATAAATCTCCAGACATGAGATGTGGTCACCCCTGGTCGAACTTGCTGTACCGAGATGTGGTTCAAAGAACTTTTATTCAATAAGACCGTAAGATTGACGAAATGCGATCTCTGCCCAGATCGTTAACCCTAGTGCAACAGGCATTGCTCACTGCTCATGCAGCCTTGAATGTGATGGGTGATGTGTGTCTGTGATATTTGAGATGCGATGGGTCGAGGAGACGGGAACAAGATTGGAAAGTCCGAGCTAAAAGAAAAACAAGTTACACATAGGTCAAGATGCCCACTGAAGATGACTTTTGGTACCGAACTGTGTATCTGGCTCTTTTTATTATTATTAGTTATTATTTCCTGATGTATCGATAGAGTAATATATTGGTAATATAGATCAACTCAAATGGCGTCGGCCTCTTCGTCGGGTCTTACGACAGGCAGAGCTACACCGTACTCTAGACCTTTCCCGTGGCCAAACAGGGGAGGATCTTGAAGAACAGTGGCGTGTAGACATCTAGGACCTTCGTTAGACCATGACTGAGGAGATCTACATGTTTTGTGACCGGTTTTGGGAGGAAAAGCAGGGGATAGCTAGGACCTCTTTCATGTCTCCCCTTGCGACATGCAGAGTCATCATGCACTAGGTACATTCTATTCTGATTTAACTCCATATATTGGTAGATGGTATAGGCCACGTTGGCAGGAGCATATTCAGATGCCAGTGTCTATGTACATCCTGGTAATGTAAAGGTGAGATAAGGTCAACGCCTGTATTTTTAAAAAATGTTTGTTAATATTTCTTGATCGGAAATTCAGAATGACAGAAAAATTCGCTGTTTGTGGATGGTACCGGCACTGGTATCGGATGTCAGAGGAGAATTCTAGAATAAAATTACTTTTTTCACTCTAAACACAGCATATTTTACCGTATGTTTTGCAAAAACAGAATAAAAGGATTACCCTTCTTGTGGACAAATTAATGCAATTCATCTCGTTTCTTTCTTTCTCGAAAAGAAACTTTTTGAAAGTTTCTAAAATTGGTAATTTATCCTCATTTCTCTCCATTGCAGGGGATGAAGTTTCAGGCGTTGCCACCAGACCGCGTGACTGACGTTCATCATTTATCACCCCTCTTTCCGCGCAAATTAAATCTACCTCATGCTCAAGTTATCTTGCGATTTATTTACTACGTCAATGGTAATCTCTAATTTTAGACACAGCTTGATTTGATGCGAGTTTGAAAACGTGTGATTGTTAGAATACATATCGATCTTTACTGTAGTATGTGCAAAGTTGTTATCGATGTTCACTGTACCGGCAATCCTGACTGAACATGTTGTTAAAATGCACCTATGAATTCATGTCGATAGCTAACTGCTTTACATTTTGTAACTGAGTTTTTTTTTAAATCCATTCGAAACATAACATGGAAAACACGAGATTTCAATTACAAGCCACAGAAAACTAAATATCAAGACGGTATAAAAAACATAAGAAATGCAATTTATCATCATACCACTAGACATTTGGGACCGTAATGCCACCAGGGTCGATGGTAGCAACGAACTACATATAATTGCACTTACTTGCATGCGCACTGCACTCCGATGTGCCTGCATAGTCGAACAATTTTATTTTCTCAGAAACAGTGAGCATTCCTGACATTAGGTATACCAATTGTTAATAATTACGAACAAGGACGATGGTAGGCCCACTTGCATGCTGCTTAGTAAAGTTGTAACTTTTAATTTTAGCCAATTACGTTGTATGAACAATGTGGCTGATAACCGAGTCTACGACGAATGTCTGGTCGGGGGATGGGGGGGGGGGGGGTAATCCGGTCAGTAGCCGACGCGATCAGTGTTTCCAAAAGTGTATTCAGACGTGATGTCGACATATTTTGACGTGTTTAGACGTGTCGTGCTGATCAGCAAGTATGAAAGTTGCTCGTAAAGAGGAGTCAAACGTGTATTTGACGTGTTTTGACGTGTTCTGACGTGTCTTGCTATCAGCTACAGACGTACTGCTTTGAGAGTGTTGACGTGCCTCGCTAAGCAGGCCAGACGTATATTGGACGTGTGTTGACGTGTCTTGCTGACGTACTGCCGTGAAAGTGTTGACGTGCTTTGCGAAGCAGGCAGGACGTATACTGGACGTGTTTTGACGTGTCTTGCTGCCCAGCTATGGACGTACTGCCGTGAAAGTGTTAAAGCGCGGTCACTGCACCAAATCTAGCGCAAAGCGTAAAAACTTGTTCAACTTTCGCCGTTGTGTGTTCTATGCCATACTGCTGTATGCACTATCGTAAGTACAAGATTAAGGCACTTCCTCTGAACGACGTTCGTAGGCCCTTGTGTTCGGGGTAACGTGTTCGCCCCTTTATACAGTCTCGTGTCTTCGAATAACAACTCTTCATGTCCAAAAGTTAACAGTACACACATGATGTTACAAAGTGTTGTTGCTACTTCTAGAACTCCTTAAGAAATACAAATTGCATGCACCTCCAATATTGCATCTCTTTGAAACCAATTTTTACGTTACGTTGTAAAAATGTAATTTTTTAACATGTTTAAAACTATTTATAATTTAAACAATAAAAAATATGGTAATGAGATTTTAATAGAAGGTGCAATATTATTGATAAATAAAATAAGTTTCAGATTGGTAAAGAAGGGGTGGGAGGGTCACAATTTGAAATAAAACTAGGATAGCCTTTACCTAGGATAGCCAAAGGCTATCCTCCTAGCCTCCTAGGTTTAGGGCTTTAGAATTAGGGCTTTAGGTAATTTAAAAAAATAACACGTTATGCACTTATAGGATGAATGATGATGAAGGATGTTGTGGCCCTTTTAGGGTGGTGGTGCGGTAGAACAAATTAACCTTACAAGTTCTCATTACAAATCTCCAAAGGGTTTTCTAAATCTAAATGCAGAGATCTGAAGTTTTAGACTTTCAAACTAATGTTATTGTTTATCTTTACGACATAAAGAAACAAATCATCGTGTCAGTATATGCCCGCCTAATCCCTTCACATGTAACCTTACGTCACTTACAACAAGACATATTGATTTATATTGCAGTGTTGTGGTCTTTCTCATATAAATTGATTGCCTTTTAAAAATTATTTTTAGTTTTAATGTCTGGTCCGACAACTTTTTAGTATGCTGTTTTCCTCCCCAACAAATTCAGCACGTCAAAACGCAAGTTGTGTGTATTTATATACTTGAATTATAGCTATTTAAACTCTCCTCTTCACTCACATTACACGTTTGACTGTGAGTTTTGAATGAGCGACTACATTTACGAATCGCGAAACCTTTTTTGTAACTATCGCGTTTACCTGTGTGTAACAGCAATCATGTGAGATACGTCAGACACTCATTATTGATGAATGATGATGTCGTGTCCACATAAACGCTCAGCGACTGACTGAGTGATAATAACTGTTCGCTAGCCTAGCCAAACAAAATATTCCATCAACAATTATGACGCCATGTTGCATCTCTGCGCTAGTATTCTAGTCATGCACAGGATCAAGGCTGGAGCATTGCCACTTCGCCAAGTGAGGGGGAAATTAAGGATAATCTGTGAATTAGCATGACCTTTATGTGTCAAAATATCACAAGGTCGAGTGGTGGGCTGGAGTGTCAGGTCAGTTAGTCTATGGCTCTATGCTCATGGCGGCGCGTATAGCCAGGGCATCTCAACTACTTGTGTCGTCAACGAGTAGTTCTTTTAATATATTCAGAAAATCAATGCATTCGAAATGGTAGAAACATATTGTAGAAAATCCGTCACATACTTATTTTAGTCCTCAAGTCTATATTATATCATTTGCAAATTAACATGACTATAACGAGTTAAGTTCATACAAAATGAAACCTCGTCGTGGTCTCAGGTTTGAACCCCGGGGGATACTGAACGCGACGTTGCCACACATGCTATTCATACAGTCTTGGCCGTGACGCCGAACATCATGTAAGTGTATGTACGCTCGGCACTTGGCAAAGTGTGGGATCACAGACGATCGCGCAAACTTCCGGTTTTAAAACGTTCCGTTTGTTTAGTTTTCACAGAACATTTCGCGTCTCTATGAATTGTTTACATCTCGCCAAGAAATGTGGTCAGTATTTGCACGAAGGTCACGGTCATGTGGCGCGGTCACTTACCCTGCACACTATTTGTGTTTATACAAGCGGAGACTGACTGTTTATCTTGATTATAAACTGAAGATGAGCAGAAGGCGAGGCCGCACTACACGAGGCAACTCCAAGTGTTGTGTAACACGTGCTTCGGTGCAAGGTCGACGAGGGGGTTGGTCATAATGAGTGGTGTAATCAAGGTGAACGTCTCGTATGGTGACTCACATCACATCGCAGTCCTTTGTCCCAGGAAATAGGTAAATCTCGCGATAAGATAACCGCGTGGGCACTATCTCGTGTGCCCTCGGCCAACTGATTGGTGCTCCCGACGATTCTTGTTTGTCTGCAGTTTCGTCTACTTGCACCGCGCAACTTTTACTTCTGTCATGTCTCAAACAGGATGCGTTGTAATTTGTCTCATCGCCCGAACTTTCTTGTGGTACCTCCAAACCTTGGTTCATCCAGTGTATCGTGACCTCAAAACAGTAAAGCCAACCGCCTCTGTCTGGAGCCCATGCCCGCCGAAATGTCGGCAGCAACACACATGTGCCGCTGTGTTCGGCTGAGAAAGATGGCGCTGAACAAACTAAAGACAATCGGAATCTGATTATATTGTTCTTCTGTTCCACGTGTGTTTTATCTTATTTTGAGATTGCAGACGGTGACTGTTACTGTTATAATAGTGTTACAATGACATGACTGTTACATGACTTTTTCTTTGGGGTATAAAAATGAGATGCATTACTTGTTTAGACATCATTCTAGAACGCGTTGTTTCAGACATCGATGGCTATTTAAAAAAAAAAAAAAACGCACTGCAGTACATTACCTCAGTAATGTACGTCATACGTCATTATGTGTATCTCACACATTGTTGGTAATGCACCCTACCTAAAATCATTGCTTCTAAACTCTAATGGAAGTGTAGACAATGTATGTTTTTCTCCGTTGAAACGTTGTACGCTGCCACTCGCTCGTAAATAACGACGATAACAAACAATACCCGCAGCTTATCTCTGTCGATCAGCGCACAGTTGGTTGCGTGTGTGTGTTCAAATAGTTGCCAGAAAAACTCATTCGGTTGATTGCTTCCATTCAACTTAGAGACATTTGCATAACAATAAAACAAAAGAAGATCGACTTCTGTGCTACTGCCTTGCCTGTTGTCTATCTCGCAAGATGTAACCAGGGCTATACGATATGCTAACACACTTGTGACGGTTACTGTCTAATTCGCAAGTAGTGGAGGGGGGGAGGGGGGCATCGTCTAGGGGTCACCTTCAAATACATTTAGCCCTTCTCACTGATGAAAGCCTAGCAATAATATGCTAAACATATCCCATATGTTTAGCAAGAGTACAGTTCCAACTTGAAATACGTCTGAGAGTGTATTTCGTTGCGTTAGTTTTGTTTTTATCAGACAATTTAACTTTTACTCAAGTTCATTGAGCTTTCCCCCCCCCCCCTTCCCCTCTCGTTAGCCTCCCATCTGCACTGGACAAGATCATGATCACAAAGCGAGTATTTACAAAACAAACGAGTGTTACATTGTTGTTATATTAAATAGCGACCATCAATTCGATCATTTCTTCTTCATAAATGGAAAAGATTATTAAACGATTTTGTTTAGGTCACACTGATCAGTTGTCATTGTAATACGACCATGGAGTTATATGGAGATACTATTATAAATGCATGATATCACTTTATCAGTGTATAATAATATACTATGCCGCGGTGGTTCATGTATATTTAACAACCTCATTTAAAATATACTGTGTTCTAATTTCTAATTATTGAGATAGTGCATTTTCCTCGCCCTTCGTACAACTTACTATTGGCAATGAACTAGTTGGATCATATCAATCAGGAGGGTTATCGTCTCTCAGCACGTGGTAAAGTTCTGCAAGCTTTGCTCCCCCCCCCCCCCCACCCCTCCCAGCCCCCTACACCGCAGAACACGCGCGCCGCTAAACTTGAGGAACAAATGCGCTATTTTAAACCGACACGTAATGAAAACAATTAAGTTCCGCGTAACCTTCGTACGGTTCGTTAACTCTTCGTTTGATTAATTTATGGGACTCATAAACATAGTATTTCGGGTTCTAAGTTCATCTTCGCGATTGCTAGGTATTCCTTCAAATATGCTTTTACATAGCCGAGTGCAGAAATGATATCTGCCATTTGGTTATCACTTAAAAATTGATTTAATTCTGTAACCACGATAGCCGCGTTGGTTTATGTGCAGTTAGGGCGCAGCTCCTTGGCGTTCACAACCTAAAGACGTAGGTTTGATTCCCGCACAAGGCCTTTTTTATTGTAATTGTCCTTCACCTTCATCTATCAATTACCCTCATCGCGTCGAATAGAATGATTGTATGCAATAAACGTGTAATCCAACATGAATAGTAACCACGATCTATGAATACAATAATCAATTTCCTAATTTACCTAGTCTTTTTTTACTAGTATTCGTGCCCATAAAGTTTACTGGTTCATTAAAGTACCTAAATTACTGAAAATACGGGTCAGGCAGTTACAGGACGTGAAGATTAAGATGTATGGCCTGTTGATAAGAAAGCGTAGCAAAGAATTATTTGACAAAAATGGGAACCTACAAATAAAAGTTTGATTTATGTATATTTATAAACATGAAGTAAAACATAGTCCAGTTTTGTTTGTAATTGGATTACAACTGATTTAATTTGGTTTTAAGAAGATCACGTGTTATGTTTTGCAGGTAGCCTATGTAAATATTGAATGTAGGCCTATATTTGTGTCGTAAGAAATAATATGGCAGATTGGTAGAAGTTTCTGCAATGTAACTGTTAAGAAATTATAAATATCATAAATTGATAGTATTGTATAGTATGTTGTACGCGTTATAGTGATTTTATCGTCTCGTTGGTGAAGGTGCTGGGTATATACATAGTGCGTGCGTTGGGCTCAAATGTGGCACTTAATTATTGTGAAGTATAAAAAAGTAAACACACACTTACCTCATTAGTCATTACTTATACTAGACTAGGATGTGAAGACACATTGGTGGAGGCGCCGGGTATATACATAGTGCGTGCGTTGGGCTCAAATGTGGCACTTAATTATTGTGAAGTATAAAAAAGTAAACACACACTTACCTCATTAGTCATTACTTATACTAGACTAGGATGTGAAGACACCTTGGTGGAGGCGCCGGGTATATACATAGTGCGTGCGTTGGGCTCCAATCTGGCACTTAATTATTGTGAAGTATAAAAAAGTAAACACACACTAACCTCATTAGTCATTACTTATACTAGACTAGGATGTGAAGACACATTGGTGGAGGCGCCGGGTATACACCTCGTCCGTTGTGTAAAACACAAGGCAAGATTTTATGATATTGGTGGAGGTGCCGGGTAGCCGTGGTAGTTATTATCTAAGCTGTATATAACCTTGGTTAAATAATATATATACAAAATATAATAATATATATATATAATAATATAAATAATAATAACTAAATAAAGCTTGGTTGATTACATTTTGTGTTTCAGTAGAGTGCAGAGCTCCCGTGTAGGTTACCGATCCTCGGTGTAATTCTTCTCAATCCGTTACCTATGGTTTTACTGTTGTCTGTTCGTTGTGTAGTATATCTTTGTTGTACACTTTAACGACGTTGATAACTCACATATAAATATATATATATATATAGTGCATATTATCTATTTGCAACATATTATTACACAAAACTCATCACACTCATAACCAGCAAGAAACTTATTTCTATCTATGTTATATTGATTGTCTACACATAGAGTTGTGATGTAGCGTAAGTGTTCTTGCTTCTAATAGGAATACTCTACGGTTGTATCATTAATAAGGATTAGGAACCCCTCTCCCTGCAGACGTCTTTCTCATAAGTCATAACTGTCTCTGCTAAGTAAGTTTTCTGAAGGTTCTCAACTGCTTTGTTGTTCGTTTTTTGGAAAAAGTAAGTAATAATGTTATTTATTTCCATTTTGTTAAGACTGCCCCTCCCCACCCCCTGCCCCGTTACATCTTCCTGCCCAAACAAGATACATGTTTTAAAATTAGGGAGAAAATATATAATGAATAATGTTGTATGTATAATCCGCTACAGTAAGCTTTTTGGTTTATTATTTAAGTTCACAATACATTTCCGTTTTAAATTTTCTAGTAGGCCTATACGTTTTGCCACATTTAGTCATTGGAAAAGAATGGACGCAATCATATCAGAGAGTCAACTGAGTCGGCCAAACAGCGGAATTTAGTTACTTGATCTACGTACATATACATGACACCCGTCCTGTTTGTGCGCCATTGTATACTCAGGCTCGTATCTCGTGGGCACCATGTCAGCAAATAACATAAAGAAGGCGGTCTGTTCAAATCTCATCGGAGGTCAATTTGCGCAACAAAAACAACTTGGAATCGAATTTGTATAAAAAGTAGGTAAGGTGGAGTGTTTTGGTTAATAGATTATTTATCAATTAATCAATCAATCAAGCGATTAGTCATTTAATGAGGCAGGTATTCGCAGTGTTGGTGATCAATGTGTCTTCAACACAAATGGGTCGAAATTCTTGTGAATTTCGAGTTTTTTTACTTTATTTTTAAAATGGCATTTAACATCAAAGTTTTGGGATTGTATGAGGCTAGATGTAATCAAGGTTTAACTTTAAGAATGTATAACTCAAAATATATATAAGTTTGGATCAAATTGCCTCTTTTTATTCAAACACAATCACTTTTTATCCTCCCGAAACTTCAGACTTTTAGATTCAGTGGACTCTGCAATACCCGAGAGCCAGTTTTTAAACGAGTCTTGCTTGGATTGTATGATTCAGTACAAAGCAAAGCGTGGATAGCCTCCGAGTTGTGTAGCTCTAATTGCAGTTTCTTTTCAGGTTCGATCTTTGTTTTAGTTGAACCTTGGTTCGGTCTCTTGTTACTGGACAGGTTTTAAGATGTGGTTGTGTATTGCTTAAAATGTACTTGTGCATCTCTACTCAATCTCGGTTTCGTATATAGACGATGTCTAGACTTTGTTTTATCTTTGTGTGCACATACATACGTATATACTAACTACGCTTATCGACTCAGCCGCGATTAGCAATCGATTGATGTATTCTGGTGCAGCCGAGATTAATCGTGCACGCCACGGTGGCAACTTCCTCCGGGTCAAAGAGCAGAGAAGGGAACCGAACTTAACATTTGCAACAGTCCCCGTCGTCGAATCTCGTGCACAGCGGCAAACGAAAAGCGAAAAGAAATGTGACAAGTGGAAAGAGGACAAAGCAAGAATGCTCGAGCTAGACAGAAGAGTTATGTACGCATGTTTGGGGTCACTAACACGGACCAGTTCTTTGGGCGTCCAAACTAGAATCCATCCACCCCGAATTTATTATTCAACGATTCGCTTAAAACAAGCTTTAGGATTCACATTGGGTCGGCCTGGGTTCCAAATAAGTGCATGTATACGGAGACCTCATTAGAATGCCGCGTCACGGGCTGGGGTCAAGCGTCCTCGGCAGACGCTGCGCTTCTGTTTCAAACCTCGGTCGACATAGGAAGATCCTAACTGGTGTTTTGGAATCCAGTCCACTAACGAAATACAGCGTATGCAGTCACGATGATGCGTTCTGTCTGTCTGTAGGGCAAGGAACAGCTTCGGGCCCTGTCTGCCTATAGCGAGGTTCCTGTAGAGACAGGTTTGTGTGGTGCACGAGACCGTCGCGGGAGTACGAGGGTGGTGTCTGAGAGGAAGGAAGCATGGGTTATACAATATTATGCACATAACCTGATTAAAGGAAAGTGATTATTTGTAAGGCCGAAGGCTTCAGAGCCCCAGACCACACCCGCACACTCACCACATGGTCAAGTCTGCGGTGCGAAGGAGTTATTACAGTCATGAGTCATGCATTATGCACGAACAAAAAAAGGAAGGCAAACATCAGCAAACTGTTTGAGGTTTCAATTGCGATTGATGATGTATGTGGTATTATGGGATAATCCTTAGATTACTTTTCTTGACAATGTAATTACAATGCACAAAGTGCAATGTAGTAAAAGTTATTATCTTAACAATGGGTGTACATAATATTCTGCATGTAACTTGTTCTAGCTCCAACACTTATGTTATGAACGTTCTTCACAATTCATGTCATCTGTCCTCACCAGCAATTAAATGAACATTAAATTTAAAATAAACCATGCATTTCACAAATTATTTCTGTTACACTAGCAAAAAATAATAGTTTGCGGCTATATCACATAAATCTCAAATGGTTATTCAATAACGTGTCAAATTAGCCACTCTTTTAAACATATGTTTTTTATTGAAAAACGTTTAGGTGCCTTTGGTAAAAAGTGGAACCAAATTTAGATGAATGTTTTTTAAGACATAGAATTTGTCTCAAAAATCGCGAGTTGTATAATATGTAATTTAATATGAAAACACTCGGAATAACTTATGGTTTGTGCGTAGCTGTGAGATGGTATCGGTTGTTGTGCGATTGTGCGAGTCGAGCTGCTTCCTCGTCGACGGGAAGCGATGTGACGTCTTGGCGGCTTCCACGTGTCTGCTCTAGTGTCACGTGGACTGGTCACGGTTTCTCTTCTCCGAGAGGCTGTGTTGTTGCACATCGACTATTGTCACCTAACCCGTCGAACAAATGCAGTGCTGTCTATATATCTATATGGAAGCAATGTGTTCAGTTCTTCTCATCAATGTTTCTCGCTTCAATTAGCATAGTTTTCGAAAATATGCGTCGTAGAGCCATAATATCATAACATTATTTGACTAAAGTTTCCGTTCAAAATATGGTACATGGTAAAGCAGGGGACGTCTCCCAACAATAATTTAATTGCGGCCTTTCATTATTTATTATTTATTTGACGACGTACTCGACAACTAGATCATACGAAGTCGCCCGAATCAGATCCATCACACACAGCTATGGTTGTCGTAAGGGGAGACAAATATTCATTTGGTAGGGCTGGGGGCGTGGTAACAAATAAACACAACATTGTTGTGGCCGCTATCAGTAGGCTGACAGTTACCGGCTAGATAGGTCGTTCTTTGTTTATAACAGATTATCGCAGTAGTAACGATAATAATGATTAGTTGATTACATAGGTTGTGTAGGCTTTATGGTCAATACATTTTGTATACAGTTGGATCATTCATTGCAACGAACACTTCAGAACACGTCAGGGGCACAATTCTCGAATGTACGTCATCTCGCATTCGGAATGACGGTTTTAATTACTTGTTTTCGATACCATTATATACATAACAATTATATAAAAATGTTTTATTAAATAGTCAAGTCTCGAGATCAATTAATTAAAACAGTAATGCCACATGCGAGTTGCCACGTAAAGGCTCGAGAATCATGGCCCAGCAAGCAGCCAAGCAAAGTCCTTGCATTGTGTACTAACACAAACACAACAATAACACAAACTAATTGAGCCGCTTTATTCTTCCCACGCATAATCGGTTAAATGTTACACTGTTATGCAACTTTGGGGTTGTCAAGGTCTCCGGCCTGTGTAATCACATTTGCCAAGTTAAAGCACGTGTCTTCTAAGAGTGGTCCACGTGACGAGTTACGATGGGGCTGAAGCACGTGATTGCGGTGAAACCTAGCGGGCGAAACGTTCAGGAGAGAGCTTCAGCACGGGGGCCCACTTAAGTCGGTTATTGGATTATTTATTTTCGAGTTATAAAATGTTAGCACGGTTACGCCCCCTCTAGGGTAGGGCAGGGCATACATGCCTCAAACGGTAATCTAGGAAGCTCGCATGAACCAGTTAGCTGTTTGGTAAAAGTATGCAAATGTAAAAATGAGCGGGCGTTTTGCACGCCGATTATTGTGGATTATCTCGTGGAAACTCGTTCTGAAGTAGTGGGTGTTTGGGTCAGGGAGTCGGCCGTTCACCTCGGCTCGGAGGCGCTGGATCGCGAAATGTGGAGCATTGGGACTGAGCGAGGGTTGCAGGCGTGGGCTCGAACCGGTAAACTACGCACCCCGCGCGGGCTCTTCTTTATCTTGTGTTTACCGCTATTATCACGTAATAATTGCTGATTAACACGGCTGCTATACCACAAGTCCAAAAACTATCTCTGCCTTGTTTTGTTCTTTTTACACGAAAAACTCATACGGAAATCGGGTGACACCATTCCAACATCATTATTGTTCTTTTTAAGGAGCGTATGACCTGATTTAACGAAGCAAAATTAATTAAAAGCTTATTCGTTTAATTCAATGAAGTAAATGAGGAGACATTTTAGGGCATCTACTGTTTCTAGTGTTCGTTCCCCGATCGCAGGAATAGATAATAATATTATGTCATCCGCCATCTTGCTGTTTTCTTTCTCGGAACGATTATTCTGTTGCTCGTCGTTCGTTATCGACTATAGTGTCGACGCTATCTGTTTCCTAATTACCGAGTACATTACGTGTTACGTAGATTCACCACTGCGTTACACGAAGCAAGCAAGGGCGTGCCCACTTTCTCAGGGCCCGAGTTATTTCCATACGGGCGTGATCGTGAGGTTGATGACTTGGTTTACAGTTCGATCTCTGATGACGATGGAATCATCTTCTCCCACGGATGTACACACACATTATGTGAACTGCATTGGTGCACTTTTGGCATTGCATAACTATCGAACTGAACGCAAGCTAATTAATGTGCTTGTGCTGCGATGCGTCGGCACAAACGTGTCAACTTGCGTTGTTGTTGTTTATTAGTTGCGCCTTTTCGAAGTAGGCAACTAGGCTGATCGATGTGATAATGATGATGATGTCTAGTAACGCGAATGATGGTGTAACTATGCACGAAACTGTTACTCAGGAAACGAGCCCTCCACCGTGCAAGAGTAGTTATACAGCGAGCATGTCATTCCATCTGATCAATGTTTCTTCTCATTACGAGGAATCGTGTTATTGTTTTGTTTAAAGTTATTTTTCTTGTGTGAAATATTGGCGACGTAGTTGGTTGCATTGAATTATTTCTCCCCAAGAACTGTTACAAACCCAAATTCCCCCGTCTGCTACACTCAAAAAGTATAATGTTATGCAGTTTTCATTTTAATTAACGGTTAGATTATCTGTTAAGATCCGTTCTTTTCTTATATAATAATTCATCTGTAATCTACGACCGCATGGCCTTGAAGTCATGATGCAACTTGTCCTGCACCCGATGGACAGCCCTGATTGGTTGTTAGGCCTACACACGTGGCGCAGCCGCTCTCTCTGATTGGAAAGCGGTTTAATCTCATGCATTTACACGCGCACGGTCATCTTCTTAGATCGCATTCTATACAAGTGTATTTTTTTTACAAGAAAGTCTGTTTCTATAAATAACTAACGTTTCTCCAGCACGTTATCAAAACAACGTAGTAGAACGTGATAATGCTTTAGAATTGTTTAGCCAGGACACTCACAGATTGTTTTTTGTATTTGTATGACTTCATGCATTGAATAAATATAGATGGATGTTGATTCTCGACCCACTCAACCCACACAGATATACAGTCGGTAATATTATTCAACCGTACTATAGTATATACCTCCTTGTTATGTTGGTTGTACACAGTGGTCGTCTACATCAATCCATTGCCATAACCGGGGATCGAACCCAGGACCTTCTGCGTTGCACGCATGGAACAAACCCACAAAACTCTCTGGTACAGAAGACTCCCAACTTACATCTGTGGTTCCCACTATCTATATGGTCTACAGCAGTCAACTAATTAATGTATTTTGCAGGTACCCTACATATGGGTATTTAATTAATGTTTACTATAACCACAATACAATGGATACTATTAATAACTAATAAGTATTGTTTTCCCACGAACTATTTTCTAAATTGGTAGAAAAAGTCAATGAAGAGTAGTGAGAGATTATTATAATGATTGTAATGATTGATAGATTCTTTATCAATTAAGTTGTTGTTCCTCTTTTACGTTGAGAGCTTTGCGTAAATTGTGTATAACTTTGTGTGTGTTCTTTGTGTGTTACTTATTTTTTTTTTAATTTAATTTTTTACTAATACCCTTTTTAGATGTTAAATATTAGCAACTGGTTGGTGTAGTCGACAGTCGTGTTTCCATAGCAACCGATTTAAAGGGTGTTAATTCTAATTACGGCTTATCTATTTTAATTTATCGTCCCCTATAATTGCCCTCAATTTTTTTTATCTAACGATAGTCGTATATTCTACAATCTAGTGAAAACATGTGTGCCATTTTTTTAATTTAACTCGCAAAAACTCCACGAAACTCGAAGAGCAAACCTGAAATCCTTGTTATGCTTCGGCGTTAGCTAAAAATCCTACTAAACATATTTTTGTCTCGGGAGTTTCACTTGGGTAGAGCAGAATACTCGTTTACCGACAAAATACAAACAACACGATGTGTTAATTAGTTAACCTAGAAAGGAATAGGCCTACCTGAACGATTTCTCCCTTATTCTTTCACTCTCTGTCTCTTATTGTCCTGTGGGCGAGAAGTCACCGTATCAAGCGCTGAACGCGCCGCAACCATTGGCGCCATAAATGTGCTGTGCAGTGCACTTCCTTCGCACGTAGCCTCCTTATACTCCAATTGTGCTGAGCTATTATGATTCCACTAATAACAATTACTCCGTTTGAAGACTTGAAAATGCACATTATAGGTGAAATAGAGAAACAAAATTAAGATTATCCATAACAAAATTGAATAACAATTTAAAGGTAACTACATTTCTGTGCTAGTGAAGCGTTTACAATGGCGTTTACAGTGGCGTACTCTCTGCATTGCGTCCATTTACCCGAGGTGCAATGGACACGATGATATGTTTGGAACTTTGATCTGCAAAGAATGTCCATACAGAGCTTTGCTCTCCGAGGAATGTCCTGAGCCAGCAGGGCGCATCGGGCACGAAAGCGACACCAATGCAACGGGCACAACTCGCTTATCTAACAGCGAGAATGCAGACGCAAGGGAACCTGAGTGGATAAACAGTTTCCTGTAGTAAACATGCGTGGGGTGAACGATCCTACTGCCGTGATCATCATTCATTAATATTACTCCGTGCGAGCTTATACGTGTCTCAACGTGTCTTAGCGCCCGGGCTCGAGACCTGGGTGATCCTATTACCATCGCGTGCCTTCAATGCGGGACTCGTGCTCCCTGGCATCGGGGTTCGAAGCCTGGTTAAGGTATATTCCGTATGTGTGTGTATTTAGTGATCTGATGTAATGACTGTGGGCACTTGTTGCCTCCTAACTCGACTGAATGTTCAAGTAAACCCATGGTTGGGAGTGTTATTCAGGGACTATTCTAACGTACGTTTCTTTCTGTTACAGGTACAGTTCAACCGATGTCCGTTGTTCTATTCGTAACCTACATGTATCACCTCACTGCAGGTAAAAATCAATTTATTTTAGCAATTCGTTAAGTGTGTATTAATCAATACCGTTTTTTTTTTCTGAGTTGAAGCTCTCGGATATATTCTATCGAGATTTTGAAGTGCATATAATATTGCGAATAGCATGGTATGGTACCATCGCGATAAGATATAGCATTACCTTTATACTTACGTTTTTAAAACTTTGTCTGCTCATAAAATATTGTACGCATGTCAACCCGTTAAATTATGAAGCTGCCGTTTGGTTTCTATACATTAGAATTATTTGTCTGCGTATGAAATGTCAGACTTAATATTCGCTGATCACGTCAAGCGAGCGTTTAGCTACTATAACTACACATTCAAACCCTAAAATTAACGTAGTAAATAAATAAATCCCAGATAGTTCATATTGGCATACAAAAATGCCGAATGTAACTTGTCTGGCTACAGCAAGAAAGCTGTTTTGCGGTATAGTAGTAACCTTATTTATCGGTCGAGTGATCTGTGGTAAAGAAGTTACCTCCTTGTCCCCCACGCACACGCGTGGCCATCAGATGGAAGGCTCTGTGCAGCGGATTAACCTCGGTGTTGTCGACCGATAAGAGTTGATCACAGACACAATTCAGGGTCAACCAACACGTCACAGATAAGATAAGGCTGCCATGACACTTTCCGTGTCACTCATACAAATGACGCGATTTTAAGATACGACCAACCCAGACAAAGGTTGGATCTAATGTTATCGATCTATAATCATTCCCAAATTTACATTGTTTTAATCGTTTGTTAGCCTCTAGCTTTGAGTTGTTCACGTGTCAGCTATATACCCAGCCAGGTGTTGTTTACCCCTGGTTGCAGGCCATGTTATAAGAAATATTGAATGTCAATGGGTTAAATTTAGATCTCCATCACAATCAGTTAACCTATCAAACGAGATGTAATACAAATGTGACCCCCACCCTGCCGGCTGCCCCCTTCTTACAAGCCTCGCACGCTCTCACATAATATTCTAATTGAATTGACTTTTGTGATGTGCGCCGTTTTATCTTCCATCGGATGCAGAACCATCTTGTTATTGATGTAGATGTTGGGTGTAGATGAAGACTCTGATGTCAGAACATGTAACTGGATGCCTTAACCTTTACCTTGTTTAGACTAGGTTCGTATCGTTTTTGGGTATCTTGCAGTTATACGGGAAGACCCTGGATAAATGATTGAAATTGATTGGAATACTATTGTGAGTAGGTAGGTACACTGGTACTGGTGGTATGGTGTAGATTGGGATGGTTGAGTGAATAGTGAAGTATATTGAATGGTGTTATTTTGGGTGTAAGTGAACAGACTTCATTACGCAAATTGGTGCTCAATATGATTGCTGTATTTGAATACAAACGTCTTAATTCGCTTCATAAGGACTGCTCAATAAAACACGGTTAGTGCAGCTGTGACCTACAAGTCCTGAGTGGCAAATAATGAGAGCTAGGATGGTTGCAATCATTGCCTGGTGGGAACATTTGCTAGCTCATGTCCTGTAATATCAGCGGCAAATACCCATTTCCTCGCTGGCCATGTTCTCGTGGTGCTGTTGCGTTTGACATTCGATCTGCAGGGCGATTCTGTATGGGCGACGATACGTTTATCATCGTTTTCTGTTGTTACAAGACGGCGATGAGCCAATCACCGCCTTGCATTCGCCTTCAGTAACGACTAAACCGCTGATAAGTTTATCGTCGCTCATACAGAATCGCCCTGATGGTAATAATATTTACAGCGAATATCAACCACGGGATGTTAAAGGGATGTTGACAACATCCCACCAAACGTGAAGAATATAGACACAAATTACAAATTTGGGTAGCCCAAAATTGTGTTGATTTTCTTAGAAACTAATTCAAACATAAGTAAAACGTGAATTGTACCAAATCGATGGGATATATCACATTTTTATTTGGATGGGAGGGGAGTTTGTGGAAATTGTCCCTAACGTTACCTCGTAAACCATTGAATTGCCGCCCCCGCCTGCTCCCAGCTCACCTGTCTCAAACAGCTGGGACACTCCGGTGTTCGGGAGTGTTGTGCTCTTCTGCCTGGAGTAGAGTCAAGGCCAGGTGTCAAACACAGGACGCAACCGCGTAGCGGCCACTCAACTCTCTCGGTGAGTTCAGGACTCGACCACGCTCCAGACTGATGCGTCGTTATCCACCATTCCACCTCCCGCGCTTTATTTTGCACACTGTCCCTCCACCAGGTGGCTTAGTTCAGACACGCAGGGTGTCTGTCTAGCCAACTAGGCGATAGGAACTCTTTCAAGAAGGTGAAGTTTGCAATATTGTCACTGGCTTTACAAGGGCAGCTCCTAGGGTGAGAGAACCAAAGCTTTGTTTACTGTTCACATCGAATTTTGTTTGGAGCTATAGTCAAGTCAATAGGAAGACCATGTGGACTGCTGTACTTATGATAATGAAACTAACTGTATGTGTCTCTTGTGAGATCGCAAATAATTTTCAACATCTGATATAAAAATCGTACGGGTCAATAACTTAAATTCAAAGAAAACTGTTTTTGTGGTGCATAACTTTATGGTTCATCGAATCTAATCTTCTCCAGTAGATAGCGGCTGTCGATAATCCTCTCGATGACTCTCGACACTGGTCTCGGGTGCCACATGAAACGGGAACTCTCAGAACCTCTAAACGCATTCAAGTGTGAAGGAGCATCTGTGACATAATATAACATAACATGAGAAAGAAATATTTCTTCTCGTGAGCAGTGCATACATCCATGTTGGTAGTTATATATAAGTAATTACTAAGTAAGTCGGTCAATGCACCACGCACATCACAGAGCTTGCTTGCTTGCATGACGTATGTTTTTCTGCTGCGAAGGTTGCGAACATCTCTCCATGCAGATGCACCTCCGCGCGACTTGTTCGCCTTTTTACCGACACTGCTTGGCTGGACATTCCTCGGTAGTTTTCCACCCCGCGCGTTTTTACCGTGGAAATAAATTGATTGCATTGTTCAGGAATCAGTTTCTTTATGGGATAGATAAAACTCTGTGGAGAATTAACTCGATGATCAAAACTGTTGCAACATTGTTATGTGTGAGGGAGAGCAGGATTATGTTTGTTGATTGATGTTTTTCAATACAACTAAACGCCAACTGCTCAGGTGTCGTTGTGGACTGTCACAAACTCACTGGTTGTATTGCACTTTTCACTCACATTTATTTTACAGCAATATTATTCACATTTGAGCTGGTATTAAATGTGTGACGTTTGGACAAATCGCGGTAAATGCTCGTTTAAATAACATTTAAATAAACAGTTTGATATAAATAGTGATATTTCTACTGTTTCGATGTATTTTCATGGAACCTGCTGCCTAAATTTTATGACACAATTTTTCGAGCGTCCGATTTTGTAATTTTTTCAAATTTGGAACGGATAAAATATCAAACCTTTACAAGAGAGTAGAATATTTTGAACGTCTGAAGCGAATACTAAGCGAGGGACGTCTCCGTCGCGACGGAAGTACAGGGACGCTTGAAACCGTTGAGATGTCAACTTTCTTTTACCTACACATTGTGGTGCACAATGGACATGTTTTATGACCACTTTACGAGCTCCACTCCATAATGCACGGTTGCCTAAGTTGACCTCAATCAGTCTTCCAGAACAAGTAATTACTTACAGGCAGAGGACAGCCATTTTTAGTGCAGTACCGTTGAGTTGGAAACAATGGCGACAACCGATTTATTTGCTGTTCAAATGGATAATCTATTCTTAGTTTTTACTAATCCATTTAATCAGTTGCTGTCTAAAAAAGAGTGCTTTTCCTCACATAAATCGTTAAAATGTTCGCCTGTCTTCCCGCTTCTACATTATAACAAACGTGACGGGTCCAGATGTTGTGTTTTATTTGTCTGAGTGGTGCCAGCGTCGAAATGGTCCGTCTCTTTACGTCGGATAAATGTTTTAGATGGTGTTCAAGCAAGGCGTGCTTGTTGGCGGATCACAGTTTTCTTTTTAATTCCCACCTAATTTATGTTTTCAAAACCAATTAGTTGAGAATAAAGTTTCATTGAAATTTGTGAATACGTTTGGGAGTTATGAGATAATGTGTATGTACAGCATTAGCCCGTGGTTTAAAGTATTCTCCTTTAAAGCCTACTTGACACATTAGTCACGTTGAATGGCCCCAATGTTTGACCTGCGCACAATAAATTAACTGAAAATGCCTAATTAGAACGAATATTGTTTATGTTCCTTATTAGCGAAGATATGATTTATAATCGCGCCTAGACTAACCAACAGAAACCTTTGATTTATGTTGTAGTGAGTCTGAGTAGCAATAAGGAAGTTGGCTCGGGCATCTATATAGATGCCATTGAAATTCAGTACCCGCCCGGAAAACCCTCACGATGTAAACACTGCGTTTTATTTTAGTCGGGCACAGCGTAGAAGTAAACAAAACAACATAGCATTGAACCCCATACAACAGCTTGGTCCTCAGTCAAGCTTCATCGTACGCCAACAGCCTTAAACTCAGTCAAGCTTCATTACAATTCGTTTTATTCATCAAACACAATCGCATGGGCATTTCGTGTACACACCTCAAATTAGATGTACTTATACTCATGGTCATATGCAATCGAGCTTCATTTGTTCAACAAAGCTTTTTAGCCCCAATCAAAAGGGTTACTCATGATGACGTGTATCGTAGCTTCATTAATTCACTAAAAGTTAGTGATAATTCATGATAATTACCTCTCGTGCTAAATTCATACCCTATTATGAAATAATGTACTCTTGAATATATCTGTATGTACATTATACCTGGCGCAAGCGAAGTAGCAAACCAGGAGCGAAAAATATTCTATCCCTCAGTTGCAGTTGAACGTGTATTTTTAGAATTACGCAATTTGAAACAGTTTGGTAATTCAGTCACGATCTCAAATGAAGCTGGGCCTACTGTGTCCACGTGGGTTCAGTTCCAAGAAGAATTTCACGCCAATCTTCAACTTCAGCGAACCCCCAGCTATGGATGGGCGTGTCTTATGTATTTATGAGAGCATCAACCCGAACATGTTAAAGGTCGACAAGCAATTTTACTTTCCTTCGTTTTTTGCATCTTTTTCTGTGTGAAAAATCAACTGTAATAATTCACTTGGCCAAAGAGTTCAATGAAACACAATGTAAAATAACAATCGCCACTGATGTCTCACGCGCTCACTCGTCCAACCGACCATCCATGCATCATACTCAAGTAAAACATTTCGACGTCGTATTTTCATCATATATTTTATGTTTTATAAATGTTTTTTATGACTGTCTTCATAACCTTCGTGTGCACCATGTATTTCCCGAGGATGCAAGCTCTCAAGTCTCGACTTCATTTGGAATTACGTAATGGTGATTTTAGAGGTGATACTTAAATTTTTTTTAGTGGTAATTAACGGTTTATTTTGAATGTTGCCAGACTATTGTACCCGAACTTTTGTACACGAAGTTTCAGCCGTTTGGATGTCGCTTTTGAACAATTTTATGTTTCTTCGGTGAATTAATCTAACTTTTATAGTTACTTTTTTTTGGAACTGACATTTAAATGTAATACATGCACGACAATTATTTGTACAGTATGTGCTTTATTGACTGGCTAATGGTTGTAATTATTTGTATTAATTTGTGATGGCAATAGCTATTGCAAACACATATTTTTCACAGCTAGCGAATACGTTTTACGACTTTTTAGTAACATTAGGTTGGATACTGTAACTATTGATTTAAAACCTGGGTTCAACTCCCCGTGACGGTTATTTATGTATTTCTCTTGCACGTGTTTGGCCTACTATACGCAACTATCCACGAGTGCCTGTGGTTTCCGCTGACCTACAGCCCTTGCGGTTTACAAAACTTGTAATAGAAATAGACACAAAAACTCAAGGTGTGCAACATTAAATTAGCCAGGAGAAATGTCTGATTAATGGAGCGTATTGTCAGTGCGTTAACCTCGTGAGATTGTTCAACGTTCTTCTCGTAAACTACAACCGTCAACGCCCTCTCCATTGTGAATACTGTTTTCTTTCAATAATACAATCGAACATGGATGTCAGTAAACATAATATTAGAACACGACGGCTTGTTAGACTTAAATTGAAGGTGCTCAACAGTATAAAGTGGAACAAAATTAAAAATGATGATGATTTGTTTTGAATGTATGGCATTTACCCATTGTAGTTCTCGAATAGGTACTCATGTCACAGATGATAAATCAAATTTGATCTAATGTGTCTAATCTGTGCTCAAGTAGGCCCACTTTAAAAACTATTCCGAAAAAGTAACACAATTATTTGAATTTTTAAATGCATAATATAACAAGCGACATGTATACTATAAATATTTTGTGTATGGGCAAAAATTGCGAATACTCGGGAGTCGGGACTGCCCAAAACAAGAATCCAACAATGCATTCAATGTTTATTATACCACAGATAACAAATCTACTACGTGGGCTTATACGGTATAAGCATTATTGGATTCATTATGTAAACAATCTTACACAGACATGTATCTATTTAAATGTCTATATTATTTTTATTTAATAAAAATAACATAACTCATTTTGTCTGTTGCATCCGCCATAGAGAAATACAGACACAGTCATACATACAACATATCGATATTCATAAACATAATGCAATAACTTCTTCGATCCTAATCAGTACTTGAAAGTTTGTTTAGCGTAGCTCAGCTTGATCGGTGTCTGGGAGCAATCAAGGGCCAAGAGCCCAGATACATTTATTACCTTACATACCTCGCTGGTTCGCTGCATGGTTTAACACGAGTTAGGCCCTACATAATTATTGTGATTGTTAAGTACCTAATGAAGTGTCTCATAATCACAATGGCGTCTAAATCAAACCAATGACCCATTTAATTAGCAAGTCATTTCGAGAATGCATTCGGCGTGACTGTAATCCGCACTAGGAACAGACCATTGCTTCATTCGAGCAAGTAGAAAGTAACAAAAGAATTTGGAATTATAATAATATTGATAATAATTTCTTCTTTCGTCGGATATTTCAATATACAAACATATAACAACGGTGGATGTAAAAAGGGAATATTTTGAATGGATTTCCAAGGGGTTCACTCATAAAAAAATATGTACGACTTGTTTTGATTATACGTCTAAAAAAGTTATATATTTATGTAATACTACCACTAGTCAATAAATTATCGATTTTGGACACTTTCACTCATGTTTCCAGTTGCCGCGTAGTTTTCTTTTTCACAGCGCACTTTGATTCACAGCAGTTATGTGTGAAAATGTTGAGCATGAATTGGTTTCTCCTGAGAATATGACTGATGTGAATTTGAATTTATTGAGATTTTCTCGCCCGGAGTCGAGAAGGCCGATATAGGGCCACAACACGGCCCTCTGCAGCCTACTGTTGTGTGGAATGGATGGAGCGCCTGAAAGGAGGCCACCCACTCAACAGATGCGACGAGCGGGTTGCCAACAGCCCAGGCGTCTGATGCAGCTGACTGGGATGTGTGTGATAATTGACGGATGTAGCGCTAGTCTATTAATAGTATCCCGAGTTATGTCACTTTCAGTCGTGTGGATGCAAGCTGCACTCATTTCGCGAGGAGAAAAAACGTTTAGACGAGATCAAAATTCGCCCTACATTCTTTTTGCAATGCTTTTATTTTCGTCGTTTTTTTATGCTTTAGAGTCTTGGAATCGTGTCTTGTTGGTACTTATCACATGAGAATATTTGTGACATATGTTTAAAAGACCCGCGATTTCTACAACAATCGGTGTTTCAAAAGGATTTATTTCAACCGAAGTATTGAAAATGAAAGAACAGAGGAAGCATGGGGTCATATGAGAGTTGACGTGGAAGGTCGCATTCTCGACTGGCGATTCCTAAGAAAGACATGGCCAACTGTACTCGGATGACTGTCTGGAAAGAGTCCTTCCTAATTCCTTGATAAATAAACATATCGATCATACCTAGTTAACTTTCCACAGAACGTCGCATTGAATACCCTGAATGAGATGTCCTACGTAAAACTAGAGAATATATTTCAGAATATTATGTATAAAACAGTTGTTATTAAATTTGCGAATGTATTCATAAACAGAATGCAATAACTTCTTCGATCCTAATCAAACGACCAAATCTCAATGCAAATCCCCAAACATAACGTGATTTAAATGAAATCAATCTTGAAAACCAGATTGTGTAAAGTCGCTCCACAGCATCTTTGGGGCTGGGGTCGTCACAGATGGGCGTGTCGGAGCCAATCAGCGAGCGGCTTTCACCAATACTCACATTTGGTTGGCCAAACCTAACTCATCAGTGACGTCTCCAGCCCCAAAGTTGAGGTGGAGCGACTTTACCTACAACAGTAGTGACTCAATTGGAAAACACGTGACTCGAATTGGGAGGTCATGGGTTGGATTCCCACATGCGGTAATCTTACTGAGATTTACATTGAAGTTTTTAAAAATGTGTCTGAGGGTGCAACTCAACTACTTAGACGAACTCTGGGATTGAGTGAATGCCCGAAAAAAGTTCCCTGGACATTCCATCTGAACCTCTACATAACCACCATGGAATTAGATATCCTGCATGAATGTAACTGTCTGAGTATAACATGATAGATAACCGTTCCTACCTATTGATTGATAGTTGCACCTATAACTGTAATACTAGGTCTGCAATGGAGATCCGCCCGTCCGTGTGGGTGAGGTGAGGCCTTGCAGCAACATAGCCCCGCTGCACCACCGCGCGGTATAACGGCGCCTATCATCACTTGCCGGGGTGTTATGACATCGCACATAACTCATCCTTGTCACGTCGGCGGCTTCCGCCGGTAACTGGGATACCTGGGTTCTAAACCAGGACGGTTCTATCTGCGGTGAAAGCAGGTTTTACTTTTGTGTCTCAGCGTATACTCTAGTAGGTGGTTGATATGAGAAAACATCCGTGTTGTTGTTGTTGTAGTTGTTGTTGACATAACATTCCACCGTCCAAACGATGACATGTTGTGTCTGCTTGTGGGTCTCATAGGTCATAGCGCAACTGAAGTTCTACGTTTCTCCCGCACAAGTCGTGGCACATGACCATAGCACGTGGCACATGACACATAGCACGTGGCACATGACACATGATACATTACATTTGGCACGTGGCACCAACAAGGCACGACCGCCTCAAGTACTTGGGAATCCGGGTTTCGAACGAGTATCGGGTCACTTAGAGTAATGCATGCCAAAGGCGAATTTATTGAAACCAAGAAAATTGCTTTATCATACATGTCCTGTGGTTTAAAAGTAGGATATAATATAGTATGATAATTGATAATAAACATTGGGTTTGTTGATTTAAACTATGCAAACGCCCAGGTCAAGAAGTAGCACAGGGCAAATGATAATAATATAACATGTTTCGTGAAAACAAGACATCAGTTATTTTCTCTCGTCCAGTCTAATAATTAATGTAAACTTGGTTGATTTAAAATGCAAAACGTCTACTACAAGAAGTAGGTAGGATAGATATATATGTAGTGTGAGTCATGGGAAGGTAGATTGCAAACGATGTAATAAATCAGTAAGCTCGAGAAATGGAATACGCCCCACTTATCGTACGAGTATATGTAAATATCCAAATTAACTCTTGTATCTAGTAATTATTTCCTTGTACAAATTGTCACTTATTTATCATTCGATAACCTAACTGTATACTGGCCATTCGTTCCACAAATCCGCGACATTGTTACATCTGCTCGACGTATCACGTGGAGTACGGTGATCCCCCGGGCATTTGGGCTGCAGGCGTCCGCGCGGGTCGACGACCGACCCCCCCCCCCCCCCCCCCCCCCTCCCCACGAACATCTGGGTCAAGGCTGCGGTAGTACGTGTCTGTGTTTATATCACAATGCGAGTTCGTTGAACCCGGCCGCTCGATTCTCGTGATCAAGAAAGGGAAATAAAATGTGCAATCACGTGTGACGTGACGTGACGTGATGGGCTGCAGTACGTGACGCGAGGCACTGGCGGTATGTGCTCTCTTGGAAGTTTGGAATAACGGGGTATAGATTGTCAATATAATCGCGACGGGATTTCGAGGTGGTCTAGCGTCGCGCGTGCCGACCGATCAGAACCTATTTTTTCTTTGAACCATCTTACTTATTTTAATTGGATTCGGAGCTTTGATGTCAATTTTATATTTGTATGTAACTGTAGCTTCAATGTAGAAACACGATCTTGCAAGAAAAATACGATTTGTTTTTTATTTTTGAGAAAAAATAATTATGGTTTTTTAATCGTTATAATCATTTCCCTTTTGGCTGAATATGATCGTCTTGCTGGAAAACATTATTGTTACATTTTATTGGGTTTCTTTACCATATGTTTTGTGTTTCTATTTTAATGATTCACTCCAATACAATGAAGACCTCTAGTATGTACGCGTGTATATAGTAAATATCCCACTTACTGGAGTCTGTGAATAATGCAATTCTATCCCTCAATGCGCAACAAGTGTGTCTGCGAGTCATGAGCTCGACTCCCGCCGGAACCAGGGTTTCTCGAGTGACCGTATTGAGCGGGACCCCGCCCGCTTGCAGTGTGTCCCGTTGTTTCGTTGCTAGCGAGGCAGGGTGATGAGTTGGGTTGGTTGGCAACGAGAGAAAGTCGGCCCGACGCAATACAGCGGCGCACTGGGGCAATGACCCTTCCTTGTGACTCTCGGCAATAATATTTAACATAGCGCGGGGTAGTTCTCTTCTATGCTCCCCACCCTACGGTCTCAGCTTCCCTCAGGTGGCATCTCTAAAGATGTGCATGTTTTGTGAAAAAAAGTGTTAAACATAATATTAGTTGCTCCCTCAGTTGATGTCGCTGCTTGAAATATTTCTGAAAGCCTTTGGTGGGGGTGCCGGGTTCATTAAGAACAAGACTCGTGACGTAATGGGGACCCAACCACTCGCTGACCCGTTTGGACCAGTTCAAACATTCACATTTAGTCCTTCAGAATAACCCATTATGCGTACTATTATTTAGCAAACGGAACAACTACACGTATGATAGGCCTTATCACCACATTTTATAAACACCGGTGAAACAGAAACGTAGCCTACTCCTGTTGTTGTTGGTCTCATGTTGGTTATGTACTCATGCACTTTTATAGATCACTATAGCGCTAACGACATTGTTTTGTTGTCATGTTCCACTCTGCCCAATCTTGCCAAAATGTGATGCAGTTGCGCATACACGCGATGTTGTTTTGCTGCACTGTCTTTGCGGCGCCGCGTTGCCGAGAACCGGGCAAGGTTGTTCAACTCGTGGCCTACTTCCCAGGCCAACACCGCTCTATTATGTGAGCCACTCTGTCACTCAGTCAAAACAATCAGTCTATGGCGTACTGGTACTGGCCAACAAAATAATAACAAAGTACACACCTCCCTCCCCCTCTCCCCCCTCCTCTTCCGTCACCATTCTTCAGCCATTAGTCATCATTGACACATTACGACAGGGAAATAAAATCGAGCTCCGTTGCTTTCTCGAGTGACAATAAATCTCAATGTAACCGTTAAGTGATGTTTAACAACAGTTTTGCAACTAATGACCAAATGATTGAATTGTTATGTTTCACTTTGTTGACAAGTTTGTGTAAGTTGTGTCATCCATCTTCTCATTCCCAACGACACATTTAGCAAAAAGTAAAACAGACTTCTTTTCATTAGAACATGACAATGTGATGTGCATTGCTGCCATTTATCTAGTTGTGTGAGATATGAGCTGCGCCGCTTCCGGCACTTGCGATCCATCAACTGCAACGCGGGCTGCGGCTTCTAATGCACTTGCGACCTCTTTCTAAATAATGGATGTGAGAGCTTATGAGAAAGTTCTCTATGAGTTGACATTGATACGGTGTACCCCCTTAATGCAATCTTGCAGCAACAGGCAAAGAAGTCATCACTCCCTTTACCCATGAGTGCACGTTGCTTGCATTGGTGTTGGCGACCTTTGCATGTTGCAATAATCTAGGCGACACTTGGTCGGGTGAAAGTTGCGTCGCTATCTTTTCCGTTAGCGGAGCCCGAGAGAGACAGCGAGATAAGTCACCCACTTCTGTAAATATAGCACTTCTTTCTTATTTCAAGCGATGACACAGGCGACGTGGACGTATAATACAACCGATGTCGTTCACCCGGGCCAGAGCGTTATTTCGAACCACCCGGCGGCTCATTGACACAATAGCTATGTTTACTTGTCAGAGTTGGTTCTACCCCGTGTAAACACTCGTAACACTTTACCTATCCAGCACTATTATACTCGGCAAGACCGAACCGACCCCACTTCCCCTTGACAACGAGGCTCATCGAGACGCGAGAGTGTGAGCTTCACTAGATTCAACCACAGCAGAGTGGGAGAAACTTTGTGGCGTAATATATCATCATAACGTCTTCTCGAGACTATTCTTAGTCACTAATTGTGTTTGAATTGTTTCCCGCTGGATATAGTGCATGTACGTTTTCTTTACCCTACTTATATGTCATGTACCTCGCTCATTACAATATTATCACACTCGCATTGTTATTTGACTCGATATTGCACTAGATTCGATTTGTTTTCACGACTGTCATGACTGCAGCTTGTTGGGCTGTGCAGTGTGTCTGTTTGGAGTTCTCGCTTATAGTGTTTCCTGGCGAGAGTTCCTGCTAGAGCTATAGAGTTCCTGGCGATAAATCTATACAAGTAGAAATAATGTACAATACAATTTATGGGTCAGTACTATAAGTACCCATTTCAAAGCTGATTTTCAATGAATGAGTTTAAATAATAGTAATTGGCGAGTACAGCAACGTAACATTTGTATTGAATTATTAAGGACATGGCGAAATTAGGGGTGGGCAAGGAAACGAAGGGTAGAGTAAACAAGTACAAAGGCGAGATTCTATGGATACTAACACGTACAGTGGGCGTTATGTATTTCACGTATATGTATGTAACATGCATTCGATTGCAAGTTGCGAGCATGTTTTTGCAGTGATGGGATTTAATTGACTTTCAATTGTACTCCTATACGTGCCACGTCGTGCACAATGGCTGTAACCAACAATAGCGTATTATTTTATAAGCGGCTTGCATTTGCATCCTGTTGTCAGTTATGAGTAGTAGGTATTATGGGCAATAATGTAGGAAGCAATTACGTTGTTTAAAATAAGAATGTTATGACTACTAAGCTAATACACCAATGTACTAATAGATTGCATTCGTTAGCAGTGTGTACGGTAGCAAGTTGACGTTCAGAAAAGTTGAAGTGTTTGTCATTGTAGTACAAGAATAATTCTTGAATAATTTCATATTAATTGTCCATGGCGGTCGTACGCCGAGCCATAGGAAGAGTCATACTGCAGTCAGGACTTTCACGTTTTACAAGGTTTGGAAAGTGTCGTTTGTAAGATCTGGTTGATAAAATTATTGAACACATAATACTTTAGGCAAAATGTTATAGCAACGTGCAAGGAAAATCTTGATACCTAAAGGAGAGGGAAGAGTTTGGGATGCAAGATTCGACGGTCCATTTATTTGCTATAGACTGTATTATGTCCCAGTCGAAACTATTTTCCCTATACTCGTAATTATTTCACTCTATGGGAAGCGGGTAGTATGACTTCACACAAATTCAGATCCATACGTTTTTATATTAGTATTAAATTATTATTGTTATTATTATTATTATTATTATTGATAATAAATATAAGCATTCATGTAAATATACTATAAATATGAATCATAATAATTATGATAATACTGATGCATTTCTAAATTATCCATTTCGGTGTGGATGTGGCCATCTCTGAATTATAAACGAATTTGGTTGGGACCATTCAGAGTGTGCTGCCAGACACCACTGGGGCCGGACATATTTTAAGAGTTGACAACATTAAAATAATCATATTTTATCAATCACTTTACCCACGTCAATTGGATACACATCCGAACCAAGACATTTCTTCTCGAACCCGTTTGTTTAATGCCGGAAATGAGTGATACAGCTGTGGCTTTCTGGTGCCAACATACTGTCCATCGTCCAACATTGTGGTAGGACTTGTCATGTCGGGCGTTTGTCAGCATACTTAATTGTATTCGCTTGGTTTCAAAGTGCCAAGTATACACTATTTATAATTATGCGAGTCTAATCGTTTACGACATCTTATCGTATTGGTGGATTATTATTTTTCATTCCGTTTACTGAAGATGTACTTAATATAACTTACATAACAAATCTCATAAAATGATAGGGATATTAATTATTTTATCAGTAGAGTTCAGTAAGACTACTGTTAATGATTTGTGAGTATACTTTATATCTTATGTACTTACTTCATATTTATATGAAAGCTGTCGCTGCTTGTTCGAAACATTCTGGCATATTGAACATCAATGAAATATTGATAATGGCCTCTTATCATTGTTTGAGCAATATGCATGTGGTCTTCCTACCCAAACCAACCTGTCTGACATAGTACACGCCTACGATACAACCCTTTATATAATTGAGCAAACATTGCTTGTGAGATGTATACAGGAAACGTCTGTCAATCAAAGAAGACTTGGTCGAAGAAGGAAAAGTGATCGATTACTCGCAAGTCCGAAGCGAGCTCTAATGCAAGCGAAACTGAGTCACGTACACCATGCATGTGTATGCACGTCCTACATTCAGAGCAACTAAGTCTACACTCGGTTGCATAGTAATGCGCTTTTACACTAGACTGACGTTTACATTCAGCCAAATGTTGGTTGCGTCACCACCCGACGTGACGTCACTACTGGGCCCGGGCCTGCCTGCCTGGTGGAGGAACCTCGTTGTCGTTAATTATTCGGAAAACTCTCTTATTGTGTCGCGTATTGCGAGCGAAAGTTGTTCTGAGTCACAGCGAAAATATTAACATGTTTTGCAAGATGGCGTATGTATGCACAAATTATTTAGAATTGTCACCACAGTTTTGCTACATAAAGTGCTAATTATCGAGAAAATTTTCTTGGTCTTTAGAGACGTAACGAAATCTTACAATTTACTTCTTCATTCTGTTTTTGTTTCGTTTTATAATACTTTCGTATGAGGCAATATACCGAGTTCTCGGTTATACGCTTTACGGGGTTTCTTCGTATTGGCATAACACATGAACTGGGTTCAAGTCACTCTCTTCACTCGTATAGGCCGGTGACTGCAGACTATGCTAAGCTTGTAATGAGGTTCATAGACATCAAGTATAAATACACCTCTCAAACGTTGTCAGTAACCAAAGACCTTCGAGAAAATGGAACACCTTTCGAATCTTCATCTCTCACGAGTAACCGACAAATCGTACTCACTGGCGCAGGGATTGCTCCAATACGGTGTACAACCGGGAAGATTATTTATTACATACGTCCGTATTTGCTTATCTTGACATCTCCATAGCTGTGCATAACATGCAACTTTTTTAATTGAGACATATTTACTATTTACGTTTTTCGTATAGTGGGTTCAAACTTCGAAGAAGCAAATCAACCATTCATTGTAACTTTTATTGTAATTGGCCCAACTGTATTGCAGTGATATTTGTTATTTTAGTATATGTATTAATTCATATTTATTGCTTTTCATTGAATATGTCAGTTTTATTACGGAACTGAATAGATAAATTTAACTGCAGAACATCCATAAAACGTTCAATTAACTTTCCTATTACCACAGATAACTAACTATAACACTTCGTGCTATTACTATAATATTATCACTCTTGCATGAATCGTTGTGGAACTGTTCCTTGAACCCGTGGGAGTAATTAATAATTATGTAGGTTCGATCCCCAGTCGGGGCAAACTTTTCTTACAATTGCTATCTATATGACATGTTCATATATGTGACGGGGCAAGCCTGGTCCAAGGTAGCACCAGGAAATAACGTTGTTGGCTGTCGCTTGCGTGTTTATTTTGAAGAAATGCGATAAAGTTTGCATTTAAAAGATAAAACGACCCGTGTTTAGTTATACAATATTTCGCATGCGCGAAAATACCTTGACTATATAATCTATAACGAAAACAAGAACCGAATTGGTTGCCGGAAGTGTTCGTCAGTCAATATTGAACATTTTGTCATGTTTATTACGTCGTCGGCCCACGAGATAGCGCTAAATATAAATAACGATTTTGCTTCCCAAACATGCGGCGACGTCTAGCGCGGAGCGGAACACACTGACCCGGAATTACATCGCAGGATGGCCAACTTACCGCAGAAGTGGGCCTGCCTGCACGAGGCCACCCTATAGCCGGAAGTACGAGACAATAATCTATAGAAATCAATTTGTTCGTAAGGACGTGCGGGCTAGCCTACTTCCCGGGGCGCGGGTTCATGAACTCATCAGTTTTCGGTAGTTTCGGTAGATGCTTGTTAGATAGCCAGCCAGGTTGCCTCCCCCGGTATACGATAATCATACACGTGTAGTCGATGGTCCGTCAAACTCATTTATCACGGAAACAAAAATAGTGTATAACCCCTCCCCCCCCCTTACTTCTCGTTTGTGTGCCTTTATTTCTTGATTACATCAACATAATTAATTTTCATAGATCATCGTGTAATCTCTTCCTCGTTGATTTACTAGAACTGATTTTATGGGGCCGGGTAGCACTAAATATAATTTGTTATGTGACCCGTAGCTTTGAACTCGTCACTGTTTTTATGTTTTACTCGAGGTTTTACGTTTTGGAAATATCGATTTAAGCGCAATTATTTAAATTTACGTGCCTTCAAATTATAAATTAACTAAACAATACTAATATGAACATCGATTTCAAAAAATGTTACACAGGCTACTTTGATATCATCAATAACTCCAGTTGATGGACATAATCATAATGATGTATGCATTTGTTTTCTCTTCTCTGCCTTCGACTTTTCCAAAACCTATTCAAGCTGTTATTTCATCTTTAGCCCGAGCCACATTAGACATTTTGTTTCTACTCCGATCAGGAAAACAACAATAAAATAATAACATTCGTTGTGACGCTTTCTATTCCCAGAGCCTCGGTATAGTGTGCTGGTGTTACATACGCGACATCGTGTGTCAACTTAGCGCGAACTGTTCAGACGTATATTTCTCTTCTTGGGAGGGGTTGGGCCACATCAGACGAGCTGTCCATGCATAGACCGCACCTCGAAGTCACAAAGAAACCAATAAATATCTACGGTTCTAAAGGAGCGCTCGATCGATTCCAGTTTGATGAATCGGGGGCAGCGTAGATTGCTGTATATATGAAATGCTGCATGGTCTCATAGACGTGAATAGGGTGCTGTGTCCTAGGATCGACTCCCGGCGTGAGTACGAGACAACTTTGCAATACACCATTCAGTTATGTTTGTGACAGGAGCTTTTAGCAAGTCACTCATACATACGTCATACAAGCTATGTATCGTTGTTTCAGCTGATGGAATATCGCGCATTGCATTAATTGCACGTGACATGGGTCTTGTTTCGGACCAACGTGATACTCATCGTCAGACCATACAATGTCCGACGATGTCATTGCCTGTACAACGCAACTTGACTTGACCATGTGTGGTATCACCGTCATGTCTTATCCGCAACATTGTCGCACAAATTAATTATAATTATTACACAACTTGTTACAAATTACGCAAACTTCTACCCGTATAACGGCGAACAAATTTTGTAATTTATGTTGCCTCTATTCAAGGAATTCTCTATTGTCGGCTATTCGATTTTTACACCTGAACCACTTTGAAATACAAACTCCACTGTGATGCCCGTATAACACGCAGTGGTACTTTATTTTTAGGACTTGATGGGTCGTTTCAGTTGAGTGTAATCAAAGACATGCATACGGCTCATCGTTCGTCGGTAAAATACTCCTTGTTGAGGAAATAATTACATCATATATATTTTTAGTTCACCGTTTCTTTAAGTTTTTTTTCTAGTCGGCGTATATAATTTTTGAAGAGCGTTGCTGGAATCGAACTCTGCTTTCCCTCAGAGGCCCTGACGCAATTCCTTGAGTTTATACCGGTTCCAGTAAAAGTGGAGCCCCTGCCATGTGCATTTGAGAGTAACAGGAACAAGACATCTGAACATCAAGTCTACGATACTCAATGGGCGCGTGGGAATGTAGCATTACCTACGCAAAGTAATATTCAACAGGTTTATCAGTTCCGGCCTCCTTCTTATATATCGGAGAGGTAGGCCTACTTTGCAAAGGTCAGATGACAACGACCCTCCCTGTGACGTCATGATGCCCGCCGACATCATTTCATGTCAGAATTGTCACCTGAGATCGGGCAGACTTTCTCTGTCGTAACTGTCTGTCTGTGCGAACCATTTCTATTGAAAGAAACAATTGATTGATTCACTATCTCAAATTACCTGACTAGGCCTTCACATATTCAATTCATTTTGCAACCTTTTCAGAATGTTATCTTTAGACTTTGGTAATGAAGATACAAATTATTATATAGTTAAATAATGTTACATATTTTATGTCATTTTGAAAAATGAAAAAAAGAAAATTCTCACGATTTTCAGCTACGATAAAACACTATCAAATGTCCTAAATCAGGAAATCTCGATTGTGACTGCAAGCGGTCTCAAACCGACGGGCCGCAATGGGTTTCTTTACACTAAAGTTTAATTTCCAGATCTTCTCAGTCTAAGGTTTTCTCACCAATTCCCTTGTTATTCGTAGGTAAACGATCGAATGAAATAACTCTGACAATGATAAAAGTTCGGGTTTTGCCTGATTTCTAAACAAAAAGGATTATATTATTTGTCGAAAACTTGGAAATGACTATACCGTCTAAAAGTTTTAACAATTGAATGAAAATACGGGTTTTTATTTCATCACAATATAAACGAGTTAAGTCATTAGTCAGTGTCCTCGATCCTTGATCTGTGTTTTACTAAGACGGTCCTAAGCCGTTCTAAAACAATGCTATAGCTATAATCGCACAGAGATTCACAGGAGATAAACCCAGATCAGATGAAAAGTAGACTGATTCCGCTCAAGCCAAGCGATACGTAGGGTTTCATTGATAGCCTCACGTAGTCGCTGTCACCGCTTGTTTTGTTTGTATACAGTCTCTGGTCAAAGAGAAGATCTTGGCCAACATACAAAACATAACATTGTGCGACGCATGCCAAATTGTGCTTGTCTTGATTGTCCTGGGTTGAACCCGCCTATACCGAGAGGCGGGTGAACTGAACTGGCTCTTAGTTCCGGGTACCTTTATCATTTATATTGATTAATATTGCCAATGTTGGCCCTACCACTCGTTAATGAAAATGAGTTGCGTGACAGTGTTCATAATAATATATACGTGTTTGAATGTTATCAAGTTTTCACACACATTATACCTCTGGCCAACTAGGATTTAGATAAGCTACAACCGACAATCACCCAGCCCTTCAATGATCTATTATTATTACACCCCTTGTGGGAGAGGTAATCATTTTCATTTCTGTCGTTGTGTCGTGTGGTTGAAGTGTCGTTAGTTTAGTCTCATGTTGAGCCAACTTTGTTATTTTAATAAAACGTAAAATTTAATTCTCAGTCAATTGTGCTGTTATAAGTGCATTTCACAACAGTCAGCATTAGACGTGGTACGTTCTTATGTAAGCACACTTGTACTAGAGCCACTGGTTGCATAACGGGCAACTATAATAGCAATAGCACTGGCATCTCCAGACATATCATGCACCAACGACAAGCGTGGTAGGGTAGGTGCCAGGTGGCCTGGCCTTATAAGGCCGACTGCACTGATTGTTACAAGTCGTTATGAAATTAATGTACTTTAATATTTTGATGTACAAATAACGAATTCATTCAATTCTATATCCATTTCGTTAGTATTCGGTGTATAGGTAAAATGATACCACAAATAATAAAAATATAGTTTGTTGCATCCGTATTTTATAGACTAGTACTAGGTACAGCAAATATGCCACCGTAAATCTCTTTGAATTCAAGAATTCATGGCGGGGAAAAGGGGGGAGGGGAGGGTCCTTGACACGAGATAACAGTCTGCACTCTTGCAAAGATCTTTCGCGCGTTCTAGTGTTTCTTATTCTAGCGCTGGTGCAATACTGCTGCGGCCATTGAACTCCACCACTAAGTCGTGGTAAGATTAATGTTTTACGATAATTGTCACAGTATAAATAACATGTTATGTGAGGCAGGCCTCTTGCTACGACATATCAACTTTAGTTGGTCCTGTCTCTCTTAATTCAAAAGTCAATGACATTGCCCCACTGGGCCACTCGTGACAAAGAGAAGACTAATTAAACACACTTGTTATTTCCTGGATGAGATCAGAAATTAAATATTGGCGTAGGCAATTCATCCCAAGTTCGCGAATAACAAAATGATTAACCGAATTCCAAACAACTGGCCGGGAATTGGACAATGAAAACTGAGTGATTTCGATGGCGCATTTCCTAGCCTGGCCTCTCATTATATTTTTAGAACGATGCTCCACAAGATCGTGAATATTGCGAACATAGTCCTGATCCCTGAAGTAGGAAACCACATTAATTGATAGCAAATGGGATTGATGTGGAGGCGCCAGCTAATGTTTTGTAGCTTAATTTAGAACCGACTTCACTAATTAAATCATCAGTTCGTCAACTTTCTAAATAGAACAAACTCCTGTATATCTGTCATGTGGTAGAGTGTGGCTCAGCCAGGAATTACTTTCATCCAATACAACTTATTACTTATTCTTACTTAGCTCGTTTGTAAATCAGTTTTATAAACTGTCTAGGATAGGCATTAATAAAATACATTTAATACAGGATTGACGTATGATGAAGCAAGAAAATAATCTTCAGTTGTTTAGGAAGGGGGAGGGGGTGCGAAGAATAACCTCCTGCGAGATTAAAAGAGGTTTTGCGCGTAGACAACTTCAAGGTTTAGTGGAGAAATGAGTCTACTCTATATGCGTTATACTTATAGGGCAGGCAGTCAACCCCCCCCCCCCTCTCCAAAAAACATGCGATTTTACAACTGTGGCGTCCCTCTATAAATTTGTTATATCATATAACAAATTTTTAGAGGGATACCATAGGTGTAAAATCGCATTTGTGACGAATAATGTACAAACTATAAGCAAACATCCCTCTACCATTCATAGTTGCCAGCCGGAATATGATATATAAGTAGTAAGTACCTCTTTGTAATCCTACCCACGTGCAAACGAGCGGTTTTCGCCGCGAGAATTAAACACGCCTTTGTGTGGATGCTGACCAACAAATGTATTGAGATCAGGAATGCTCTTGGCGTAGGCAGGAAATCTCGACTCGCGAATAACAAAACGATTAATCTCGATATTGCCAAGTGGTCTGAGGAATGGGATCGACCAAGCAGATATTTGCAGCAGTGGGCGTGCGTGCGTTGCGTTCGGTCGTTGAACCCGAAAGCTTTTACTGGGTCACCTGGGAGCCAAACTTACCGTACACAGCTGCGTTAGTGGCTCATCAGCGCAATTAGCATACGACTTGCCAGGAGATAGACGCTGTGGTGACTTTCAGGCTGGGCAGTCTTGCTCGGTACACTCGTCAGCACTTAGTGCTGTCTACAGCTTATAGTCTAGACACAGCAATTAGTAGACACATTGTTGTCGATTTGGTGGAATATAAACTAAGATACAACAAAAACAATATATAATATCGAACGTGTTTTGCATTTTAATGCATTAAACAATTGCCATTATGTATTAGGAAAATATGAGTCGATAATAATATCTTCCGTAGTAAAATGTATAAAAAATGTAAACAAAAATGTAAAAAGAAAATTAATGTAATGTAAAAAAATGGAGTAAAACAACCAAAGAACCATGAATGAATGAAAGAATGAATGAATTTAATGTTTACAGACGTTTACAACGCTTGTGCAATCGTACTAACATCCCTTTCCCCCTCAGGAGAGGTGGGGTAGTAGTAGTAAGAGGGGGGGGGGGGGGATTTAATTAATCAGCACTACGATACGACGTATCGTGGTAATACTACGACGTATTGGAACAGTTTTATCCAGCTGGCATCGACTATAGACAATTAGCTCTAGTGTTGATCGCGACTTGGCCAAGACATCGTCTTCGTTCATGTCGTCGAATATCGAAATTATGAAGCGACTGTGGGTCAGGTATGCCTTTACATTTCGTTAAATGCCAGCATTATAACTAAGCTATTTTGAATGTTTTGCTTGTTAGTTAGTAACGAGGTTAGTTAGTACGTTTAGGAATTATTCGTTTCTAGTTTCTCGTCCGAGATCTCGTCAGATTAATATCTGTACTTACTTTAAATTGTAAATGTTTTCTAAACTAGTTGTATCAAGTGAAAATGACAATGTAAATGAGGCAGCCACGTACGAGTCCTACGACTCATGTGATGTCTCATCTATGCTAAATAATATCTATACCTGTTAGATATACAAAATGTAAACTGTCTTTTCTCTTGAAAATAAAGTTCAAGTTCAAGTTCTAGAAGTGATTGCATGTGAAAACAAAATATTGAACAGGGTTGAGAGGAAATACGGTCCATTTGTACTGTAACATGAGGATCCAATCATAAAAAGACTAGAAATTACAAATGATCGTATAGACGATCCACTTTTCTAAGTTCCACGAAGCTTGGAAGATACCACTATACTGCGATCCAGTATGGCACACAATGATAACTCTTCTTACGTGTATAATCACATCATTATCCAGATAAGTTTCATGTTCCACTGCCACTTCCCTCTTACTAATAATAACGAAACACGTTGTAATTAAAGTGTTTGAAGGCGACAAATGTCGTAACAGCAAATTAGGAACAAACTCAATGACAAGGTTACCTATATTTGCCGCAACTTTCCTCAATATACTCTTACAATATATGCAATATATACAATATGCTTTGAAGTTTCCTCTGTGCCAACATTTCAAGGAACTATGCAGGAACCTACTTGTGTTGTTTCGAAAGTGTGTTTTTTTTTGGGGGGGGGGGGGGGGGGGGGGGGAATTTACCTAGAATGTTTGCAGTAAGGAGTACATCGGCAAACCATCTCTTGTTTCCTCCCTGCATGGCTGTATTTGACTTACATTTTCCTGGCATTATTACTTGTTCTGAATTAAACTTCGTATACTAAAAGACAATTTTGTAATTTTCACGACTTTAGAAAGAAAAAAATAAATTTTCTCGCGTTATTTCGTTTAGGGTAACGCCCATTAAATGTGATGTTATAGAATGTAGTATTGGAACCTCAATCATATGCAAACTAAAGTCTTAATCATGAAGTATGATTCGTTTCCATTTGTTGTCTATATTTGTTCTGATATTATTAATTAAAAAAAAAACACATAATAACTTAATAAGATCAAAGTGGGTTCTTCGTCACGTGTTACACGTTTAAAACAAATGATGTCCACTCCAACCTCCTCCCCCTCACTTGCCCCTCTACACCGCTATGCGCATAGCACATTGTGTGGCATATTGCATAACATGGTGGCTTCCTTGACTGTCAGAAGAGATAACGCCGCTTACCGTTGATAATGTGTCTAATAAAAGCGACACTGATAACGAGTGATTTAATAAACAAATCGTATCGGGCGACCGAATGTTTTCGGCGCATAAATAAACACACACAGCCACTCAATACAGTGAACGAGACGGCTAAAAACCCTCGCGTGGAAATGACGTGTTATAGTGACAACAATGTAGAAAGTGTAAATAACAATGTGTCGGATTATGAATATAATGTATGTTAGCTAAGAGATCTAAGACGGTAAGACCTACTTACTTCAATCGTTTAATCTTGATTCCAGCGTGGCTTTAGATTAATTTCTCCATGAGCCCAACTGATGTAGGCTAAGTAAAACGGTGCCGGTTCAACAACCTTCGAAACGTATTACTGCTGTATGTAGGCATAGACTCGAATCGAATCACAAAACCAAAGATTTAGAATATAAGACTAGCTCCCGCCATAACGCAATGACCTAAATACAATCATTTTTTCCATCGGTATCTTATCGAATGTAACCGAAGAAAAGGGGCTATTAATGCAGACCATTGTAGACCAGTGCGATAAGAAAAGTGATACCGGTAATCAAATGGTTGGTGGTGGTGAGGAACTGGATCCGCAACGCGTGCCTCGTCGCTCCGTGGGCTCATTGAAAATGTTGGTGCCGTCGTCGTCGGAGTGTTTGTGAGCTGCTCCATACTCCATACACACACTGACTGTGAAAACATGGTGCTAGTCTCGTTCTTGGATACAACCTGTGGCCCGTGCCATCCACATCCACACAGGTAGGACAATCATCTGATATCGGGTCAATCTGTCATTCTCTCAATGCTAGCTGTTAGATTGATTCATGTATTAATTATTGCTTGCGTGCGGTTTTTTTGCATTTGCATATTACCGTACAGGATTATACCATACCCAAGATTGTGATAGAATAATAATCCTGTATTATTTATTACACTTAACATAAACCCCTGTACGTACTGCAGCCCTGCCTTGGGCCAAGTTAACGGTTCAGATTCTGTCACACGCAATACTAGATAATTATTATGAATGCAGTTTACTTTTCCATTTCTTTTCAATGAATGTTTTGAATCGGAGTGTTTCAAAAACATTGTTCTTGCTTTTAAAGGCGTCGATTGATGATCCAGTCACCTGAATTAAAACAAGGAAATGATCTCCAGGCTTTGTTACAGTTTCATTGGTAGCCCTAACGGAATACGTTGTGGAGCTGGACTTGTGCCGCACTATTTGATAACCACCGTTGCTAGAACAGCTGAAATTCCTTATCAGAAACAGTTAATTAATTTAGTAGCGATATCAGTTACAATACAAGTCAGTGAACTCGCGTGCGAGAGTCAAAATACAGCAACTCATTATTTACGTTCGGCAAAGATCACAATCTCTTCATGTCGCCATGCAGTAAACAGAAATATATATCCCGGCCGTGCTTGCCTAGTTTTATCAAGTGATAACAATACTCATTCTCTTTATTTCACATAGGACTTCAACCAATTTTCGTTTTCACCTCGATTTTATGTCCTATAAAACTAGCATCATCATGTTATATATCAGAAGTATAACATTACATGTTCACACTATATCGGCCATGCACTGAGTACTCGCCTGGAACCAACCGAGCCTGCCTGCTAAGCTTTGAATTGTACACATTATACACAACCACAGTAAAGGGGAAACCCGATCGACGGGCGATGTCCTGGGTTCACATCCCAGCCGATGTAAGTACTGTCAGTCATCGCGTACTGAACACAGCGCTGAGTTGTCCCATGTGGAGTGGAACCCTTTGCTTGGAAAGATCTAAGTTCTTGAACGACGTCTACTTCGATTCTTCTTATTTAGCCTCCGCTGATAATCTGAGGGAATAACTTGAGATAAACACAGGTTTAAATAATGTGAATACAGAAACAACCCTAAGTGTGTTTGAAGTTGGGTTGGGTGTTGGTTAACTTTTCAAATATGCCGCCAACTTGATATTTATGCAGTAGTATGTTTACATTGATTGATAACAGCTAAAGCTCATTGTTGAAATTTAATCATTCCCACTTGTAAACAGGATTGCTAACTCAAATCGAATGCAATTTGATAATAATTGGTTGGAATGTATTGCAAATTAGTAACTACGGTTTTATAGTTTACAAATTCAATGGTTCCGATGTGGTTGCCATAGATTATCGGACAATTTGTTTTACGTCGTTTTGACTTTTTTCAGAGAAATTCAAATGTCTTACCAACCGCGTGTCATACTCGCGATTTCCACATATAACCAACTTCAAGGGCAGCATGCTTACAAAACACTTCCAGTTTGTGTTGCTGATTGGCTTCATTATTTCCATTTACCACTTTAAATATACGTCCTATCTACAGTGATTCGTTTGAAACTATTAGGAAATCTCTTTTTAGAAATATGTATTTCCGAAAATAGTACTTCCTCTCGTTTAGCAATGGCAGAACGTATTCTTATTTCAACTCATTTTGAAAACTACGAAGAAACTTCATCGTAATTGCTACTAATTATGTTTATAACCTCGACTTGTGCCTTTCTTATTCTAATCTACCCCCCTCCTCCCCATTCTGCTATCCCCCCCCCCTCATTATCTTAATAATGCAAGTTCCCTACAGTATAGTACATGTATCAATTTCGAGTCTGCGTGCTAAACGCTTCTTCGAGCAAAGACTACCGAGGCGCGTGCTATAGCGGATAGCCATTACTCTGCCCATCGAACTCCACCGGAAATTAACCATTAAATTAAACTGCAGTGAGTTAAAGCTGTGGGCGAGAGTGAAATGAAAAGTTGTTTTTTTAACCATTTTATTATAACTGGATGATTACATCTATCTTGGCTGTGTTGGGAGAGTTCGCGACAGAGTTTTTGTTTTATTTGCTAAACCGAATACGTATTGATAATCGATAATACGTTGTTATAAAGCTACAAAGCGAATGAGAAATGTTTGTGTTGTGGAGTGATGTAACGGAGCTTCATAAAAGTATGCCTGTACATGTTGGACCATTTCAAGGACGGGAAGATTTCTCAATCAACCTCGCCATGCGCGAATCATTCACTTGGTTGTTAATCGTTTTATTGTAATTCGTTTCGTATCCAATATAGAGGGCATGTTGCTGAGTGCCCAAGGGTTGTCTTTAGACCACCTTAAAATTGAGACAACTTACAAACACTTTATGCCAGGTTGTCGCTGGTCCTGGTGGGAAACGAACTCGCGACGTCCAGTGTTACCGTCGATACATCTACATCAGTGTATAATATCTTCCTGGGCCGAGATTCACAAAGGTGCCTATAAGTGCTGAGACGTCCTGGTTTAGGCAAATCTTGGTGTTGTAATCACGCATATGTCGTTCTGCATTGTCATAAAGATAAAATATAGTGACACCAACAATTTAACTAATAATTTATTTGTGAATGCGTAGTAAAACCCAGAGATAATTTATCTTGATTTATTTAGCTTAGGACAATTTATAGTTAGGCATCTTTGTGAATCAAGGCCTCAAACCTGACCCAGGTGGGACTCGAACCAGTGTCAGAATAACACATGACTACCCTCGCACGACTGATATCAATGCAATATGATGCCAACAGGGAGCACCTTGTGATAACCCGATCCGTTTATAAACGCTCTTACTGTGCATCGAGCTAAGATTACGCAACACTCAGCTACACTGGGGGTTAATGACCTGTGCCACAAAACACCTCCGAATTCAACAGAAGCTCAATCAAATATTCAAATCAAGTACAGACAAGATTTGTGCGACGGTTGGGAAGGTATAGTCGGAGTCGTGGAAAACTATCGTCGCTTTAAATTTAGATAAATCATTTCATTAAAACAAGATTTATCTACAATGTAAATTTTCAATTGGGGAGCGCTCATCAAAACGCATTTGTTTTACGACGACCTGTTTGTAGTTGTAATAAATCGTTGTTTCAACTGCAAATACGATCCATTTTCTTGCCCGTAATTATAGGTACGTGACGTGCTCTACAGACAACCTACAACGCTGAGCTCTAGAGAACCATTGAAGATAGCATGTTGTATTTAGTTTAGTCCCTATACAATTGTGTTTGGGAAAGTAAATAACATGTAAGAACCGGATAATAAAAATGGTAATGTCTGATCTAATTGAACAAGATCGGGAACTAGAACTGCCCCAGTTTTATACCAGATTAGCTTCCGTATTGAATGCCAAAGGGTAAACTACGTGGTTGAGGTTTGAATTCCGGTGAGGGTATGGATGTAGTAATCTATGTAGGCCCCTTTTATTTCACGTATACACTAGATCAATTCCGAAGTATATTGTATTTTATGAATCTGTGATTCATTCATTGACCACGCTCAAAATGACAATATATAATGAAGAGTTATTATACTATGGTACAACGTTCCTAATGTATCGATTCCAATCAAACGTTAAACTCTTAATGGTATCCGTGTAAAGCATTGGGCATATGTGTTTCTTTTAATAAAGGAAGAGATTATACAATAAAGCGAAGGGTATTTTACCATCCTTTCCCGTGTTACATTCAAAGAACTTACTCTTGCACGGGTGTTGTCTATATCTGCCATAGAAGACAATCACAGTCTTCTCGCCGATAACTCTCCTATTTTGAGCACCACATACAAGTCAATTATTGATGTTTTGAAAGATTTCTCCGTGGAAATGTAAAATGTCTCAAAATAGACGAGAGTGAACTTTGTAACCATTTTACGGTCCAACTTTAGCAATTTGTGAAAGAAGTTCTACTGTAAAGAACAAGATCAGAAGAAAACAAACATGTTATACCATAACATCCCCGATTTAGTGTCAGCTATCTTTCGTTGACGTTTTCCTCCAATTTGCACCTCCATGTTATGATTTAACATCAAATTCTATCAGGAGGGACTCGAAGAGCGCAATTACTACCCCCACCCTATTAGAAATTGAAGTTACCCAAAATAATTGTTTAATTACATCACTAATCTCGCACTTTTCAAAATGTGAAATCGAAACATTTCCCAACTACTAAACTTGGAAGCATTTTAATCAATTCCTCAATGCTTCTTAAAACAATAATGTAAATTGTTTCACGTGGGATTTTATCGAAGTAAGATTGAATGATTATTTGCAGTTTGGTTGGAATATGAGTGATACTTGGACGTCTATACAACTGCTGGGCATTCCTTGGAAATTTAACATTCGTTCGGACGTCATGACAATGGTGTTTACATGGAAATGCCCCCCAGCCGAATCTTATAGACTGATTACTATAATTAGGTTTCAATACCAAGCAAGCAAGGCATTGATCGCCGGTGCTCATGTACAATACACAGTGAGGTTGGTTTCGAGGTGTCACTTCGCGATGATAATTATATGCATGGTATGGTAGAGTGATTGACACGTATGGCAGGGCGGACTGGCAACGCAATCAAGAGATGGAGCTATAATAACTTGTAACCACATGAAGTGAGTAATGGCAAGAGTTCAGAAACCTCCTAGTCTATTTACATAAAAACATTTTATTCCCAAGGACGTTGTAAAATGATTGAAAATGACGTCTTTGTTTCGCTTTCGTAGTAGAAAACTTGGTTTTTATTTCGACATCTTAGTGCGTTATCTGCCAGTCTGGCACGGACGATGTAGAGCTTCTGAATCTGATGTATAGCTAACGAACATCCACGGCTAGGGGCAGCCGCCGTTATTCTTGTAGGTTTCTTCACTGCGTTGGCATTCCAATATATCTACATTCCACATTTTGTGTTGTCGAGTTTGAAATTGCTAGCTTATAGTTCCCATAAACTGCATTGTATAGTGGAGTGCATCTATCGTTCGTGTACGCTGCCACGTGCGACGCCAGTTGATCATTACCTTGGTAACCGGATCGGTTTGCGATTCTATTACCAACGTTAACAGTTTGTTATTCATCATATATTATTATCTAAGGTAGATACTGTCAAGCTTTATCTGCTGTTCCAACATAAAGGTATTTCACGGCTACTAAAATAACTATTCATATTACATTTGCGTGTTTATGTTACGTGTTTCTGCTACGACTGCGAATAATAATCGTTATTTTGAATGAGCAATTTAAATTTGAACAGTTTTGTTCTGAAAGAGGTCTGCCTGTCAACAATAAGGACAAGATGATAATGACTCGTCATTCGTCAACGTCTATATTCAACTCGATGCCAGTTGTGTTTGATGTCGTAAATACATATTTTTGGTTGATGACAGTGAAATTAACATTGGTGATACAGAAGTAAATAATGCTCAGTGTAACGAAGGGGTTGTTTTCTGTAATCCAATTGATTCTCATTGGTTCACTGGCCACAATGGATGGTCGTCCCACTTGGTACGATTTCATTTTAATTATAGTTTCGCTATTATATCCATGAACTAGGATACCGTGAAATAAATAATAATTTAATTTGACTCCGAAGTGAAACGTGAATGTAGACGTCGTAAGCAGGCTGCCAACAGAAAACTTATACTTGGTAGCAAGATGATTTCACAATGTAAGCAAACATTGCCTTCGGCTTGCTATTACATTGTTTTTCTCCTCTTTCTATTTTGATTGCTTGTGTTTGGTTTGTTAGACTTAAAAATAATAATGCGTAGAATGGATGGCTGGTGCGTTTAGGCTATAGTTATGCAACAAAAACAAAGAAACGAAAAATTGCCTGACCTCCTTTTCAGTTTCATTCCAGCGTCATCAGGTGGAGATGCATGGCAAGTGTCGAGTTACTTTCAAACGGTGACTGGAAACTAAATTAACATTTTTTAAAGTAATTAATTGCAATGTTAGTTTAATTTTCGTGTGAATAATTTCTCACCCAAAACGTTCGGGTGAAGGGACAGCCTTCATCACTCCTCGTTTGTAAAAACTTACCTTTTTACAGTGTTTTTTTCTTCTGTGTTTTTACAAAACGTTTTTGTTGTGTGACTGTGAGTACCATTGAAGCCAACATATGTCGGCCGGATACAAATGATGTAAGTGGCTTTGATCGAGCACGACTCAGACACGTTCGTGTCTTTGCACTAACTTGTATTTCTGCCGAAATTCATATTCCGTGTCGTGATGATGGTGATTGGCGAAGAAGATGAATAAATACTCGAATTGATAAATGGTATAATTTTCTCAACTGGCAAATGATGAGTTTGTTCTACGAGGTTGCGACTAGCTTGTAATCAGCGGTGGTCCTAGCGTGAGGTACGGGGTTACACGGAGGCTTCAGTAGCTTCCGTGTATCCCTGCTTTACTTGCTTTGTGGCCAAGGTCGCTGTTTGACTGGGCACCTAGAGCTACACGGCAGACTCAGCGGCTTCCGTGTATCCCCGCTTTACTAGCTCTGTGGCCAAGGCCAGCCAAGGCCGCTGCTTGGCTAGTGCTACCTAGAGTTACACGGAAGACTCGACGGCTTCCGTGTATCCCCGCTTTACTAGCTCTGTGGCCAAGGCCAGCCAAGGCCGCTGCTTGGCTAGTGCTACCTAGCTACACGGTGGACTCTGCGGCTTCCGTGTATCCCTGCTTGACTCGTCGTGGCCTGCGCACAGTTTGGCCGGCTCCTGGAGAGGGATGCAGCGGCTTCCAAGGTCAACCCCGACCACGTTATCTGTGGCCCACAGTTCATGGGTGTAACAACCAATAGCGTGGATGCTGTGATCGACTTGAATACTGCAGAATCTCCCGTCGAGCTCCATGTCTTTGACCCCAAACAGAAATTATGTTATATTTGGCTTTCACTTTTATAGCTTCGAATAAATTTCCTATGTACTTCATAAAAATGCTCAAGGTGCAACGAAACCAACGGCCGCCGTTAACGTTCTTGCATGCTAGTCGTAAAACTTAGTTGAGTAGGTTATTCCCTCCACATGAGTTTCTGCTATTCAACTGAGTTCTGTGCCATAGAGGTCTATCTAGCTAGACTATGTGGGAGTGTGTGTATAAACATGGGGAAAGGTAGCTTTCCCCATGTTTATATACACACCCCTGTTTGGGGTGTATAATAAAACTAGAAGAATATAAGCTACATTATTTGTAGACCATTTGGAACAGTGAAACTTCCCCTTCGAGAAACTTAAAAAACTAGCGGATTTTACATTCTAGTCACGGGTGGCTACACAACATTGAACAACGATTCGAATCTACTTGGTTTGGTAACATTTCATTATGGTTACTAATTATTAGTATTAGTATCTGGCACGATTATAAATGTTTTTCTCACAGAATTTTACGCTTAACACACCAAATTGGACTCGTTTTTCATGCACTTGTTCAATACAGTGTGGTGTGTATTTACACAATGCGCATAGCGGCCATACAGGTGGCCAAAACGGCAATGTCGTTTACTTTCGATTGGCAATTCATTGTTGAGTGGTTTCTGATGACGCGTGGTTAAGTTTAACTGTTCTCCAACATTGGTTTGCCATTAGGTCGGCCCACTACTGAAAAGCAACATACAAAAATCTTTTCGCGTCTACTTTTTTGTGGTTCACAGTGGTATAGGAGGCATACATAATCACTTTCATAAACTTTATCATAAACTTGATCAGGAGATACACCTGTTAAAAACTGATATTTCGTGATAAGCAATATTGACAGCTAACTAAAATGTTATCATTGTGGCCTCTCTTATACCCATTGTGACGTAACGCAAATAAACATGTCAATTTCGCGCGATTTATAATATTGGCGGGAGTCAATTCTCTTTTGGATTTAATACAATTTAATTTAATAATCATCTTTGCTTGTATCTAAATATACATCCTTATATTTGGCGCGATTCAAGTATAGTGCCCATTAGACAAAAAAAAAAAACACACACAGAAAACCGCAAATAATGTTATACAACGGTGAGCACCAAAATTCCGTTGTTTACGTACGTCCTTGAATGTCCATGGACGTTAAGTTTCGTGGCCTTCAACATTGCCGCGAGATTCGAGAGCAATGCTCCCGAGATGAACGACCTACGACGACCTCCAGTAACTACGGGTGAATATCGATCGAGAGGGATCGATGTGCGCTCGTGGCGCGCGCCCCCCGCCCCCCGCGGAGCCCGGGCGTGGGGAGCTGATTCGCTCTGGGTACTTGGGATAGGTCATTTAATTGGACCGCGCCGTCCGGCAGGCTTCACTTCGAGTGAGAAGGAGTGAGAGAGAGAGAGAGAGAGAGAGAGAAAGAGAGAGAGAGAGAGAGAGAGAGAGAGAGAGAGAGAGAGAGAGAGAGAGAGAGAGAGAGAGAGAGAGAGAGAGAGAGAGAGAGAGAGAGAGAGAGAGAGAGAGAGAGAGAGAGAGAGAGAATCTCGGAAATCGTATTCTCAGTTTTGTCGACACATTTGTGTAGGTACTTTCTTTCCGTGTCCGGTCAAATACAATGTTTCCAAAAATTTGCCAGTTGAAAACAACTCTTGAACACAGAATCAAAGGCAATTATCATTCACATTCAGTTAAGTTGCCATTAGTGCTTGTGTATATGTTATGTGCTTCCATAATAATAGGCAAGAAAACATGTTACCTTTGACGTCGCCAAAACAAAATGCACAACATTCGCCCCCCCCACCTTTGTTAATGGGATAATATTTATTATGGGATATAATCCAGAAGTACTGTTATTGGTTTCGTTCTCATGTGACGTGTGCCTTTATTTCACCTGTATACTGTTAAAAGTTCCCCATCGCCGTTGACAGCTCTCAGAAGTTTATAAGTTCTCGTCCCCAGACGATCAATAACTGCGAACATATGACATCATTATGACGTCACTTTCGTGTAAATGATCCCTAGAACCTCAAGTTACGGTGCCGTCAGACGTGTACGTGCGCGCACCCCTTGCCCGCGCAAGCAAGGGGTTGAAATAACGCTTCATTTTGTTGTTTGCCCTCCCCGGAACACTGACTGCAATACAGGCACGTGCTCTGCATCTTCCATGCTACCGCCTACAGGTATCTCACTCAAGCCTCAAGGAGGTCAAACATCTCCTACGGGAGATCCTAGTGACATTCCCCACTATCTGAGCGGTGGCCTTGAAAAACAGGTGGGAGAAACCGATGAGTGCCTTATATTCATTGTCAACACTTGCGTCATGTATTGATTTTTCTGACCTTTACAACATTCGTGCTGAAGATTGATGGGTCGGGAATTAATAAATAACACCTTTGTGTTTGTTCGGTAGTGCTGCTCTAGTTCTAGGTAGACTAAGCTGCAAACTCTTCTCCATGTGTGTACCTGTTACTTATGCTTTCCCTGATGTTCTTCGGTTCTACTCGAGTACACCATAAGTAACATTCAATACATACAAACGGTTAATCGTTCAGCCGTCAGCTCCAGTACACAATTACACTTGCTTCCCCATGTGCTGTTCGTTGGCTTAGCCCCGGAAAACCAGGGTACACTCGCTTCACCGTTATTTGGTTGGTTAGCTCCAGTAGACTATTTTCATGCATATATGGGTACAGTTGGTTATTGATACCGCACAAGTCACATAATTCGGAATGTCGGTATACAGTGATTGTAATAATTGATTGACTCCAAATTAATGCCATAGTGACTGCTTTGTGATATGCCGTCCTTAATTACGTTCAGTACAGTTTGTTTAGTCAAATATTACATAAAAGCAATTCACTACAATTCGCTTTATATAATTATTAGGATTCGTGCCACGGCTTTGCATTGAGAAGTTGCGACTGCTATTGGTTTAGTTTAGTGCAAGCTAACATGTTTTAGTGGTGCGGAGCAAATGAAATTCATGTCCATCGTGTGGTGAAATGCTCTATTTGACAGCGGGCAATTCTCGCGCATGTAGGAAAAAATAAAGTATGGGTATGAAGTATTAGAGTCGACATATTTATGGAAGCTCTACACAAGTGCTATTATTATTGCTTTTGTCGATCGGTTATTTTGTAATTTGTTTTTTGTATCCATTTATCTCTGAAGCATGTCACTACTGATTTGACACCCGTTACGAAAAGTGCTTTTCAATACCAATCCATATCACGCAATCACCCCCTTCTCCTTCCTATAAAGCGCAACACGTGCCGCTTCCCCACCCCTCGTCCCCCACCCCACCCCTTTAGGCGCAAGCATACAAAAATTAGATTTTCGTCAAGGCCAAACGAATGTATACATTTGGTTGGCAATGTTCATCTGCCAGGGCGTGATGTGTTCACGTGTAGTGTCTCAATTACTTTACTTCACTGACTTGTGTAACTTCGAGCAACGAGTAACGATCAATTACTTCAATTATTTAATTCCAAATTGAAATCTATTTCTATTTGATTTATTTCACCATATACGTCGATATTTTGTACGTTAGCTGGCCAAACAATGACGTTCTGCCGTGCCGTGTGTAATCAGTCCAACTCTATTTGCATGATTCTGTGCGTGCCAACCTGAGTTGCTGACCGACAAACGAAATGAAAAGTATCCACAGCCTTCGTAACGACCGTTTGCAACTAAATATAACACTCCGCACGAAGGACGGAGGTCGCACGGGGTCAAACCGAGTACTTCACTAGAAAATGCTCCCCTCCCCGTTCGACCGAGTGTTTGTTCTATTTGGTTGAATCAACGGCGGCGAGGTGAAGGTCAACTTCCCGGTATCAGATTATCCCAGTGACATGACGTAACACTGACACGTACTTGTTGTGGTCACGCGGCTATACTGGGACTACCCCAAGAAACGAACAGCACATTGGAAATTTATAGCTTTAGAGGAGGGGATAATTTTCTCTGACATTGAAACATGGAGGCTATAGGTCATTGTTCTCGTCAAAGGTAGAGCTAGCCTCGTACAGGGTAGGGCTTGGCACAGTGGAAACACGAAACCTATAGGTCGTGGTTTCTCGACAAAAACTATTGACAAATAGCCTTGCTAACGGCAGGGCTATCTGTCATTGAGACATCGCATTTAAATGGTAGCACTGACAATGAGCGTAACCTTCAAAATGGTCGTACGACGTAGCATTGTCTCTAGGTATAGCCACATAGAAGTCCAATGAAACATCCCGTACATTGATGCTACATTGACAAGCTCCTAAGTATCTCACTAGATGTCAGATGTCATAACCTGGTACTAAGTAAGTCTTTCTCTCCGACATTAAACCTGGTACAAACAGCTTTCATGTCAACACGTGGGAAATACTGGCGCTTGCTTTCTGGCATTGTTTCATAAATTATTACGTCCAGTTTAAAATAAAGCGTGGAATTTGTAGCGAGGCATGTTTTAACAGGCTTCGCGGCTTGTATGCAATTCAAACAATGTGTAAAATGTTAATAGCATAAATTAAATAACTCTCTTAATACAACCGTTAAGGAAATGTGCTTGAAAATATCCGCATTCTTGAAAGAAATTAGCTGTCGTGCAAACACGCTTAAACAATATGAAACTCCAACTGGGAAGAGACAATTTCTTCTGTTATGTGGATCAACATAAACATAGCATGAAACTAAAATCACGACCTGTAAAATGTGGTTCTGCGTCTTCTTCATGGCGTATTGTTGCTGCTGGTGGAGGCGCCGGGTAGGAACCAAATAGTGTCTGGCTGCTCTTGATGCTTGGTTCGCGGGCATCTGACATTATAATACTTGTACCCGTTCACGTTACACGTCGAGGTATTGCAACAATACGCAGTTCCACCACTTTGAATGTAGTTACACAATAACACTTCCCTTGTGTAGTGATAAACAGTGAGGAAAACCAAGGCTATACGGTTACATTTAAAGGGTTTTACACAATTTTTAATTTTGATCTTTTTGCAAAGCAATCAACAACCAAGTTTCCTTTAAAGACATGCAGCACAGCAGGGATCAAAGTGTGTTGGCTATAACCCACTCCCTGTCTCATACACACAACGCCTATGCGTTGCAGGATGAACAAGTCTCCCTCTCTCTCTCTCTCCCTCCCTTGGTTTTGTAAGCTGGGTTATTGTGTTATGCTATCTTACGAGGATGTCGTTTTTATCGTAGTCATTACTATTACGAAACGGTATGAAAGTGATGGATAAATGTGGTGAATGAATGGTTAACTTTTATTATTGTTTATTGTATTTTCAATTGTTCACGTCTACAATTAATTATCTATAGTCTACCTGAGGCGTATTATTTTTATGTTTAAAATTACCAATAAGTAAAATTAAGATGAGAAATTTCCATGCGTCTATTACCATCATAATTATTTCTTTTTTATGTTTATTCCTTTTAAATATTCACACTATATATGTCTCTCTATACTGTACTTACTGCATTGTATCACCTTATTGTATTGTCTCACCTTACTGTATTGTTTCATGTACTGTATCATCTAAAAGGGTTGGATGGAAGATAATGTTTCACTAGCCTTAATCTCGTCTTTTAATAAAAGACCTTAATCAATCAATCAATCTCTCTACCACATTCATTTTTTTTGCGTCGGTTCTCGGCACACTTGTTAGTTTTTACCTTCTTATTTTAAGTAAGGTTGTCTTTTCGAAGTTATAACTATTTGTCTCAACATTCCATGCGCTTTCAAACCATCACCACGTTATTGTCGTTCAGCGTTATTGCATCATAAACATGTGGCAATTTTACAGGACGTTAAAAGTGTTACACCATCATTCAAACCATTGTTAAACCACGTCCTCGTAAACCAGGTAAATACGTTATTACACCCTGTCCGTTAAATGTTATTGCGTCGTGAACCCTGGTACCTGGTATACAAGTGACGTGTACGTCCCATGTCTGTACAGCTTGTGAAATACTTGATTGCACTATTATGACACATTTATTTAACAGGCCAGTGCTCTTTCTAGTTGCAACGTACTATTTCAGTTTTACGAGCGTCAGTTCTTCAGAAGTACCAACCCCTTCATTTGTACATAGTACTTGGAAGTTAATTAATTCTACTATTGTGCCGAGAACTGGTTGTAAGGTGGGGAACACGAACTGTCCATCCCCAAGGGCAGCTCAGAAATAGTTGACAATGACCCCCTGAGTCTAGGCGAGACAGGGCGCGGGTAAATGTGACGTCGTTGGCAATAAGCAGTTGCACGGCATCGGTTCTTTCAGTGCGCGTTGAAAAATGTAAATCAAACTACTCGCTAAAGTACCGTATTTTTCCAATAAAAAAAAACTGAGAACAATTTGATAGACGAGTGGTTTTTGCCACGCCTTTATCAAGCGTTGTTGGGCCCGACACGTGTATAGGTGAACTAGGCGAAGTTCAACGGGAATTTTGGAGGCTCGAGGTCTGTGACTTGACTGGTTGGTACTGCCAACCACATGTTCGTTCAAAAACACTATTGCCCGCTTGATCACTGCCGGAGCGCTTTGCACGAGCTGTGAACAGCCACAATGAACGCTATAAAAACAATTCATTTCGTGGGGTTATAATACTCAACCGATAACAGCTTGATATATTTATATTACAATGTTTCCCTTCTATATCGTACTCAACCAATAACATCATTGGTATTATATTATACACACTTCATATTAGGCCTACATTGTTTCAGTGTAATAGTGTAATACGCTACAATTACTGTCGAGCACGATCGATAGCGCAAAGTACAAACATTAATCTGATAAAACTCAACGTTATTGCAAACATGGTTGGAAGTAGTCCGATCTCGTTGAATTATTAACACTTTTATGAATGCCAGCTGGAAAAGCTACGAGCCAGACAATTCAATATATTTATGACTTCTCATCATAATTAGCTCTACATGTCTCTCTGTGCGTGGCGACCATGTGCATGGTTATTGTATCTTGAAGTCTAGTAATATTAGCATATATTACACTAAAAGCACATGTTTAAGCATACCCTATACTTTTCTATAAATTTGTTTACGGGTTTTGAAATATACAATTTTTTCTGATAATAATTTAAAAAGTGGAATGCATTTCTCGACTGCCTGTATAAAACATGATTTTTACCGAGTGCACGGAAAATCAGTACACCGAAAACTATCAAACAAATGCAAGAATAAAGCTTAAAATAACTCAACAAAAACGGGTTTGCCCAAATTGGGACACCATAGATGTTAGGCCTTCATCAAATATTAAATTGTTAATATTCCAATCAAAATAGCAATTTGTATTCTTATAGAGCGAAAGTAATCAGTGGATTACTATTACTGCCTTCCCACCAATTCTGTATAAGTAATACCAGCATGTTGCCCGTATTTTGAAACTGAGAGCATGTATAGCACTATTGAGGTGGAGGTTTCGAACTTACTGCGGATCATGCGTCGTAGAGGGAGAATCTCCGAGCTATAGACATCACTACTGATAGCGAATAATGTCAGTCAAGAGTTCAATCAGTCCCGTAGAATACATTAAGGGTGGAATTTATTTTCTATGGTTGAGTGAAAAACAAAATTTGAAAATAACGGGAGAATCGTATTACCAGATTAGTATAGGACCAAGAAAAGTTAAGTTTAAATTCACTTTAGCAACTTGAAGTGTTTTAAGATGATGCCGACGATTTATTTGTGTTAACTCGTACAACTCGTGTTCCAATTTGCAGGATGCCCTTGTAAACTTGCCTAACGAGGTCTTGTGCTCTTGCGTTGTTTGTTTATGCAAGACGAGCTCCAAATAAACACTGCTTTTACATTCCCGATAACGATTGAGTCTCACAGCACAGTGTACCCACTTGTGTACAATGTACAATGTATGTACACAGACACCAGCTCTGATGACGTCATTTCCACCCCTTCTTCAGTCTATCTATATTAGACCACAACACATACTAGATCAACACTGCACGTCGCTACAGAAGCGTTCTTGGCGCTATTTGTTTCATAGACAACCATCGACGGTAGATGCAAATTTATTCAAAACGATAAACGAACCAAAACATTTTGGCAGACGGACAACTGTGTGCAGTTGTTATACCAACACTGATATTCATTACTAGTTTTACAATCACATTAAACTTAGTGGAAGCCCCCACACCCACAAGTGCCACATGCAGTCAGGTATAACAGGGTATAGTAATATTTGAACATCATATGTTTATTCTAGAGCGTATACGTTTTCGCTAACATATGATATACAATCATACAATATATATGATGTAGGCCTACAACACAATCGTGTGTTGCTTTTCGGGGAAACACACATGCAGGGTCCGTAGTTCATTTAGGCTGTCGTCAAGAGCTTTCATAGCATGCTATGCTATGGGCCACAGTTCATAGAAACATGTCACGTATGTACACGACTGCGATGGCTCTTGTTTCTGTCTCGTCGTGTGGGTTGGTGGTTCGTCGAACGCGTTGCACATGTCATAACGACAACAATAGTCCCCCCCCCCCCCCCGCCCACTCGCATGACAGAGCGGTCTGACGTTCGCCCACCCCTCGCAGAGCCATTTAGCATTGACATTGAAAACCTTCCCGCTGAGACGGGAATCATTAAGTATTAACACGGAATGTCAAATTGAATATGCAAACCCGGCTAGCCTTATCCGCCCGGACTAGGCCCGGCCTTCTTGAGCACACCTGACCGAGGGTCTTATTAATATAAGCCCGGTTTACACATCGTAATAAGGTTTAAGGTCTAAGGTTTAACAAAATTGAATCAAGCAAGTAGCATCATGGCGTTCACAGAACTTCCTAAGATTTAAGGGCTAGGACGAAAGTTGAAACTATTCCAACTTGTTAGCTCTTATCCCAAAAATTCTTAGCCCAGCCAATGAGAGACGAGCTTTTATAAATCCGGCCAATGGTAGCGATCCTAGTAAATCAGTTTGGAAAATACTTTCCTTAGAACATAATATTAAATGTTAAACCTTAAACCTTATTCCGGTATGTAAACCCAGCAATAACAACCACGGTCACAACACGGCCCCATTGTTCCTGGCGTTCTTGAGCACACACGGCCGCATTGTTCCCAAACAGAAACATGACATTATTGTTCGAGCGATATCAAGAGCCACTCTTGCATGCCAGTATATATTGGTCCTATATTGTCCTCGTATAGCATCAGATTGAACACACTACACGTAAACCAGTAGGATAAAGGTTGAACATCACTATTGTATAGCTTCGTATTGTATATGGCTTTACAATACGCTCTGCTGTGGGGAGTGCTTCTTGATATGGAAATCACTATGAAAGGTATTATGGATCCGCCCGTATGGTTTTGTATTGTACGATCTTGTACACATTTTTAAGTACACGTTTTTTATTCTAAGAAATAAATCAGCGGCACATCTGAGTATACGGGTACACGCCTAACCTTCCTGTGAAACAAGTTGCCTTGTTCATGGCCACCACGTGACCTGTATATTACGGTATGGTGGACTACGGGTCCGACATGGCCACAACGTGACCTGTATATTACGGTATGGTGGACTACGGGTCCGACATGGCCACCACGTGACCTGTATATTACGGTATGGTGGACTACGGGTCCGACATGGCCACCACGTGACCTGTATATTGCGGCATGGTGGTGGCGCCGGTCCCCACTAGGGGTGCTAGTGGCCAGAGTCTCTAATCGTGTGCGTACAGCGTCATAGCGAGCAGGCCAACGCACGCATAATGTTATGTATCTCATAAGCGCCCACCGATCAACAGTTACGCATGATATCACCCGAAGGAACGAATTAGACCTTGACCTTGACCCTTCCCTGCACCCGGTCCTGTCGGTTCGTAGACGATTGAGCGGAACGCGTGTTTTCTTGGACGCGGTTTGTGATTGATGATAAGAAGGGCTATATAGAGCCCAACTCAGTCGGCTCTGCAGTCTGTGCATGTGTGTTCCTGTATGAGTGTCGAATGTTTTGGGTTCGATTTCTGCCGGGTATAGTTTGGAGGTTTCCGTCACAGTATAACCTTGAATTTTATAACATGTCCACACCCATACTGAGGTGCACGGGGATTATCATGAAGCATATTAGTATGTCAGAGTGATTCTGTGTCATCTTTTTAGTGTGGTACTACAATAGGTTATATCTTCTCCAGGGGTGTCAAACCCTTACCCATCCGCGTCTCAAATCCCCGGTATCTAACATAAATATTTTTGTCTCTCTGAACTTGCAACTTGTAAAATAATGCAAAGTAAAACGGAGAATATTTTATGTCTTCATCAATTCCTCTGATTGTCCCATATGAAAATCCCCCGTTAGTCCACTTTGTCACGCGTCGCAGTTTGCAAACCATGCTAACGTTTTCTTTCTTCTCGTTTTAGGGTAGTCGAGAGCGCGCCAGCAAGTACCACCCTCCACCTTCCATGTCTGGAACCCCAGCACCCCCCTCAGCGACCCCTGGAGCTGGTCTTCAGTGGACTAACGGTAAGAGTGCAACACAACTTATTTGGATAGTGTGCTATCGCTGCATCCAAACGTTATGAGGCACATGCTAAATTGAGAGAAACTGTCTATCGGGGGATGATTATAGTGGGCAATACGCCCACTCAGTATTGTTATTATGATAAAACAATTGACATTTGAATCACCTCACGAAATAAATAAAACTTTGTACAGTGAGTTTTACACAGATCAACTAAAACATCACATTTCAGTCAACAACACTAAGGTTGGAATTCATAGTCGGCCCCTACACCTAGGGGCACCCATTGTTGCTATGGATTTGTTTTGTTTATGGGAAATAACATGCAAACAATTGTTACCTTGGTAACAATGGGCGCCCCTAGGTGTAGGGGCCGACTATGAATTCCAACCTAAAAGTTAAAGTCTACATCTAACTAATTTCCAGGGGACAGTAGGTTTTTTAAATTTGCTTGCACTCTCGGCAGATAAGAGTATTAGTCAAATCTAGTGGGAAAACAAATAGGCCTACTTCTTAACCTACGAATAGGCACATTAAAATAAAATAATCTTAGAACCCATGATGACCCAATGACCCATAAAAACGAATGACCCGATAGCGGGTGTTTTGGTAGCATCACTGTCCAGAGTTCCCCCTCGTGAGAGTTGTTGGTGTCAGTATATCAACACTCCACGAAGGTCCCTGAAGAAGCTCATTGTAATATGGGCGAAACGTTGGATTGGTTCCACCTTTTGACACGGTTGTACCCGGAAAACCACGACAGTATAAAGCTATTCGATTGTTCAAAATTATATACAAACATAAAAGCATGTTTGAGACCTGGGTTCAATTCCCAGTCTGGGTCTGTATATCTGATATTGTTTGTTCACTCCCATCCTCAACGTTCTGTCATGCTGCAGGTGGCTGTGGACAAGCGCGCGATACTGCGAGACGTGAGCGGCGTCGTACGACCAGGAGAGCTACTGGCTGTGATGGGCCCGTCCGGCTGCGGGAAGACCACGCTGTTGAACTGCCTGTCAGGTCGAGTACCCCTCGACTCTGGCAGCATCCGACTGAACCGGGAGCGACTCAACAAGCGGTGGAAGAGGAGGATATGTTACGTCCTCCAACAGGATATCTTCTTCCCGGACCTCACGCTCAGGCAAACGTTAGAGGTACGTCACTCTATCATCTGCGTATCTGCGCACGTACTTTTGGGGTGCGACTCCAAATTATTTGTTATTCTGAAAGTTGACCAAAATACAGAGTTCAACTAAAAATAATACATGGTTATTATCATTTTGGCTTTCTACAACAGTGTCTCTCTATACATATTATACTTTTTATATACACCCCCGTCTGGGCCCAGGGTAGAATAGGTCCAGACTCCAGACTAGCTCTGCTGTCGACAACTACAAGAGCCGCCGTAAATTAATAATCTTAAATACTAAAAATATATTTACTTACATAATTACAACTTATTTTTAGTAGAGGAAATTTACTTTTGAACCTCGACCTGACGAGCCTTAAAAAATCCACTATACTTCAAAGATATATTTTTGTTTCTGTTAGATCTACGTTTTGCACAGATCAAGGTTTTGGTCAATTCATTTAAAAAACCACGTTCGCTTCGCCCATAAACTCTCGCAGTTTTAACGTTTTGTTGACTAAGTTTCATCTGGTTATCAAAGGGGTATCACAGGGGTATATCACAATTGCTTGTACAAACTTCAAGTTACTGCGGCAGTGAACTGTCCCTAGATCATCCTTATCTGTAAAGGCTTAGACCGAGTGGCTAGATAGGAGACAACGAGCGGGTTGAACGTACGCTAGCGCTCGTGCCGTGAGCATAGCGAACACTAATGTAAGTCAAGGAAAACCGCCTCGCAGCAAACGCCTTGTTTTCTCGTGACGAGAGACCATAAAACATCCAAACTCATCTATCCTGTTACAGGAATAGGCTAGACCACGTTTCACAGATCCCAATATCTTGGCCAATCTCGATTCCTCCTTTCTTTACGTAATTAGTGTTTACGCATGCGCACAGCTTGCGATGGACTTTCTCCGGTAGAGGCGGCGGAGATGGACGAATCTACTACTGTCAACCAGAGGGGGGGGGGGGGGGGTATTGTTTACATAGGGATGTGCACGTATACCTTGCACTTATCATGTTATCTCCTTGACTATATGAAGATGTAAAATTGTCAAAACTAGAAAAGAAAAATGCGTGAAGTAATTGGTGATGGATAGGTGACGTAATAATGAGTGTGTGTTATCTGTTTTCCTTGCAGTATGCGGCTCGCCTTCGGTTACCAGATACGCTGTCGTATTCTCAGAAGATGCAGTACGTGGACCACATAATAGACGTGCTAGACCTGGCCGCCTGTCAGGACACAAGTAGGTACCCCCCACAAGATATACACACATACGCGGCGGGACGTTATCCCTACAGTCCTGGGTTCGATACCCACTCACATCGCTAGCAGCATGGTGGTTTCGGTGCTAGACCTGGCCGCCTGTCAGGACACAAGTAGGTACCCCCCCCCCCCCCCCCCCCACGTCAAGTCAGTTCCTCCTTGCATAACTCTCTAGCATGCACACACATTGGTTGTTGTTACGACAAACAATGCGATATTTTATCAGCTGTTCATTAAAAAATGAATTTGTATCATCTGTAAGAAAGACTATAGCTATACTTGTTAGGATCATGAGCTCAGATATTCAAGCAATGTCTTAATTTGTCCGTGCTGTGCTACCACATTATTGGTATGCGAAAGTCACGATCCGAAGCAACAACAACAATTTGTCATGCAAAACGGCTCGTGGGTGGCCCGCTTAACAACCGGAAAGATAATCTCTTCACTTCGCACGTAAATACAACATACTTCATGATTGTAATAATTGCGCTCCATGTGCCGAAAAGTGCGCAATTACGGTAGTGGTGTATATATGTACGGAGGACTGCACAATAGTAGCGTTGCTAGTTTTAGCGAATAGCACAGTCTACCCCTCACGTCATGCATCGTGTAAATACAGATTCGGCGTGACGTAAAAATCACAACCCACGCACAAAGTGAAATTATTGCTTTAGGCATCACTACTAACTCGACACATTCTCTGAAACAAAATTGAAATTACCGAATACCGAACACGATTTGAAGCATTCTGCTACATGATAAAAGTTATGAGCTGTGGACAGCACCGCTTTATGGTCACCGCGGCGCAGACGTATATTCAAGTTAAATGCCAAACTCGCACTGTAAACTTACATCTATATTATGCAACACTGCAAATAATACTGTTTGTACTTGTTTTCAGTTATTGGAGATTATATCAAACGAGGTTTATCTGGCGGTGAGAAGAAGAGGGCGAACATAGCGTGTGAACTTCTAACAAATCCTTCACTCATGCTGCTAGATGTAAGTACACTGATTACAGTCAGTATTCACTCTCTGTTAGAACCAATGTGTCACAGAACCTTAATGATTATAAATCCATGGATTGATCGCAGACTTGAAAGGGATTTAAAAAATATGAAGAACCGAGACATAAGCTTTGTTTGTGTAATTTTTCTATGCTTGGAGATTTTTTTTTTTTAATTTTAGGCAAATCTCCCAGCTGCTGGTAAAGTTTTTATTGAAAATGTAAAATAAAAAATAAATGTAAAATATAAAGAAGAGGATAGTGAAATAGAAACAAGTCCTGTTATTTTATTTCAATGTATGGTGTATTATTTTGAAGATATCAATAACAAACCCTGAGATTTAGAAAACATGCAAGTTATTTTGAACACGAAGATTAAATTTATAAACAAAAATTTGTCCGAATATTGTAAATCTCTAAACACAATTTATGATCAGAGAAAAGTGCTTATACAACTGAAATTTAAAAGAATACTCTGAGTAAGGGGTTAATCACTTTTTTATAGCTAACAGCCCAGTGTGTTGTGCAATAGATCGGTATTTTGTAACAGGTATGACCACTTATGCCCTTGATATGGTCGATGTGTTTTGTAAGCTAATGCAACACTTACTAAGAATTCGACCATGATTGTTACACATTCCCGCTATTATTCGAATGTGGGGTTTCTTCCCCGAACCCGGCGCCTCCACCAAGCGGCCCTTCTCAGAAGCTTATGGATACTTTAATCGATTCTGGAAGTCGATCGATAGTCAGGTCTAGTCTCGTATGGTACATTAACCCATTCAGAGAGTGAAGGGCACGGTGAAGGGTATTGGATAAACGTAGGTACTGGCATTGTGAAGACTTCTTTTGCATTCGTTTTTTTATCTTTTTAATCAGTCCAAGCGAATTTGAAAAAGAATCTCCCAAAAGACGCGAGTGATGCACTTTATTCTCAATGTTCTTTGATTTCACTTCACTTATTCACTATTTTGTCCACTTATTAGTTTACAAAATACATTATATTAGTTTCTAAATGACTTTCAGTAAATGATTGTAAATCAGGAAAGAACGAGTACCATACTATGAATATGCATGTTTCAGGAGCCGTCATCAGGATTGGACTCCCACTCGGCATACAACCTAATGTCAAGCCTTAAGAGGTATGCCGAGAAGGAAGGCAAAACCGTCGTTGTCACCGTTCACCAGCCGTCTTCTCAGATCTTCCACATGTTCGACAAACTATTATTACTCTGCAACGGACAGGTAACTTGGCAACCCTGGATGCTTTACATACCACCACTACTTTATGCACAGACTATACAGTGAGGAAGTGGTTTCATTGTTGACTTTCACATTTTACTAATTGAACTTCCTTTGGGCCTGTATTGTTTCTTGAATATTAACTATAGCCTACTAGATGACTGCATGAATGACAGGGAATACAAACGACTTAGATGTGTATCATTACATTACACTTATCTAATATTTTTCCGCCTATTGTCCTATAGAAATATATATCCTGTAGAATTGATCTGTAACTTGATTCAAAAGAATTGCTTTTATAAAATAATAAATAGAATGAAAATCAAGGGCTTTCTCTGCAAATAATGAGTGCAATATTCAGTCTGTTACAGTTAACTTGTTAATAACAGAGTACTCAGTCGACTTGACTAGCTTGCTTGCATGATTTTCCCATCATGTCAACAATTTAAAAAAATGACCATGGCATGTTAATATCATCCTAATGCACGTCTAGAGTACAGGTTTAGCCTACAAATTACCATCAATGCATGAATATTCATATGAGCATGTACACACTAGGCAGTGAAATCATAATCATAAATTATAGGCTTATATCCCGACTCCCCATACAGACTCTAGACGACTACGTAGATACACGAAAGCATGTTAGAACTTTCCAACACTTGTGCTCATATTAGAAAGATACCTAATGTAAATTTTCCTGTGCAAACTTTTATCACCATTGTGTCAAGCCATTATGAATAATTTGCTGATGCTGCTGTCACTTCCCTGCTCACTATTATTATCCCAGGAGAGAATAATGCATATAGATATTTCCTTGTCATAGATCACCCAACCCGCATTGAGAACATTAGAGATAAATGCATAGTGAATGGGGCAAATCTTTACAAATGATAATAAGCTTACATCAAGACTCAATGTAAATGGCTCCATTACCCCCTCAAGAAAGCTATTTACAAGTAACAAGTAATTGTACATCCTCATTGTACAAATAAATGAAGGCTCGTTGTCATCATTAACAAGCACATTTATTACCTTACAAAGCATCTCACCACTAGTAAGCTCACACTACGTATATGTTTTAAATGTTGCTTTCTTTATTTCAGACGGCGTATTTTGGACCTGTTCATAAAGTAGTGGATTTCTTCAACAACATCGGTCTCACAGTAATGCCACAGTACAATCCAGCTGACTTCATATGTAAGTATACCAACTTCAAATAGGTGTAATGCACATGTGGTTTTGTACAATGGCAGGGCCCCAATTTACACTAGCCCCTATTTAATTTCATGATACACACTTTTTAAAAGTGTATGTAAGAATACGATCAGTTTGCCAATTTTCAAACAAATACTATAAAATATTGATCAGTGCTTTTAATTTTTTTCTTGTTGATACCAAGTAATCACCATACAAGTTATACTTTGTGATGTCTTTTCAAATGAATTAAACTATTTTATAATTGGCAGTAAGTATGTACTCTTTATTCTTACTGGTATGCAACATGTCTTATAATCCTTCCTTACCATCAAGTCAATTCACTCTCGCTGGTAATACCATACCAGTACTTAATATTGTATCTAACCTGATAGGCAATGTACCCACACAAAAAAGACTAACAGCTACCAAGAATAATATAAATTAAAATGCATTGACTAACTGAGAGGCTGGGAGTATGTAGTCTCATAAACAAATTTCACAACTTGGAATAGACTATCCTGGTAATAATATTGTTCTTTGCAACAAATACCCAGCCAAACTAAGTACTGCGGTAATTTTGTATTTTTGTCTTGATGCCACCATGGAAATGTGACTAACTTGGGTATCTTCTGTTTCAGTGGAGCAGGTGAAGGGGAGTGAGGAGATGAAGGAGAAGATCATAACAGCTTCGAAAGATGCGCGGTTGCACCCAGATTACCCCCAAGAGCTGTTACCAGACTATTTCAACAATTCCGTCGCTATCTGTGATAAATATCTCAACAACTATCAAGAGAGCCATCTCCAAACAAATGGTAAACAAGTTGTATTATTTTGTCCATGCATGTATGTATGTATTCGTTTATGGATGGTTTACAAACACAAAGAAAAGTTGGGGGGAGGGGGAGGGGGAGGAGGAAGTTTAATATGTATGATGACTCAATGTGTTCTAGTTTTGTAAAATACAAAAAAAAACTCTGAATAGAATTTTGTTTTACAATATTTATGGAAGGTAGAGTGAAAGACTTTAAAGTCAATTAAAGTTGTTAAATTCGTACCACTCATAATATATATTAACCACAATTTTATATTTATTGTTAGCACAACAAATTTGCATGTTATTAAAACTAAATTTTATTTTGCATTTCTGCTTTTTGTTTGCACTGCGATTGCATGTGTCTGTGCCTTTTTTCCCAGGCCATAACTGCCACTGCCAGCGCAAACTGTGGTTTGGTGCAAGAAACAGTCATACCAACGCACATTCCGTTCATCATCTTCCGACAACAAACAAAACAGTCGAAATGTGTACAGTCGTCGGTACCAATGCCCAGAACAATGTCTACACAACCATAGGTATGTGCATGAACTGTTTGATGCCTGCAAGCATATTTTTATTTTGTTGCTTTTACATGTTTTGCAACTAATTTCTGATTATTGAGTTGAAATTGTATCATTCATGTATTTCAGTTTTTTTTTTAAACCTAAACATTAATCTTATCTACCTGCCAACAATAGTTTTAGTGAGCTTTGCGAGTCCACATAGATTTCCCAAAGAATATTAATAGATTGCAGTAGCTGAAGTACGTGTAGTGTGTAGAACAAACTAAGGTTCAATTACATGGACTGAAAACACTAGTTGGTTTTCAGCAAGTAGGGACAATTCACACACCTAGACAATATACTGATTGCACATTTAAAAAAAGTTGTTACATTATTTGTGACATTTTTTTTATACTAGTAGGTATAGTTTTCGAGTCTCAAAACTTATGTCATCCCAAAATCCAAACACAGGTAGAATAGCTGCAATGAAGCCTTCACATCAGTAGTGTACTTGCATAATATGAACTGCTGTACATGTTAATTAAGTGATAAGCTGTGGTTGTCTTAACATTAACATTACAACTTACTGTATTTTGTACAGTGCACATTATGAAGTGATCGGGTTGAAGTGTCCCTGTATATGTATGTGTTCATTATTGAACTAGTACCATCTAATCTGTGTGTCAAGATGCACCTGAACATATCAACTGCATGGTGCCCATGTAAACAGATATCAAGAAATCTTCTTTCATGTCACCTAAAATATATTTCTCTCATTTTCTACAATTCTCCTCGAATTGTCATCCCTCTTTTTTTGTTCTATTCCACTTCTGCATTCTTAATAGTAGTAAGAAGCATCTTTATGATGCCAACAAGCATGCAACATTTACCTTCAGCTAACTAGGTACTTCTAATAGTTATGCTTGGCAAGTTTTTATTAACCACTTGTTAGTGTCCTTCATCTGCCTGAAAAGTCCCAGAAGGACAGAACATCTAGTGGATTAAATTAAGGTAACATTAAATTGGTTGCAGACATATCATCAACAGCTGAACATTCTCCTAAACTTGAAGCTATCATGTTTTGTGTTAGCCCTGTAAGTTATTTGCACGATGTCTAAGCAAGTTTCTCTTATCACGTTGCAGCTATGAAGGAGGAGGAGGGCAAGACTCTGTGGTTGGATACTCAGAGCCACGCATCGAGTTCCGTCAGCAGCTCCGATGAAGACCTCATCTGGCAATGGCCGACGAGTTTTTGGACTCAGTTTACAGTACGTAGTTTCTTGTTGCCATGTCTCTCTACATTCCCTCGGACCAGTTTTATAATGTAATAATCTACAAATAACCCATGGCACAGTTGTACGAAAAAGTGCAGCTTTTATTATTTAAATTTAAGTAATAGTTATTGTAATCCACCAGCAACTATGAACACAATACTTTTTGTGTCAAGATTGGGAAATATATTTTTGCTGCCCCCCCCCCCCCCCCCCCCAAAAAAAAAACAAAAAAAACAAAAACAAAATACTGTATAATATATAAATAAATTGGTAGGCCTATAGAGCAGACATAAAATAAAAAATTTGTATGTAACAGAAATAGTACACAAACAAAACACATATGAGTAGATTCAGTAATTAAATATCACATTGTCAGAGGAAAAGAACAGAAAGGGCTTAGGACCATGGAATTCTTGATTGAGTAAAGAAGAATAGAAAGAGTACAGTGAAATTGGCCGAACTTGCATATTGATTTTACTAATGTTAGTGACGTCTCTTTGTCCAGGTTCTGTCTCAGCGCAATTTCCAGGAAGCGCGGCCCCGGATGCTGTCCAAGCTAAACTGGGTGCAAACGGTGGCGCTCGGTATCTTGGCTGGCCTCCTGTGGTTTCAGCTAGAACGCAAGGAAGAATCCCTCCACGACATTCAGGGCTGGATGTTCTTCTCAACGACCTATTGGATGCTCTTCGCACACTTTGGAGCTCTGTCTTCATGTGAGTTGCAACTTTATACATTACATTAGTTCGTCAATTCACATAAGTTTGCAAGAAGGTGATGTTTGACATTTTTATTGAGAGCAAATACAATGTGCGGACATGTAAATTGTAAACTACACCATATCTCGTTGCTATGGTTGTCAATATTATAGATAGGATTGGTAGAATAATCTTCGTTTGTCCGCATTTCCTTGTTCTGTATGTGGCAGCACAACAATCTACAATCATGAATCTATTTTTAGAATTGAAGCTTTAGCTACAGTATTTAAACGTCCCTTGGATGAGAGATCGATGGTACATTAGATTAGGTTTGGAGCACTATTGATACTATTGAGTTTCTAATGTTGGTTTATTATAGAATATAGATGAAATTCAAAATTAATAACTAACCATCTCTTTCTGTAAACCAATGTTTACCACATTTGCAAACTCAATAATCTGTAATTTTATACATGTATTGATCTGTAAATTTGTTTATGTTTTTTTGTATCTGTTTAGGGTTTAAAATAAGATACAGATTGATACTAAGTCTAAACTATTTTATATTTTGTTTTCAGTTCCCCCTGAAAGAGAAGTTATCAACAAAGAACGTCTCTCTGGAGCGTACCGCTTGTCTGCGTATTACCTAGCCAAGATGGTGGGAGAGTTACCGTTGACTGTGACGTTACCGGCTGTTTATCATCTGATCTCATATCCCATGTTGGGCTTTCACAGTCCGACCGTCTTCCTCACTCTCCTTGGCTTCCTACTTCTAAACACCATTGTTGCACAGGTAAAAATTTACTCCATTCAACACACAATCATTTGTGATACAAATGAAAAAATAATTGAGGGTATTTTACACAAAACTTGATATTATTTGTTGGGCAGTACACACTGATTCCTATGTATTGATATCCTATGTATTGACGTCTGTATTATCTGTATTATTTTAATTCAATCTTGGTTCCATTTGTTTGTTTGCAGAGCGTTGGGTTCTTCGTAGGGGCATCTTGTATGGACATGCAGGTGTCAATAACAATAAGTGCTTTGTATACGCTGGCCACACAGTTATTTGGTGGATATCTTGCCACCAATATACCTGGTTGGCTCAAGTGGATGCAATATCTCAGTATGGTACATTATGCGTATCAAAACATGCAGATCGTCGAGTTTGGTGAAGGAACACAAATACAGTAAGTAAAGATGAATTTGGCATTAATTTTGATTTTTCGCTTTACATTTTACTTTTGATGTAGCCTACCCAACTAATTTCTCACATCTCTTTCTGTGACATTTAGGATACAAAATTAAGAAATTCATTCATTGTGCCCAGTTGGTTTGGCCCCTGGCATGGACCAATCTAGGAATATAGAAGTAAAATGTATTTTATTTTAATTATATTAAATATTCCTATTCACATTTTACAATACTCAATAGGGTTTGGCAGAAAAGAGCACAGCTCCAAACACAAAGAGTGACTGCCAACCCATACTTAAAGTAATTAAAATCTAAATATAGCAATGAACATATAAAACTAGAAAAACGCTCTGTTTGACGCGTTGATAAGCGAGCGCTTCCATATCTACGAACTTTCTGGTGAAAAGTTTTCAAACCTAATAAAAACAACAATCGACAACAATACAAGAATGCGCATTGCAAACACTTTTTCTAATTTCCATAGCTTACCGACATTGTTGGATGTCGTGCAGTGTGCATTGCTAAGATATTCCGGTGTCATTTTGTCTAGTGTTTCCGCCGCGGTCCGCCACCGTTACTAGCACTTATTGACAGCAATAGAAATGTAATTTCTGCCTCTAACATAGGGCCTACATGTATCAGATCGCTTCTAAATTAGTATATTCGTGACCGGACAAAAATTTACTATAAGATAGCCACTTCACATTTTGCCGTTACTGTGTTTCAGAAAAATATTTTTGAGTAAATTTTGTATAACTTTGCCAATACCGGTACTTATCAGATTGCCATAATATGAACATATTCGTGACCGGAAAAAATGTTTATAAAAATATGGCTATCTCACATTTTGTGGCCATTTTGTTTCAGAAAAATATTTTAGAGTAACTATGGTGTAACTTAATTTGTAACTTTGTAACTTTTTGAACAATTTTGCCACAAAACTATACACCTTCAATCCACATCGAGGCTTGTGGATGGTCTTAATTTCAAGTTGATCGGACTTTTCGTTCGACCACTATCGACAAACATAACGAACTGCCATAAAGATCAAATGGAGACGCTAGCTTAATAATGAAGTACTATACTAAATTGATCAAAAGCATAGTAACATAATCACATGTGTTGGATAAGATTTGGTAACTATTTATGGTTTAGAGTTTTAAAACTTGGGATTTGATACTAATTGTATTCCTGTCATTTCTAGGTGTGCTGCCCAATCCAAGTTTGACATTTGCGCCAACTCAACTCACATTCCTGTCTCCGCCATTCTGGAGGCCCAGGGAGCCAGTTTGCCATTATGGGCAAACACACTAGTATTGCTCTTGTTCCTGTTGATATTCCGTATTCTCGGATACATAGTGCTACGGTATTTCCGAAGGCCCAAGTGACGAGTGTGCCAGTGATTAATTGACAGAAATTTGGACAGGAGAAAACAAGAATGGCTGTGTATTTTATCATTTTTTTGAACGAGTTTTAATAATTTTTAAGTAAAATCGTGTTGTATTAAATGTTTTCCCTCTTGTCTCGTATCGAGGAGGGATTGCACGATCGTGGTCTCATTTTTCCTAAAGAGCAGTGTAATGAGTGTAAGGATTTCCAGTGCCTTGGATTTGTGTGAAGCGAGTGCCGAGATGAACAGCTCAATGTGACTGCCACTGGCATATACAGCAAAAAGTGCCGAAAGGTTTTAATCGAGTAGTGTTTATTAAAAACTGACGGCATCCACTGCCACTTCGTGTCGTTTTGTTCTTTTATACTATGACGATGTTCGACGTTTAAATGACGTGTTTACAGTCCCACCTCAGTTATTGTTCTTGTACTCAGAGATATATTGCAACTAAGATGTAAAATAGAAACTATGTATCATTTTATCCCATGTTACCGCATATACTATACAGAACTATGTAAAAGCTTATTGACAGTACTCTTCTGGTGCTGTTAATCTTCAAAATACAACCCTAGATTGACATACCCCCTAGTGCAAAACATTGTGGTCCAGACAGTGAACGCTTTCGTATTTCTTTGCAAGCCGCATACCAATGAAGGGAAATGAAGATTATGATGGTAATTTATTTTGAAAAAGTGCTGCTTGCGCAGGCTGGTCGTGTGACTTCTCAGGACTATGTTAATGCAATACAAGAGAGAACTGATAACCAACCTAGTTGAAATATTGAAATCTAACACCTCCATGCGTTATGCTACTCCTATCCATATTATTTTAAAATTTAAACAAAACTATGTGAGATTTTCAAAAGAAAAAGACAGCAAATACTACATACATAGTAAACCAGTAACCTAGTCTGCTAGTCCCATAGTGTTTTGGAGAGCAAACTGCTGAAAGATGCTACCTATTTATATTTAATAAAAGTTTAAACACAGTTTAAATATAAGAAGGATACTTATTATTTTCACTACAGCTTACCGAATAACATCGAACACAAAGTCCTTATCCATCTCAGTCAACAAAAACTGCAACCTTGCTCGTTCTTCAGCAGTAATTGATGTAAAACTGTTAAAACAACATAAGTAAGAAAGTAGCAATCAAGTTACACACCATAGGTAAATTGTTCTTGAGGCAAGCATTTACTTGTAAGTAATTGCAACAGTAAAATGTCATACAGTTTCACAGTCACTAACTGGTCAGACATTGCAGAATGATAATGTACATATTGATAAAAAAAAAATTAAAAAGTAAAAACAAGAAGGTGACGGAAACTGAATCTCAAGGGACAACATTTCTTACTTAGAATCAGATGTTTGCAGCACTGAAGTGTTCAGTTTTCTCTTTTGAAGTTGGCATAGATATGATGCCTCTTTAGAGCTTACTTTTGTCTGTTATGTGATTGAATTTCCCATGTCTTCCAACTCCAGAGACAAATTTCTTAGCTCCTCCAATGGATTCCTAATGTAAAGATAAAATACTATTAATAACCACAATATCATAATATACTGTGCTTAAACCTGACATTTTATTTATTTATCAGGCATATGGAAGAATAATTTTAGGTTATAGACATGAATCAATAACTAAGTCTAGCTAATGCCACAAATTAATGCAGTAAAGTAAAGTTTGATATTTATTATTTAGTGTACTGTGTATGTCCCAATACATGGAAGTATATTTCACTTGCAAATGTATCTCACGAAAAATACACTTTGCAAATTTATCTCTCTTTCAGAAAGTAATTCAATTCCCGCTTAAGAGATTTATTTTTTCAGTTTAACGAAAATGTTATTTGGTGAGTTCTTGCTGTGTTGAATGTACATTTAAATTACATGTAGGCCTACCTGTAATTTTATTCCTAAATTAATGTGCAATAAATGATAAATAGAACTTACTGCAGACAAGACTTTCGAACTAGTTTCAAGTTCAAACTTAAATGCATCGTCAAAGTTTTTTGCCGAGAACGCGCTGTAGTACGCAGACTCCCTATCTGCCCGCAGACACTGCTGTGGAAACTTGACTAGGGAGTTAGCCAAGTTGATAGCTTGACCAAGAGCTGCAACAACAAGATTGTGTACAATTAACATGACGATTCTTTGGTTTTATTTAGTGGACCCCAGGGTCCTACAAACTTGTGGAGTGGGTAAGCTGGCAGTCTGCTATAACTGTGCACGCAGCATCAAACTATGAAAAAATTATGAGTGCAAAGGTTTGATAGCTTAAAAAGGTAGGTACCTCAGATTCCAAGGCAAACAACTTATATAGGCTAGACCAGACAAAGCAAATAAAATTAGGAAACTGAAATTATCAAACTAATACTATAGTCCACATTGCTGATAATTAAAGAAAATAACAATCTCCTCTAACAAGAAATTAATTTAAAATGATCTAGTATTGAATTACTTTCCCAGGGTATGCAGGGCTAACCTAGCCTGCAAAGCTTGCATATCCATGTCCAAAGTACAGTAGTAGTATTTGTACTTGCCTGTTCCACATGCAACCAAACGATTAGCAAGGCCCCATTCAAAAGCCTCTTTTGCCGTGACAGCTCTGCCAGTAAGAATCATATCCATAGCTCGAGAAAATCCTATAGCAGCCTGAAGGCGGACTGTGCCACCATCAATTAAGGGAACACCTGAAGATTCAAAATGCATACTATAAAATCATTGATTTAAATTTTAAATTATGCTGAAGTACTGTATAGTAGCAGTTTTAGAAATAGGCTACTATATATATAACCCAGAACAAGATAAAACATGTTCTAGTTAGGAGAAAGGTACAGAAGGACGCAGTACACCGCGGTCCGCCACCGTTACTTACACTTATTGACCTCTAAAGGTATGAGATCGCGTTTATATTAGTATATTCGTGATCGGACGTACATTTACAATAATACTATTACCATCTCACATTTTGCCGTTACTGTGTTTCAGGAAATTATTTTTGAGTAACTTTAGTATTGAGAGGGAAAGAATTATAGGAACCAACAGCTCACCTTAAGGAAGATCGGCAGCCGTGTTGAGATGGATGGAGATTACATATATTTACAATAATTTACAATTAGACGGAACGTTTCGGCTTACACAGCCTTGATCACCCGTCGGTGTAGAGAGACTAACTGGGTGTAACTAACTTTGAGACTAACTTTGTGTAACTTTGCCATTACTTACCAGATTGCCATAAAATGAACATATTTGTGACCAGAAAATGTTTATAAAAATATGGCTTTGTCACATTTTGCTGCCATTTTGTTTCAGAAAAATATTTTACAGTACCTACCGGTAAATATGGTGTAAGTGTAACGGTGTAACTTTTCAAATGTTTTTGGCACAAAACTATACACCTTCAATCCACATTGAGGCTGGTGGATGGTCCAAATCATAAGTTGATCGGACTTTCCGTTCGACCACTATCGACAGACATAAAAAAAAAAAAAAAACGAAGTGCCTTAAAGGTCTAATGGAGATGCTCGCTTTGCTCGCTTAATAATAAATGGTAATAATTCAGAATTAGAAATTGTACAAGCAATTCTTAGATGGCTCAACTGTCAGTCAGTCAAAATACCAACATCCTGGAAAGACCAGTGGTCTGTAACAAGCGAATGTTTGTACTAACCAAAGCGTCGACAGAAGACTCCCAACACTGCGGTGTCTTCAACCACTCGCATGTCGCACATCATGGCCAGTTCTAAACCACCAGCCACAGCATACCCACTCACAGCCGCAATCAGAGGCTTCTTAATAAACCGCCGTGATGGTCCCTATTAAGCATTAACGCAAACATTTTTACTTGTGCATGCATATATCTCTAAAGAAGAGCAATTCATTAAGTTTTTTTTTTTCAGGAAAAAGTAAGTGCTAAATAAATAAATCAATCAATAAATAAATAAATAAATAAATAAATAAATAAATAAATAAATAAATAAATAAATAAATAAATAAATAAATAAATAAATAAATAAATAAATAAATAAATAAATAAATAAATAAATAAATAAATAAATAAATAAATAAATAAATAAATAAATAAATAAATAAATATATATGTATATATAGGCTATCTTGACCCCGTTTCCAACATTAATTTATATTTATTTATTATTTAACATTAATATATTAATTAATTTATAAATTTATTAATTTATCATTAATTTATTAATAAATAAATAAATAAATAAATAAATAAATAAATAAATAAATACCTACATAAATTAGGGCTGCCCAACGATATCGATAATTTGATACGATATCGATAATGGAAAAATAATTCGATATTGATATAGAATTATTATATCGTACATATCGCGATATCGAACTTGCGCCTAATAAGCTAATTGTTTAGAAAGAAAACGATTACGTCACGTCACGCCAATCACAATATCGCTGTTTTGTGTGGATATTTTAAATTTTGAATAGTATACACACAAATTGACACACATTATAAGACATTTCAAAGTTCAAACATTTATTTACGTATTACGGTAATGTTGTTTATAATAAGTGGCCTCTGGCTGGTCTGGAAACCCTTTTCTTTTTTCTTCTTATGCGATGATGACTTTTCAGCCATAAAAACACACAAGGAAAGTTTCGATATCGCCGATATCGATACGTTTCTTGATAAGTTCGATATCACGATTCACGAAACGATATCGATAATTCTTCCCGCGATATCGATATGATCTTTTTTATCGTTGGGCAGCCCTAAAATAAATAGATAAATAAATAATTAAGTAAATAAATAAATAAATAAATAAATAAATAAATAAATAAATAAATAAATAAATAAATAAATAAATAAATAAAAAAATAGGCCTATATAAATAAATAAAATAACTTAGTTCACCCACTCAGACACAATTCTGATTTTCAGTTGGAACCATTTATGGTACTATTATTATATGCTTCGTTGCTATTACGGTTTCAAAGTCACACATCCTACATTTGGTCAGTAGGGCAGAGCCTATAGATATAGGTAGGCCTATGTTCTATTCAGTAGGGATGAATTTTTCTGTTTTCTGGTGCAAAAGCAGACATAGGCCTATAGGATCCTAGTGGAATGTAGACAACATATTTTCTAACTAGATCATTCGCATCGGTGGGCTAAATATTATGTAGATATTTAGCTTACCGATGTGCTCAATTGCCAAATTAATTCTGCTACTGTGCCTCACAACAATCTGGACAAACTCAACCCATACATGTAAGTTAACTTACTGCACTTACTGGAACTCTGAACTGGACACATGACCAACCAACTTACCATTGGACCATGTCCTAGTTCCATATGAAGTGACAGTATACTGGTTGCATTGGATGTAGAAAGAGCCTCAAGATCATAGCCTGCACAGAAGTTTCCTCCAGTGCCATATAAAACGCCAACAAAGGACGATTCATCAGCTTCAAACTCTGATATTGCATCGGACAATTTCTTTGCCACTGATGGATTTACACAATTTCTCTTTTCTGGACGATTTATTCCGATAGTAGTGATTGGCCCTAATTTTTCCACCAGCACAATATCTGCAAACAGTGAGGACCACATTGTATAATATGTTGTGCTGTCAATTAGAATACAAGATTAAGTCCATGAGTTAAGAAGAGGCCATTAATTTCGTGATGAAGGGAGGGGGGACTGATTTGAGGAGACAAACACACTAGATGCGTATGATACCGCTTAGAATAGCTAACTATGCTGAGGTGGTTTGGAATCACAACGTAGAGAAAAAGACAGGAGGTAGGGGATTAGGGGATACAAGAAAAGTGTAAAAGGAGATTATTAGGAGAGTACACTGGGGAAAGAGTAAGAGAACAAAGCTCTAGGGACTGTTCAGAAGAAAGCAGCAAAAACCAAGTCATACCCGAATTTTCGACACAAATAGGGAAGTCGAGGCAGGGGTGACCGGGTGACTGATGAGCGTGCTTGCAGGTGGAATAACTTTTCACGTCACACGTCGTATGCTTGCTTGAACAAAACCGAAAATGAAAACAAAGGCAGTGGAAAGCGACCTAGTAACCGTGTGCAAACACATCAGCAGATAAATGAATAAACTTGAAAAAAGTATACAATGGATAAGGTACCGTAAGGCATGAAAAATACATGCAATTGCAAATTGGCTGCAAGAAACCTAACTGTTTGTCATTTTGCTCACATACCCGGCTGGGCACCCATCCATTCAATTATTTCACTTTCCCGAACACTATTTTGACATCCCCAGTATGATATTTATTGCGCCCAAGATCATCAGTCCACCATCATCCTCATTACAGCTATAGAAGTATGAAGAGAGAAAAACTTAGTTCCCATGCTTGCGTTTTTCTAACGCAAGTGGGCTACTGCATTCTCGCAGATAATTAAACGGAGTGGCTATTCCCACGATTATCGTGGCACGAAAACACGATAATCGTGTCCCATAATCGTGGGAATAGTCTCCCCACTCTGCGGCAGCTATTCCCACGATTGACTCCTAGACCTAAAACTCGTGCCCGCTAATCGTGGCGATAGCTAGAGCGCCAAGTAAAAGCTATCACCACGATCAGGGCCACGAGTATCGTGCGGTACGAAACCCGGCAACCATGTAAACCTCCAACTCGTGGCGATAGCTAGAGCGCCATGTAAAAGCTATCACCACGATCGGGCCAAGAGTATCGTGCGGCAGGGGCGGACTGAGATAAAAAGGCCCGGGATGCTGGGTTTTGGGGGGCCCGCACTAGGTGGCGCGGCACAGCTGGTGTCTGGGGCGAAGCCCCAGCCACCGGAGGCAATTACGCCGAGGGCGTGAACCCTTTTTTTGGGGGTTGCATTGAATTTTATGGCCTAAAACGCGATTTTAAGACGCGATTAACAGAGGCCAGCCTACCAGTAACACTACCGGGCGAGTAATTAAAATAAAAAAAAAACGATATTCGAGGTAGGCCAACGGCCATTAGTGTTATACTGATAAGTACTCAATATTGTCACTCGCAAGTCGCAAAATGCTTGCGTGCGAGCGGATTTGACAAGGTTTCCCAGGCGATGGGGGTCTTTGGCGAGTCTCAAGATTCTGTGAGTTAAGTTTGGGCGAGATTTTTTTAGCAATATACATCATAGGATAGGATACCTGACGGGCCCGAATTTGCCTATAGGCCCGGGATGCGATCGCATCCCTGCAACCAAAAATTTTAAAGCAAACACACGAGACCACCTACAGACATATTACGCCCAATGCGACTCTCAGGAGGCTCTTATCTACTATAGTATGTCAGAATCGTGCCCCTTAGAACATGCCACTTCATATAGACATGTTACGTCCCATACGACTCTCAGGAGGCTCTTATCTACTATGGTATGTCAGAATCGTGCCCCTAAGAACAAGCCACTTCATATAGACATGTTACGTCCATTACGACTCTCAGGAGGCTCTTATCTACTATGGTATGTCAGAATCGTGCCCCTAAGAACAAGCCACTTTATATATACATGTTACGTCCCATACGACTCTCAGGAGGCTCTTATCTACTATGGTATGTCAGAATCGTGCCCCTAAGAACTAGCCACTTCATATAGACGTTACGTCCCATACTACTCTCAGCAGGCTCTTATCTACTATGGTATGTCAGAATCGTGCCCCTAAGAAAAGGCCACTTCATATAGACATATTACGCCCAATACGACTCTCAGGTGGCTCTTATCTACTATGGTATGTCAGAATCGTGCCCCTAAGAACAAGCCACTTCATATAGACATGTTACGCCCAATACGACTCTCAGGAGGCTCATATCTACTATGGCATGTCAGAATCGTGCACCTAAGAACTAGCCACTTCATATATAGACATGTTACGGCCAATACGACTCTCAGGTGGCTCTTATCTACTATGGTATGTCAAAATCGTGCCCCTAAGAAAAGGCCACTTCATATAGACATATTACGCCCAATACGACTCTCAAGTGGCTCTTATCTACTATGGTATGTCAAAATCGTGCCCCTAAAAACAAGCCACTTCATATAGACATGTTACGCCCAATACGACTCTCAGGAGGCTCTTATCTACTATGGCATGTCAGAATCGTGCCCCTAAGAACAAGCCACTTCATATAGACATCATGTTACGCCCAATACGACTCTCAGGAGGCTTTTATCTACTATGGCATGTCAGAATCGTGCCCCTAAGAACAAGCCACTTCATATAGACATGTTACGCCCAATACGACTCTCAGGAGGCTCTTATCTACTATGGCATGTCAGAATCGTGCCCCTAAGAACTAGCCACTTCATATAGACATGTTACGCCCAATACGACTCTCAGGAGGCTCTTATCTACTATGGTATGTCAGAATCGTGCCCCTAAGAACTAGCCACTTCATATTATTGCTAAAGCCTGTTTATTGCATCGGTTAACGGATCGTTAACGGGGCCACTAGCTGATGGACCGTAATTGTAACCCAATAAACCCTTTGCAGGTAAAGCGGGCCTTAAGACATGTACACACCTGTTTGTCTACATATCGTTTACTTAGAGAATTTTTACCCGGGTATGTACCCGGGTTATCGATGCCTAGTTACGCCGGTGTATTGTGCGTAACAAGTTTATAAGATTGGGTTTGTTTCCCGGGGCACGATTCTGACGTCATTGGCGGCGCGAGCTGACAGGGTTGCCGCAATTCCCATCGTGGCGCTCGGTCGTGCGGCCTTGACGATGACTCAGGGAACACTCGTGGCCTGATCGTGGGAATAGCTTTTTCTTCGCGCGTTAGCTATTGGCACGATTTCGTGGCACGATTTGTTAGTCCACGAGCCACTCGTGTTAATAGCTTCCGCGTAGTGGGTAAACTATTCCCACGATTATCGTGCCACGATTAAGTTATCTGCGTCAACGCAGTGGGTGCTGGGACTCGGGACAGAGAAGGAACGGAAATACCTTGCTACCGCTTGCAAAGTATCTGTGAGAAAAGGATGAACAACAACAAATAAGATAGCAATGGAGATATGAGAGTGTAAATAACATTGTTCAAGATCGAGGAGGATTGTAGGACAGGAGAATGTGTAACAGATTGTAGCACAAATTTAATATAGACTAGATTCTACACACTAGGCCTAGGCTATACAGACAGAGCAAAGGTACAGGCCTAGTACATTTGTACTGTGTCTTGAGCACAGAACGGACAGGGGAGCTTCAAAGTTGTGTGGGGGGAAAGTCAAGCAGGATGCACAATAATCCGGGGTATTTGTAACCACTAGCCAATATTGAAAAACGAAATTATTAATAACACAAGAAATAAAACGAACCATTTTCTTTAGAACCAGAGATGGGTTCAGGCCTAGGTCTATGAGAACAATATCTTGTCGTCACATTATTAGCCATGGCAAAGTTTAATTTACTAAGCTTTTCAAGCGCTGACCTGGAATTCATTACATTAGATTGTCCGTACTCCGTACACTCCACTTAAGTACCGGTAATCTTATCAATTTTTAATAACAAATAGAATAGCTACACATTGTACAAACATACACAACCGGCATGGGTGGTCACTGGTCACTCATGCCACCATAGAGAATTAAAACAGGCATGCCACGATGATCAGCTGATATCAACGTCTACGGTCAATCATTGCTGCAAACTATACTAAAAAAAAATTTATTTTGGTAATCGTATATCTAATATTCGTAAAAATTAGAAAAGTAGGTCAAATATAAAGTAATAAGTGGGAAGAAATTTGTTCTCTTTAATTAAATGCAAACAAATGTTGCTGTATTTTGAAGCAAAATCACATTAAAAACGTTGTAGTGAAAGAAAGTTAATTGATTGAACGTTTGTATGACACGCAATGAAAGTGACAGCGCGATCGCGACGGCCACCAACGGGAGTTTGAAGAACCAAAACATAACCTAAAACAGCACGTCAAGGGAAGGGATCACAAAATCGGAGTTCTTCTAGTAAACTACAATTTTTATTTCGTGAACAATGTAAGTTCAACATTTGGTTAATGTTGCATAACAGTATTAAAATTTCAAACAAAATGGATGTTTGTATTTATATTTATTACCAGGTGACATATAGGCCTAGGCTAGGCCTAGGCCTACCCTAGGTGAGTAGGGTTAGGCCTAGGCCTAGGGCCTAGCCTACATTACGTAGGGCTAGCCCCACCTATATAGGCCTACCAGGCCTACTGTAGGCCTAGGCAATGGCCTAGGCTACGTGCAATTCGGACCCAGAAAATACATTACGTATAGGCTAGGGTAGTGTGGGATTATGTGAAGGATGAAATTAAGAAGATGTGGTGGATGAATTGAAGAATAGAATAGAATAGAATTTTATTTTATTACATTCAGTACAAGTAGTTATACATAGGTATGAACATTACATAGAGAAGATTGCAGGAGTGCTGGATAGGGGGGGCGAGGTGGATGCGGTCTTCATAGATTTTGAGAAGGCGTTTGATAAGGTTCCACACCAGAGGCTATTGGGAAGGATTGGAGGTGTGATTGAGGATGGTTGGGTTGTGAGATGTTGTTGTTGTTGTTGTTGTTGTTTCTGCACCCCGCTGCTGATCACTATGGACCGGTGGCAGGTTTCCATTCCTCTTCATCCTTCCATTCCTTTTTCTTCCTGCTCTGCTTCCACTTCCTTTGCTCCGTCCCCTTCCTCTTCCTATTCCTCCTCGTGACTCATGGGCCTCTCGCCATCATTTCTTCATCTTCTCATCTCCTCCTCTCACCTCCCCTTCCCATTCTGCCTTCAGCCTTTCCATAAACCCCTTAGCCTTCTCCTGGCTCACTACCGCTTCACCCAGTCCATTTCATTCCACTACCGTCCTGCCCAGGAAGTAAAACTTCCCGAGGTCCGTCCTCCAGGTCTTTCTTTCCAGCTTCCATGTGTTATCCCCCCGACCCATGTAAGCCGTGGGTACAGTGCTTCTATGCAACTCCCCCCATCCCTCCATATTTCTTGTCACCTTAAACATCTTACCCAACCTGTCCCTTGCTCTCCTATCCTCCAGATTTTCCCACCCCAGTTCCCTCACCATTTCTGTCACACTCTCATAAACCCTTTCCTTTCCTCCCTCACCAACTTCAACCTCCTCCCATCTCTTTCCCCTCCCAAGTACTTTCCTTGCCGCTTTCCTCTGCACACCCTCCAACACCTCCCTATCCTTACTTTTATGCCGGTCCCATACTGCCGCCGCATACTCTAGCCCAGGCCTGACTAGCGTCTTCTAGGCATGGTCCCTTAAATCCTTACCCGCCCCTTTCAGCACTCTCATCACAAAATGCAGATTTCTTATCCCTTTCTTTACCATTCTTTTCACATGCCCTCCCCAGTCCAATGTATCCTCTAGCCACACTCCTAGGTACTTTATTTCTTCCACCTTCTCCAGCCTCTGTCCTTGCAATACATACCCTCCATTGATCCCTCCTTGCATTCTCCTCCTAGTAAACCTAATCCACTTGCACTTCCCCGCATTTAGCCTCATCTTGTTCCTATCCACCCAATCGCCCAGTCCCTCCATGTCCTCCCCCATCAGTAATTCATCCTCCTTTCCCCTTATCTCCCGATAGATCACGTAATCATCCGCGAACAATCTAACTTTCGCCTTCATACCCTCCGCCAGGTCATTTACATAAATTGCAAATAATAGGGGCCCCAGTACACTGCCCTGGGGCACTTCTGAGGTTACATAAAATCTCCCCTGACAACACCTCCCCTACCCTTACCCTCTGTGTTCTACCCTTTAGAAAATCTCCTATCCATCTTACTACACCTCCATCATCTACCACTCCTTCTACCTTCCCTAACAGCCTTTTGTGCGGCACCTTATCGAACGCCTTCTCGAAGTCTATAAACACGGCATCCACTTCCCCTCCCCTATCCAATACCTCCGCTATGTCCCCTGTCATCCCCAATAGTTGAGTCTCGCACAAACATCCCTTCCTGGAACCGTGCTGCGCCTCAGACATCCATCCCTTCTCCTTTATCACCTCCTTCACAAAATCCCCCACTACCCTTTCCATTATTTTTGACCCCACTGACGTCAGAGAGACTGGTCGGTAGTTCGTCATTTTACCCCTCTCCCCCCCCTTGTGGATTGGGATTACCACTGCCTCTTTCCAATCCATCGGTACCTTGCCCTCCTGCAGAGATACCCTCATTATCTCTGCCATATACCGTGCCGATTCCCCCGTTGCTAATTTGAGGAAATCACCCGTCATTTCATCATTTCCAGGAGCCTTTCCGTTTTTTAGGCTCGCTATCACCCTTGCCACTCTATCCACACTAACCCCCATAGGTTTTTCCCCCTTCCCTCCATCCTCTCCCCGTCTTCCTCCTCATCCTCTTCCTGAAAAACCCCTGCATAATATTGATTTAGCCCTTCAGCCTTCTCCACGTTATCCACCAATAGCTCGCCTACCCCGCTCTCCAGTGTTGGCAACGAGCCCCCTTTTCCTTTCTTCCCTCTCACATAACTGAACATCCTATTTCAACTTCCTTGTTTAGGCCTATTCCCCTCTTTCATCATTCCAGTCATATATACCTCCCATCTCCTCTTCTTTACCTCATTTAAGTCCTTCTCAATCCTTTTTGCCTCATCGCTGTCCTTTGTATCCCTTGATCGTCTATATCTACCATAGGCCTGCCGTCCCTTCCTCTTTAATTTCCTTGTCCTCCTATCGTAGTATGGAGGGTCCTGTTTTTTTGCCATTAGCTTCCCTGGCACCCACCTGCCCCTTACTTCCAAACATATGTCCACAAATCCCCTCCACAGTTGATTTGCTCCCTGGTTTCCTCCCCTCCATCCCTCATAGCAATCCCTTTGAGGGAGGGGATTTGAGGGATTGCTATAACAACAACAAATACGCATCTACAGCAGACTTACAATGAAAATAGTTTAAGATGGAATAAAGTGTGCAGACTGCAAGGTGTGATCGTGGAAGTCTCTTCTTTATTAATTATTAAGTATGTAATGTTGTAGTCACGAATATCGGCACTAAATACACGAGGCCCAAATACTGAAACATATGGTAAGCCTACACTTTGGATCTATACTAGTGAATTTGTACTTGATATTGATAGGCCTAGCTGTGAAGGTATGAAAACGGAGGGGAAAGTTAATCCATTCAACTCTGGCTGAAAGAACTCCTCGACGATTGCTTCAACCATGTCCTGCAGCGTCTCGCTATAGGACCAGACGTCCTCTTCTCCGGCCGGGACGGCGATGTGGGTGTAGTACTTGACCTTGGGGTCATCGCCGACCTCCTGCCTGACAGTGAGCGTCACCCCGTTGTCAAACACGAACCTGATCATCTCGCTCACCGAGACCTCGCCGACCACCTCGTCTCCCTCCGCCACGGCCGAGTCATACCCGGTGGTGTAGTCGCGCACGTGCACCACCGCGTACGCGCCCTCCTCGCCGACCGACTCCGGGTACGTCCCGGGCTCGCCGGAGAAGTTGCGCAGGCGCTCGAACATGTTCTTGATCGTTTCTCCATCCTCCCCCAGGAACCACGAGTTGAGGCAGATGTGGTAACCGTAGGTCGCGCTCAGCTCCTCTAGTTTCCCGCCCAAGGTCAGGTTCTCGGCCTCGAGGTGCGCCGCGAGGGACGCCACCTGGAGACCGGCCGATATCCCGTCCTTGTCGAGCAGGGGGGTCGGGCCCACCATGAAACCGAGCGGCTCGTCGTAAGCGAACACGACGGTCTTGCCCTGGGAGGTCAACTCGTACGCTCGGTTCGCGACCCACTTGAACCCTACGGGCGTCTCCTCGTAGCTGAAACCCTCCGTCTGCGCCATGGTCTGCAGCAGGGTCGTGCCGATGACGGTGCCGAGCACGTAGACGTCTGCTAGATCGGCCGAGGGGTTTCTCTGTCGGTAAGAGTACATCGCCCACCAGCACAGGAGCGTCGCCACTTCGCCGCCGGTGAACATGCGCCAGACTTCCACGTTATTTTCTTCCTGATCCTTGTCGTCGCCTTCGTTGCTCCGCCCCTTGTCTTCGTTGCTCCGCCCCTTGTTGTCATCGCTCTGCCCCTTGTCGTCGTCGCTCTGCTCCTTATCGTCGTCGCTCTGCTCCTCGTCGACGTCTATCCGCCCTTTCTCCGCCACCGCCAGCCTATCTCCGTCGGGGTCGGTGGCGAGGATCAGCTTCGAGCCCTTCTCGTCGGCGACCCTGAACGCCAGGGCCAGGGCAGACTCCTCCTCCGGGTTGGGAAACTCCAGTGTCGGGAAGTTTGGATTGGGCTGTCTCTGTTCTTTCACTGGGAACATTGGATTGAGCCTTCCAGCTTTGAATGCTTCTCTCATGTAACGATGGCCGACCCCGTGCAAGGCAGTGTGGGTAATCTTAACTTGCGATGCTTTATTAACTTCCGGTTGTAGAACGCTACTCCGCAGAAGTTTGAAGTACATCCCTGATATTTGGATTAAAGGATTTTTAAGCAGTGTATTATCTTTTGTAATGACTGTTCTGTCCCATGCGTTTTCCCAAGGCTCTAAGTTTTCTAATATTTGAGCATTTATGACTTTGGCGTGACTGGGCATGATTTGAACACCGTTTTCCCAATACAACTTGTATCCGTTGTCGTGTTTGGGTAAATGAGACGCTGTAATCATTATTCCAGCTAAGCAGTTGTTAATAGTAATGCAGTACGGTACAAAAGGCGATGGACAGATTTCTGAAAAAAGAAATACGCGAATGCCACGACTCAAAAATGCCACTGCCGTCAACTCTGCAAACTTTCTGCTGTTGTTGCGTGCGTCGAACCCAATAACCACCCCTCTCTGTTTGACCTCGTCTGGGTAGGCGCTCTCGAGGTAGGAAACCAACCCTTGTGTTGTCTGGATCACAACGAGATCGTTCATCCGGGAGAATCCTGCACCCATACGACCTCGCAGTCCATAAGGGTCAAACTGTAACCGGTACAGAAGCAATTTTTTCAAGAACGAGTATCCATTTAACGCCAGAAGTACTTTCATTTCCTCAAGCGTCTCTTCATTCTTGTCCCAATCCAGCCACTCATCTACTTTGTCTTGAATCCACTCGGTTTGAACAGCTTTGTCTTCCTTTTCAAGCTCCTCATTGTCAAGAACCTCCATATCAACCACCTCCGTGCCAAGCACCTCATTATCAAGCACCTCATTTTCAAGCACCTCATTGTCAAGAAACTCCATGTCGAACCTCACATTGTCAACCACCTCCGTGTCAAGCACCTCATTGTCAACCACCTCCATAGCTGTGTCAGCGACCGTCTCTGTGTCCATAGTATTGTTAGAGGCTACCAGCTTTAAATACTGCGAATCTAGTCGAGCGAAATATGATAGAGAAATAAATCTTCGTCTTCTTGATGCAACCTTAAGGGTCAAGGCAAAATGTGTATTTACTATGTAGGCTGTGTGTATGTGTACTTTAGGTACTATCGGTACTATTACTATGTATGTGTATATTCTCTATGCATTTTGTGTTGGAAATAAACTTACTTACTTACTTACTTAAATAAAAATTGCATAAAAAAATAAATAAAATAGTAAAAAAATAAAAAAATAAAAAATAAAAAAATAGCACAGCCAACACAGGATTGGTATTAAAAAAAAAACAAGGTCGACTACAGACCAAGAAAATAAAACAACAATACTCCCTTGGTTCGAATTTGTCATAAAGTCGATTAGTCGAACTATCGTAGCATATATCGAGCGGAGTGGCTATTTGCACCCAAGTTGGGTGAGCGCAACATTTAATATGCTATTTTTATCCAAGTTCTGCGCATGCGCGGGTGTGTCCAGCATTTAAAATGCTATTTGCACCCAAGTTGCTTTCACCCAAGTTGGGTGTGTCCAACATTTAAAATGCTATTTGCACCCAAGTTGTTTACACCCAAGATGGGTGTGCCCAACAATTTATCTTAGCAATTTATATGATATTTGCACCCAAGTTGGGCGTGTCCAACATTTAAAATGCTATTTGCACCCAAGTTGTTTACACCCAAGTTGGGTGTGTCAAACACTTAAAATGCTATTTGCACCCAAGTGAACGACGTATTGCAAATAGCATTTTATGTGTTGGACACACCCAACTTGGGCGAAAACAACTTGGGTGCAAATAGCATTTTAAGTGTTGGACACACCAAACTTGGGTGAAAACAACTTGGGTGCAAATAGAGGCAGCCTATATCGAGTATCGATATTTGATCGATAGATAGGCAGTTAGGAGCGGGAGCCGACCGACAGCTGACTCCGATGTTTTTGTATTATATTTCGAATTTGACATCAGAATCGCCATGAAATCAACGCTGTCAACGCTTAGACCAATTGTTTATTATAATCCTTGTAGTTCATCTTCATTTATTGTTTCTAATTTATCAAGGTTAATTGTAAACAGAACAATACACAAGAGTTGTACAGTGCCACATAACCTCAAATATGTGTCAAATGTGGTTAAAAGTGGGCCTAGCCCTATCTCAAATAAAGTTACCTCACGAGAAAGGTTTACAATTGATGAAGGACCTACCCTGAAAGATTTCATTAACAGTTCTTACTTATTAAATCAATCGGAAGTGGAAAGCGATGAAGTTCATCCATACCTTGACAACGTCAACACACTGGGACTGAATCGTAAAAGTAAGTTGGCAAGTTGCTGAATCTTCGTGTTCGATGGTTAAGTTGTGATCGACTTGTGTATTATTTGTAACCCTCTAATTACGTATGTATGTTGAGCCTTGAATTTGTTTCAGTATTTTTCGATGTTTATGGATGTCAAATGAATGTCAATGATACCGAAGTGATATGGTGGTGACTTCCTAGAGGGAAAAAGTCAGAGGGTGAGGGTAGGCGATTATATGTCAAAAGAGGTGATGGTGACATCAGGGGTGCCACAGGGTAGTGTGCTCGAGCCTCTGATGTTCACCACCTAAATCAATCACATAGCGGAGGGTATGGGGGCAAGGATGAGGTTATTCACAGACAAATGTGTCATCTACAGGGAGATAAAAGACAGTTGGGATGAGGTCGTATTGGGAGAAGACATGGGGAAGCTGGGGGAGTGGGTGAGGGTTAATAGGATGAGTTTAAATGCGTGCAAGTGGGTAAGGTTCACAAGAAGGAAACAGGGGAGGAGGGGTGGACCGACTTACGAGATTCAGGAGTAAATTCTGGAGAGAGTGGAGGTTAGGCCTATTAAGTACCTAGGGATGTGGCTGGCAGACACGTTGGAGTGGGGAGAGCAGATTAGCAGGTTGGTTGGGAAGTGAGTAAGGAATATTAACATTGTAATGAGGGTGCTGAGGGAAGCAAGCACTGGGAGCACTGGTGAGGCCAGGTTTAGAGTATGCAGCGGCGGTTTGGGATCCACATGATGCTAAGGGCGAGATGCTTTGGAGAGGGTACAAAAGAGAGCGTCGAGAAGGGTGCTTAGAAGGGCGCATAGGGTGGAAATAGAGCTGGGGGATGGTAGGAAGAGGAGAGAGGACAAGAGTGTAACGGAATTGGTCAGGGAGCTAGGTTGGGAGTCGCTTGATGGCGCGTTTACATAACTGACTAGTGACTAACGACTAGCGACTAAGAGCGCGTTCATAAAGCTGACTAGCCGCAACAGGCTTCTCTCATTGGCCGACAGTGAGAATACTGCTCTCCAATTGGCTGTGACTAAGGACTTGACCAAGGAGTTGAGATGTCTTCAACTTCTTAGTCAAGTCAAGACAAACCTTAGTCACAGCCAATCGGAGAGCAGTATTCTCACTGTAGGCCAATGAGAGATGCCTGTTGCGGCTAGTCAGTTTCATGAACGTGCTCTTAGTCGCTAGTCGTTAGTCACTAGTCAGTTATGTAAACGCGCCATGAGGACAGAAGGCGGAGGGATCGGCTGGGAAAAAATGTACAGGGTAGTAAGGAAGCACGAGGGGTGGGGGGAGTTAAGTAGGGCGTTGACAGAGCCAGTACAGGGGAAGGGAGGATCATCAGTGGAAGATAGAAAGAAGGATATGGAGGATGGATGTAGGCAAGTTCTCCTTCCTGGGACGGGCGACCCTTGAGTGGAACGGGCTAGACGGGGAAGTCGTAGGGCTAAAGAAGGTAAATGCATTTGCCGACAGGCTGAAGCCTAAACCCGAACCCAGGCCAATGGAGAAGGCGAAAAGCAACGGTCCTGGGAAAGAAAGCAGGTTGGAAGTAAGGGGGGTGATGGAGGGGAAGGAAGCAAGGAAACCTGAGAAGAATGGGAAAAGCAAAGTGGGTGTTGGAGGAAGGGAGGAAGATGGAAAAGATGGGAAAGGAGGAATGAAGGAAGAAGAGTCTCTTGCCACCAGGGTACGGCCAACAGCGAAAAGAACAATAACAACAACACTGCCTAGCCCGTGGTTTAGCCCTAGTGCAGATTTATTTATATATATATGCAGATTTATTTATATATTTATTTATTTCCTCATTCACTTCACTTGAGAAGACATTACATACAAAATATACATTGTGTATTGTAATTTACATAAAACTAAAAATAATTTAAAAACAATATAAAATAATAATTATAAATAATTATGTAACTAGAACTAGGTACATATTAATATTATTCTTATTTCTTGTACATGTCTAAATGTATTCAACATTCATCCCATTCATACTAAAGTTCCACCTACGCACGTGAGTTGATTTGTATTCAGTCCCGTGCACCTCCCAGAGCAGAGGGAATAGACAAATTACAAAGTTACCATGGAATATCATTTACCTGTAGGCTACTTTTCTATGTGGTGAACTCTAAAACTAGGTGTAGGTAGAGACTTGCATGGGTAAGAAACACCTTCCACAAACAACCTACAATTGCTGCAAGCAAAGGTAATGTAACCTGCATCCAGGAGGGGCACTTGTACCCCCTTGGCTGTGTAGCATACAATAGGTAGCATACCTGACACCTCGACCAACCTGTGAAATCAGGGCCACATCAACTAACAAATCATGTAGTACAAATTATTTTCCCAATGCCTTAACTTCATTATGCATTTTGGTTTGTAGGCCTATAACGTCGTACGTATTCTTCTGCATTTCGTTAGCAGTGGCATTGCTATATAACATTTCCTCGGTCTCCTGTCTCTTCGTGTCAATGCTCGTGACCTTCCTGTCCATTCCATTTCTATTCATATTTAGCGTGTTATAGTTAATATATAGGGGAACGTGACGCAATGCCGAGCGGCATGAAGAGGGTGGAGAAAGAAGCGTGTCTCTACTGGTTGACCAGATCCAGCATGGTGGCATAATAGCCAAATGTGGGCATTTGAGAAGAAGTAAAATGTACCATGCTCTAACAATTTGTTGCTTTATTTCCAGCATGGATGATAAAATGATTTCACAAAAAATTGGTTTTATTGGTGCTGGAAATATGGCACAAGCCATAGGACAAGGCTTACTAACCTCAGGTATGTATGTTTGCTAGGTATTCTAGGCACTTGTTCAAGTTATGGATGTGTATACATGCATAGGCGCCGACTTGTTAACATTTCAGGGGGGGCTCAGAAAGGACTCGCATAAAAACTAGGGTTACCATATTTCAAAATTCATATTAATATTATTATAATTCATATCATCTATCGAGGAGAAAAAACACGGGTGGTTTGGGGGGCACAGGCCTCCAATAATAGAGCCGCAGGCAAAATTTTAAAAAATGAGGCCTTTAGAGCGCGTTCTGAGCGTTTCAGAAAAAAATACCGTACTGAATGCAATACCGAAATACTGTCGTTTTTGCAGTGCAAAAACCAAAAAACTTGGGAGTAAGTAATTGGGATTCTACAAAATAATGCTTGCCTTCAATATCAGTTTTTTAAATACTTGAACCGAATTTGCTTTTGGATTTTGATACCTGAGAACGTTCTGGACTGCAAGCATCTGATATTTCAAGCTAGAAATCACAATATTTTTTAAATTTAAATTCAGAAAAACAATAACAAAAAATTTAATTTAAATTGAGGGAATTATGACCTGATGACTAAATCGTTTTTATTTATTTTTATTATTATTAAAATTAACTTTTTCTTCAAACAAAAAAGCAAAAACTTCAAATCTCAGGGGGGGCTCAGCCCCCCTGGGATTTGTCAGGGGGGGCGCTAGACCTCAAGCCCCCCCGTAGTCGGCGCCTATGTATACATGTGTAATATCTAATTGAAGTGTGTCAACAAAATGTAGTGTTGGGTTCCTATATTTACCTCTAGGTAGCGTCATTTGGTGCATCGCTTGCTATGTGATCTGCATGTTGTAACCAATCACTAGAGGTACCGGTAGTGGAAACGCGAAATTTTTTAAATCTACTTTTTTTTTACCTAAAATGTAATATTGTCAACAAATTACATCATTTGGGTATGGAAAAACCACATTTTGAAATCGCGAATTTTGCGAAATCTTGCTGATAGCGCGAAATCACTGACGAAATTGTATAAAACTGGTCAAAACGCGAATATTGACCTTTTAGGATGTGTTTTACTCTTTCTCGCAGGGATTTGTTAGCATGCTGTTTTATTTTGCACTTGTTTTAAAATGCCTCCGGTAATGTCACGTTTTTACATCCTGTTGTGTGTGTTTATCATTCTGAAATTCATAAGATAATCTTAACCTGGCTTTAGTTTATATTTACGTTTGCATGATGTCATTCCGCGATGGTAAGCCGCGCGGCAGCAGCGCGACTAAAAACGCTGTATAGGTCACCACGCGCGGCACTGCATGGCAAGAGACATGAAAACCGACCATTACACACCGCTAGCTATAAAACTAGTAAAGAATCAAGTTGGGATCCACTGTACGGTACTTGGCAGAGCGGTGTTTACATGACATTTTTGAAAACTTTTCATATCCAACTGGAACCCTGTTTTAAAACAGGGTTGGCTTGTCTCGACTCGAAACCGTTTACATTGAAGTTTGAAAACTGAAATTGCAAACCTGCATGTAAACATGTAGTAGGGGAAGAAGGGTAATAAATCAAATGAAGATATGTAGGCTATATATGTGTAGTATGTATGTGTTTAATCCAGTTTTACAAATACGGTCATGTGATAAACAATAACAAAAAAAGACACAAACCAAAATATAAAAAATTAAAAAATAGAACTAAAAGCAAAACGAGTGTACAAATGTGCATGGTTCATTTGGAAATCCCATCCCTACATTATACCCTTGGCCTTATCCCATATAAATTGAAATACTTTTTAACAATTTTATTCTTACAGGTATTGTTAAACCATCCCAGCTTATTGTATCAGCACCATCTAATAACTGCTTGGGAGTATGGAAAGAATGGGGAGTAACAACAACCAACACCAATGGTGAGTCATTATTAGGCTACTCATATTAATGTTATTATTAACTACTATTACAGAGGATAACTTCTATACCATATTGTTTCATTTTTGGATTTAATTGTTATTCTGTGTCATTAGGCATCCGTATATAATATAAAGGCAGAACTTTGTTTTATAATAAAGTAATAAAATATAATATTAATTTTTTTGTGTAGTAATAGTTTCCTACCTAAGTGATCGGCGAGTAACGTGTTGTCTGACATCCAACACTGCCCGACGTTTTGGAGAAGTCTTTTCTCCATCTTCAGAGGCCTTCCCTCAATGACGAGTAGATGGAAGGCCTCTGCAGATGAAGGAAAGGACTTCTTTCAACAGAACAGAACTGTCTTCCAAGATGTGTGTGTAGAGGCTTAAGAGAATATTGTGTTTAAAGTTAAATTGCAGTGTGAAAATGAGCCGAAAAATCACTTCTAATTTTCAATTCAACTAGCAAAGAAGGTAAAACTAAATGAAGTCGAAAACGATTGTTGTGTGCCCGAAAATAATAAAGAAAGCAACGAGTGTGCAAAGCATTCAGGTGCCTCATTCCTTTATATTTGATAACTTAACCCTGGTGTTAGTCAATAGCCAATCAGTGGGGCGATTCTCTAAGGTCCATGGTAAATTGAACGCCCGTTTTCGACGTTACGAGCCTTACCGCATTGAGTTAGCGATTCTCTACCGTGTTTTATCGACAAAGATCGTTACCACCTACGTTAAAAGCTGCGCGCTCCAAAACCCTGCCTTTAGACGTGCGATAAGAAAACATGGCGGACTTTTCAAGCCGTCTCATGTTCACTTCAGCATTTGAACTAATTGATTATAGAAATTTGTTGTGTGTATCGATACAAATAAACGATATTTATATTTAAAAATGTGTGTGAGTAAGGAAATATAATTTGTAGTTATGTAACAAAAGTCTAGAAGTAATTTTGTATCATAACCCTACTTTCCTAGTTTGGCCGTGCCGTCACGGCACGTAGGGTAGGCCTAGAACCCTAGGCATACTTCTAAGTTCAAACACTAGGTTCGTTTGATTTGCTACACCTTTTATACTCTTTGCACTCCCTCAATGTTATTTCATGGGATACATGGCATGAAGTACAAAAGGTGCCGGTCAATCAAACGAACCCTAATGATGCAATAAGTGAAAAAAGTGCAGAAGGTGTCCGGAAATCAAACGCACCCAATGGCAAACGTTCCATTTATTCACGCGTTGTCATTGGTTAACTTTCTATAGTGTACACAGCCATCTCGAAAACATCCACAAACTAATATGTAACAGGCGCTGCTCTGCTGCAACGGCTACGTCCTTTCGATACGGTTATCGAACGTTATGAAATGGTAGTTGGGAATCGCGCGGTAGCTTATCGTGTGGTAAGTTTAGTACAATAATCGTTAAGGTTAAATTTACCGTGCATCTTAGAGAATCGCCCTGCAGGAGTCAGCAATTGAGATGCTGATTGAAGGAAGACAATTTAAAAAAAAATCGGGTTAAAATTTGGAACGTCCCCCCGATTTGGTGTGTTGGTAGGTAGGTAGCATGTGCTCGCTTATCAATGCGTCACACAGAGCTTTTCCTAGTGTAAATTAAGGTTGCCCATCGACATCGATTAATGGATTAATAATCGATGTCGATCAAATTTCCGACATCGATTTTTTTTTTTTCATGAATCGAATCGTTTTTTACACAAAATAATAATAAAAAAAAAATCTGTACTCCGCTCCTCGACAAGGTTTCAACACAATATCAACTTACCTGAAGGTTTTGCGATGAACAAGAAACGATTTTGTTAGTTTTTATTTTTATTTTTTACATTGTTCAAGGAACTTTCTTTTCCGATGTCGATTATTTCAGGTTTGATGTCGATGTCGAAAAATTTCCGACATCGCGATGTGACATCGATGTTTTGATTTCGATGTGGATGTTGTATTTTAACATCGATGGGCAACCTTAGTATAAATAAGTTAAGTTGGTACCCTACTGTAGTAGAGTCTTGTTAATACAGTCTAATTGTCCTCTGGTATATTAACGAAAATAGTCATTATCAAAGTAAAGATCGGTAGAACCCTTGTGCTTGTTGTAGGGAGAGCGGGGTAATAAGAGATTGTTGGGGTAATAAGAGATATGCTTAATTTATCTAGCAAAATACCTTCAAGTCAAAAGTCTCATAATTTGACCTAAAATTGACCCCCCTAATGCATCTGTATGTGTTGAGTTTCAAAGTTCTCCTATTGATATCAATCGGAAAAAAAAAAAAAAATTAATTTTCCGTCTCTTATTACCCCGTCGGGGTATTAAGAGACGGACCCTACATTTAGCATAGGCTTAGGAATACAAAGTTGATGGGGTAATAAGAGACACATACCAATGTTCTCTTATTGTGCTGAAAATTTCAGCACATTATCTGTATTAGTTTTAAAGATACACAACATGGACATTGAATACTAGAAAGTTGTGCCTTACACCATCAATATGCATCAATATGCCAATCATAATGTAAACATATTAAAGATGTACCAGTTTTTTAAATTTAACATTTTTTTTGTTGATATTTAAGAATGAAAGTACTATAAGTGAAAAAAAAGACAATTGGTGCTTAGTAGGCCAATGCCTATTTCTTTTTCATTTGCTTATGAAGCTCTCTGATTTTGATGAGATCGTTTCTTTTGACAGTAAACGGTCCAAAACCATATGGGCCATAAAAGATATATTTGTCCTCCACAACTTGTATATCATCATGCTTGGGCCACTGGAAGACCCCCAGCCCTTCTTTTAAAAATTTCACTTTACTGTAACCAATGTCATGGAAGTCAATTAAGCGGCCAATGTACCATCGCAAGTCGTAATGTACCGCATAATACTTTTCGAGCTGAATATTGATGTCATCACTTCGCGTTTCTTCTTCGCCAGATTCGTCCTTGTCAGTTCCCAGGGAATTATCAGAACTATCTGAATGCAGTTCCATTACATCATCTTTGCTGTCTGATGACAATACTTGGGCTTGTTTTGCCTTGGACTTAATGTCTGGGCCTACTTTAGTTTTTCGTTTCCTTGGCAGTTTTTTGTTGTTGCTGTGGCTTCTTTTCTTCAAGAAGGGCCAATCTCTTTCTAACGTCTTTCGAAGTAAGGATCTCGCCTACATTTTGTGACATCTTTATCCTTTTCTTGGTAGGATCCGTATCCGCTACATGTTTACGCCGGACATTTTCTGTAAGCTTTACACGTATAAATCTTTCGAACGGTGAAATGGTTTGCCTATTATAGGCCACCTATTATAGGCCTACATGCACTAGTGCCAACTATTGGGGCCAACCCCTAACATTTGAATCTGAAAAGCACCAAATAACTTCACAAGACACTGCCTTCTACATTACTAAAAACATGAACTGTGGAATCTCTTATTACCCCAGTGCCTACAAAAGTGGGGGTTTTAAGAGACGGCTCTGTAACATTGCAAATAAGCAACCCTCCCCCCTTTTTTTATACCATCAGAAAGATCACACTTTTATCTATTTAAAATACATGTTAAAACAATTCAACAAAAGCAGACAGTTATCGTGGGAGTAGATACGGCAATACAAGTACCGAACTTAAAACATAATCTCAGCATTAGAACTTTAAAAGAACCCCAATGCACCCAATTAAAATAATTAAAGTAATAACCTGTTATTTTTTTATTTAAAGCCAAAACCACAAAGATTATATAATGAGATTACATTTTTTTTTAACCCTTACAGTTTTCATGATATGAATTTAGTCTCTTATTACCCCGCTCTCCCTACTCTACTATTATCTTCTTGTAGGCTAACTTTTGAAATCCACTGTCAATACACTTCCCAAATTTCGTAAACTCTACATTTTCTTCTAAATCTTGCACACATAGCATGATCTATTCTTGTTTTCCAGACACATCCTTCTATTTTATTACTAAGCTTTCACTCTTCTTCGTACTAACCATACTCATCAGCAGGCACATCTTGCTTTTCACTTTTCGACACTCATGTACTCCCAAATTAACACTGTTTTTTTTTATTTTTTATCCTATGCCAAAAGTTTGATTTTTCAATCACTGTATGAATAAATAATTAAACAAAAACTATTCACTTTGGTTACTTATTGGCTATTTGTTACTAGTAGCTAGGGACCAATGCTTCTATATAATTCCATCTGGCATTTGAACTGTTTGTTTTCAACAGGTGATGTAGTGATTTTTGCTGACATCGTGTTCTTGGCAGTGAAGCCCCATCTACTGGACAAAGCTTTAGAAGGACTAATGGATACTACTGAAGTCAAATTCTTACACAACAAGCTATACATATCAATATTAGCTGGTACAACATGTCAAGAATTACAAACTGTATGTACAATGTAGTTATGTATACTAAAAAGGTTTGAATAATTATAATATTGCACATTTACCTAAATTGGTATTGTTTGATATACATAATATCAACTAGGCTTTGTACTTTCATTTTCTATAATTGCATGTAATTGTATAAATATATAAATGCAATAGGTAACTAAATGGTGAAGTATCATTAAATTAATTTAGGCCCGGTTTTTCAATCGGTCAGCCCCGTTAGCGACCCGCTAATGACTTCACCATGTAGTTACCAATTGCGTAAACATTTTAAATTAGACTTATGTAGTGCACATGCAATTTTGTTTTTGAGGATATTTTTGTTTCATTTGCACCGTAACATTTTTGCAGAGATTTGGGCTAAAGTGTTCTCAGTGTAACTAGTCTCGTGCCTACCCCAGATCCTTAACTACCGTTTCATGCGCGCTGTTTCAACAAAAATCAATAGATTCCTGGCATTCTTCTACACAATTGTAAATGCAGTCCCATTTATTATAGTGCACAAGCCTCATTAGTCATGGACTTATGTGACAGCATTTCAGGATTTAAATTTAAATCAGGATTTAAATCTGTGTCTTGGGCCAAATGAGGCAGTACACATTCATATTTTGTATTTTTTTTTTTCTCTTCATGATGTCTATTTAGTTTGTTTTCTGTTTAGTTTTAGTTTTAGTGTTTGTCCTGCATTAGGTAGGCTATGTATGTTTCTATATCATCCGTCATGTATATACTCTCATTCTAAAGGCCCCCTCCAGCGAGACACATGTCTCTTTGGGGGCCAATACACATAATTTGTAATGTAATTTTAAAAAGTGAAAAATAAAAGCCATTATTATTAAAATTAAAACTTAAAAGGTATTCATTATTCAGTATAATAACTAATTAACTTGTTTCAAGTAGTAGATATGTTATAAACTTGTGAAGTAGGTTTGTTAAGTTGGTACTATTGGAGTCCGGTATTGTGTTAGCATGAGACTATTTACATCGGGACTTTGCTTTTTTAGTGTCATGGTTTAGTTACAGCAGCCATAATTTCGATTTTCGATTAGTAGCAAAGCATAAATATGAGGGATTCACCTACATTGAGAAAATGAGATATGTAACCTACCCAGGTAGCATTTTATCTTGGCATAATATTGGGCCGATATTGGTTATCTTGGCTCAATCTTGGCCATGATAGCCGATATTAAGCCAATACTGCACCAATAACGGCTACATAATTTCCCCCAATATTGGCAATCCAGACACTATCCATTAAAACACCTATATTGGTTAAAACTTGGAAAGCCTATATTGGCGAGCCATACTCAAGCCAATAACAAACCAATATTGGCACCATGGAGAAATGCCAATATTGGTAACTAATTTATTATCCAATATTGGGTGTATAATGTTTTCCCTATATCACCCCTATAACGGGTGGCAATATTAGGAGTATATTGGCGGTAATACTATACGCCAATATTGGCTAGCCATGTTCAAGCCAATAACAAACCAATATTGGCACCATGGAAAAATGCCAATATTGGTAACTAATTTTTTATCCAATATTGGGTGTATAATGTTTTCACTATATCACCCCTATAACGGGTGGCAATATTAGGGGTATATTGGCGGTAATACTAAACGCCAATATTGGCTAGCCATGCTCATGCCAATAACAAACCAATATTGGCGCCATAGAGAAATGCCAATATTGGTAACTAATTTATTATCCAATATTGGGTGTATAATGTTGTCCCTATATCACGCCTATAACGGGTGGCAATATTAGGGGTATATTGGTGGTAATACAATACGCCAATATTGGCTAGCCATGTTCAAGCCAATAACAAACCAATATTGGCACCATGGAGAAATGCCAATATTGGCAACTAATTTATTATCCAATATTGGGCGTATTATGTGATTCCTATATCACCCCTAAAACGGGTGGCAATATTAGGGGTATATTGGCGGTACTACTATACGCCAATATGTGCTAGCCATGTTCAAGCCAATAACAAACCAATATTGGCGCCATGGAGAAATGCCAATATTGGTAACTAATTTATAATCCAATATTGGGCGTATTATGTGATTCCTATATCACCCCTATAACGGGTGGCAATATTAGGGGTATATTGGCGGTAATACTATACGCCAATATTGGCTAGCCATGTTCAAGCCAATAACAAACCAATATTGGCGCCATGGAGAAATGCCAATATTGGTAACTAATTTATAATCCAATATTGGGCGTATTATGTGATTCCTATATCACCCTTATAACGGGTGGCAATATTAGGGCTATATTGGCGGTAATACTATACGCCAATATTGGCTAGCCATGTTCAAGACAATAACAAACCAATATTGGCGCCATGGAGAAATGCCAATATTGGTAACTAATTTATAATCCAATATTGGGCGTATAATGTTGTCCCTATATCACCCGTATTACGGGTGGCAATATTAGGGGTATATTGGCAGTAATACTATACGCCAATATTGGCTTGCCATGTTCAAGCCAATAACAAACCAATATTGGCGCCATGGAGAAATGCCAATATTGCTTACTAATTTTTTATCCAATATTGAGCGTATAATGTTGTCCCTATATCACGCCTATAACGGGTGGCAATATTAGGGGTATATTGACGGTAATACTATACGCCAATATTGGCTAGCCATGCTCATGCCAATAACAAACCAATATTGGCACCATGGAGAAATGCCAATATTGGTAACTAATTTATTATCCAATATTGGGCGTATTATGTGATTCCTATATCACCCCTATAACGGGTGGCAATATTAAGGGTATATTGGTGGTAATACAATACGCCAATATTGGCTAGCCATGTTCAAGCCAATAACAAACCAATATTGGCACCATGGAGAAATGCCAATATTGGTAACTAATTTATTATCCAATATTGGGCGTATAATGTTGTCCCTATATCACCCGTATTACGGGTGGCAATATTAGGGGTATATTGGCGGTACTACTATACGCCAATATTGGCTAGCCATGTTCAAGCCAATAACAAACCAATATTGGCGCCATGGAGAAATGCCAACATCGGGGGTTTGGTTTGGTTGGGTTGGTTTGGTTCTTGGTTTTTCTTGGTTTTTCTTGGTTTGGTTCTTGCTTGCATCACAATTGTGCCAACGGTGCCAACTTTTCAATCTTTTACGACAACTTTGAGATATTGAAAGTTTTATTAGCAGCTTTTAGATATAATTATATATGTATCACTATGGAATCTATTGCAAATAAATGAATAAATACACACCAAAATTGGCAGAGAAGGCTATTCTTGGTTGGATGCCCCATTCCATCAAAGGGCTTCTGTATTCCCCTAGATTTAGCGACAAATCCGCAGTTGGCAACGCTACTTACTAGTAGTGCACCTAGCGGGAGATTGACTTCACTAACCGAAATACGCTAAAATCGTCGTTTGGAAAAATATCAGGGTAGGATTGTATGATGTTAGATGGAGATGGGTAATAAACAAGTTGAAGTCAGACTTTTTCATAATCTAATATCTCCAGAACGCATGGAACTAGAACATTCCGGGTACACAAAAAAGAAATATAATTTCAATAAGATTAGGGACTGAGAATTACATGTTCGTACCTATTTAAGAAATGGGTTAAAAGTATGTCTTTACTTACGACTACTTGGTGCGCCAATCGTGAAGCTTCTTCGTTTTTGTCATCTACCAATCCGGACGGACTAAGCGACCAATTGACCAATCATAATCGGTCTTGACCCGCTCACTTTCAAATCGTCGTTTTAACATTGACATAATTGTTATAACAGCTAGTATGTTATTGATTTTTTATTGTGTTTTTATAAAGTTTTAAAACACACAATTGGTGGTAAAGTAATAAAATGAGCGTAGGGAAGCGGAGTGAATCTTTCCATTCAACTCTATCGGCTCTTGGTCTGTGTGTGTGTTTGTTTACACAATTTTGTTCGTCACGCACAGGTCAAACGGCTTGACGGATTTGGCTGAAATTTTAAGTCAACACTCTCGACCACTAAACTAGATGCTCTTAATATAACCAGCAAACTCCGTCCAGATGCCATTCTACAAAAAATGTATTAGTGGAAAATATCGAATTTTAAACAATTCGTCGCGCACAGGTCAAACGACTTGACGGATGTAGCTGAAATTTTAAGTCAACACTCTTGACCACTTAAATAAATGCTCTTTATATAACCAGCAAACTCCGTAAAGATACCAACCTACAAAAAATGTATTAGTGAAGAAAATAGAGTTTTACTTTTGTTCGTCGCGCACAGGTCAAACGACTCTACGGATTTGGCTGAAATTTTAATTCAGCACTCTTGACAACTAAACTAGATGATGTTAATATAATAAGCAAAATACGTCAAGATTCCAACCTACAAAAAATTAATTAGGGCCTAGTGAAAATTATCGAGTTTTAAAAACGACCCAGCAAACACAAGCGTGCGGGCTGACACCGGTATGGGTCTGGGCACTCTGGGCAGCGTGCGGGCTATGGGCTGCGTCGGGTGCTTAGCTCAGGGCGTCGTGCGGGGCCAAACCGGGTAAATTTATGTGCGTTCGTCCCTGGGCATACCCGTCCGGGCCCCTTGCAACCGAGCCCTTGGTAGCCCCACAGTGTTTTCCCGTGTGCTACCCTTGCATAGCCAATAGCTGGCCCGCGAATGTATTTTACTTTCTTGTCCCAGATCATACCCGCACGGGACCCGTGCAAGTGCTCTCCCGTACCACAGCTACCCTCGCATAGCCAATAGCTGGCCCGTGAATTATTTTGTTTGTACGATATAATTGCGGCATGGTGTGTTTTAGTATAACGATCACTCTTCTCGTAATAGATTTTCGTGTGTGGTTGAATACAGAAGAAGACAGAAGAGAACACAATATGGTGGTGCGATGTTTTGTTTCAAATGACAAGACAATGACAGTCAATTAAACACCATTTTAATCTGACGGTAAATATTAATTAGCATGTTTTACAGATTGTATCCATAAAAGGTTCTTCCGATCTAAATTCTAATTGTATTAATAAACCTCTTAAAAAAATAATATCGTTGGAATTGACCTAAACGGTTATAACTGGGGTTTAGACACAAAGATTTATCAATGTAATCAGTCTATAAAATATCTACAACGACTTTTAAAATGTATTTATTATCTTGTGTGTTTACAGAATCTAGGGCCACACTAACATTTTACACGAAATACAGTTAATGTCAGTTATAACCCTTGCTTCCACAAAACGATCGAGCCGAAACCACGGTTGTAAGCATAGATACTATAATATGGCTGTAGACTTGTAGGCCTAGCTAAAATATTTCTAAGTAGGCCCTACAGTGATTTTTCATCTTCGGCAACAGAAATGTTTATGTATGTTGTTGTGCATCGTGTCATCTACCTACTAACGTGAAAACGAACATAGTTACAGGTTATTGTTGCCGTACTATTGTAGATGGATCGACGCGTACAACATTAATTAGCGATTAACTTATGCCTATGTAGTAAATTAATATTATTTGAATTTCGAAACTACAATAATTATTAGTGAGTATATTCATGGTTAATTTTCCCGCATTGGCAGACGAACATTCATTAGGTTCGTTTGATTTGCCGACATCTTGTGCACTTTTTACACTGCCACCCATGGTCTCTTACGGTGGATAGTGCTAAAAGTACAAAGGGTGTAAGTAGATCGAACAAGTCTTTTGGTTCGAATTAGTGTACCCTATTTGACTGTTTGACCAACGCATACATTCTAAAGTCACCAAGAGCAAGTTTATTTTAAAGATGTGTTTTGCTTACTACGCTATCAGATGGAACATTTTGTATTGAAATTAATCATTTTTTATAAGATTATATTTCTATTTCAAATTAGAAAACGTACACGACACTGTTCCTGTATTTAAAGATTATATCGTTTAGTGTTTATGCCCGTAAGTTGGTACGGACCATCAAAGGCGGGACGACTGGTAGGCCTAGCGAGCGACGGCGTCGCAAGTGTTGTGCATTCTTGCATGGCTTCTAACGGCCAGATCCACAGTTTCATTATTTATTTCAATTTGTCAATTCCGTCTGCTTGATGGGCTAATCGTGTGTATTGTGTCGATATCGTCGTCTGTATGGTCGTCTGCTCGTCTCTTCATATTTTGTTGTCACCGTTTGTTATAACAAGCAAAATGTGTTTTCAAGTAGGCCTAGGCTAGGCTAGGCCTAGGCCTACCTTAGCTTAGCCTAGGCCTAGCCTACCAAGGGTTCAGCCTAGGTCTAGGCTGCATCCAACATTTTGAGGGAGTAGGCACTTCGAACACATTACAAGGTAAGCCTAAGTCGTAAACGTTTGTATAAGCCTAGGCCTAGGCCCTAGTCTACAGAAAGTTGTCTGTCGATCAGCTAAGGCCTAGGGCCTAGCCTCTGCCACCGGGCTATAAGGCCCAGCCGCAGAAGAGAGAGAGTCTACTACTAGGCTAGGCCTACTACTACTACCTAGGCCTACTACTACTACTAGCCTAGGCCCTAAGCCTACATATAAGGCCTAGGCCCTAGGTAGCCCTAGGCCTACCTCCTTTTTATGATTAGGCTAGGTAGGCCCTAGGCCTAGGCCTAGTCTATTGGACTAAGGCCTAGGCATTGGCATGGTCATCAAACCCTAGGCCTAGGCCTAGCTAGGCCTTAGCTGACAGACAGAAGTGTACCGAACCACTCGTTTTCATTTCAGATTCATTGAATGAACTTGAATTGGCCTAACCTACCTAGGCCTAACTAGGCTACCCAATAATAATGTATCCTAGCAAAGCTACTGCTGCTATAAGTAGGCCTACTACCGGAGGATCTAGATCTAACATTAGGCCTAGGCCCTAGGCCTACTGTAAAGGAATTGAACATGTAAGTGAAGCCCGGCCCTATGCCATTATTTATTAAATAAGCTTCGATTATACATTCATTATGGAGTCCGAGAGTTTAAATGCAGGCCTAGGCCTAGGCCTATCCCCAAAAAAACAAAAGCTGCGCCATAGGTCAAAGGCTAGCCAAATACATAGTGAAGAAGTCAAACTAGATATGTTAAGCAGGGAGTTGCAATGTTCTTCATCAGGACCCAGTCAGGCTTTTTCCTCTCGACCTGTCTGGCTAGGGTGGCCCCACCAGAAGCATGCACCTCTGCCGGCATAGCGATAGGGATTAGCAAAGCATGCAAACTAGCCCACCACGATAAGGTGGCAGTTCTTGGGCAGGTGTATTTACCTTCAGAGGGGGAAACCAGTTATTCAGTGGTGGTACAACACTGTTTTTCGGTTACGGAGCATAACTATATCTAGAACCTTATCCGGAGATTGTACAACCGGGCGTAAGGCCTACTTGCGTGTCCTCAAAATCCCACATTGTAACGAAATATTACTGGTAGGCAGTGCTTGAAATTGAGAACTTTAGACAGTTAGGCTGAATGGGACACTAAAGTGACAGCACAAGAGTTTTGGTCAGCCTCAGACTGTCCTTATTTGCGAGCCGTGGCGGTAGGCCTACAATATTTGACTGCAGATACCTCATTTTAAGCAAAGAAGTCGGTCAGTCGTCTTGTCTCACTTTCCAGTTCAAACGTCCTTAGATACCCACTGTAGTAATTTAGCCTATTTTAATGTTCTGTTAGATTACTTTATGGGTGATGAGCTAAGACAAAGTAAGTAGGCTTAAGTAAGTCTGAAGTAAGAAAAATGTATTTGCAGCCTATTTTTTTTTAATTTCTCCCAACTTGTGAGCTAGCAAACAGAATTTTGGAGCATTGTTGTTGTCATCGATTCCTTGCCGCCCATATGTTGTATGATTTAAATGGGTTTCTATCTTGTTCATTTTTTAGTCAGGTTTTTATGACATGTAGTAGGTTCATTGTGGCAATGCTTATGTATGGTAGAGGAGAGGGATGTTTTTCTCATGTTGTTTCAACTAGCAGGTGTCTTTAACTTTGATCTTTCCATTTTTTTTACTTGTACCAGTACAAATGTGCAAGAGAATGGAGCTATTGTAATCTCATAATTACAGGATGAAAGATTTTGCAGTGGTTCAATTCATTGAAGATGATGAGAAACCACTGTCGATAGTCCCAAGTGTATGGCTGGCAAACCAAAACAAGTATTGTTATTGGCCAGATACATTCACAGATGCACAGCGATTCAAAGCCATTTGTCTGAAGAAGATCCCAAACACACAGGAATGGGAGCTGTGCCCGGTTCAACTTCGTTACCTCTCTGGTAAGTATTTTCTTTTATTAAAATGGTTTTAAGGGTTTTATGAAGATCTAGGGATTTTTGTCAAGCTATTTCTTTACTAACTTTCCATATATGGCCTAGCACTTAATGTATCCAATCCATCATGTCACTGTTCTAGATACATATGAAAATGCTGCTGTGAAAAGAAAAATCCTAGAAGACAACAATGCTGCTGACGTATTCACCTCCACCGAATACGAAAGTTCAGTGGAACCAACCCAACACCGCCTGCGCAGAAGATTTACAAGATTCAAGAAGGATGTCCCCGCTATAGATTCCATATCCCTAAATGATATCCCGAGTGAGGATTACGAATCCGATAATGACAACGACACTGTTTCTTCGGAGCCATCCCCCAACATTAACGTTTCTCCCGGTCCTCTCTTCAACCTTCAAAATCATCAGCTTCCTGGCACTCCAAACTCAAATGTTCTCCGTCATCATAGCCCTCACGTCCCAAAAGTTAATCATTCAGCGAAACCTGCCACCGTAACCAGGCCCCAAAATGAGAGTTTTTCGCCTCGCAGTCAGCCGCAACTCATTCAAGCCATACCAACCCCCACAACAGTGCCACATTGTACAAAGTGCACCAACTATGAAGGTAGGTAATGTAGGTAGGCCTAGTACTTGTAGTTACATTCATTTGCTATGCTGGAGAATACAAGTTGCCCTAGGGTACTCAGCATTGTACAATTTGTAGGCCTATGGTAGGCCAAGGACTACGGTACCTTTAATTTGGATAAGTGGTTTGGTTAGTATTTACTATTTTTTTAAGAATTTTGTTGGTAGTAGGGATAGTGTGTGACTCAAATTATTTTGTTCATTCCTCTAGTGGCTAACAAAGGTACTATTTAAGCCCCCCCCCCCCCCCCCACCCTTGGCAAGTACGCCTGTTTATAAATAGGTAAATCTCATAAGCATTGCCAAAAGTCACTAGCCAAAGGTTTAAAATAAAGATAATTGTATCGCCTACCGGTACTTTTTTATAGGTGCAACTGGCTACATTGCAGTTTGAGTTAATAGTTCGAGATAAAAAAAATATAATATCGGTATGCTTAGGCCTAAGTCAAATTTCAAATATTCAATGCTTTCTCAACCTGCCAATTCTTTTCCAATCTAAACTAATGTTTCAATTTTAAAAGGGTTTGTCAGGGCCCCAACTTCTTTAAAATACTTCATGGGTTGCGCTGGCGTTGCTGTTATTTTGATAGATGCATTAGGCCTATAAACTATAGGCCTACACAGGTCAGGATAGGAAGTCACAGACCTCTTAAGCAGGGAATCGTCTTCATTGATTCTGCTGCTATCTAACCTATTTGTTGCAGCTATGTTTTCAAAAGTGTTTGTTATCCTTGACGAAATAACCAAGCGAGGGGAGTACAACACTTCTTTATTAAAATCATTGATACAATCGGACAAACTGTCGACAACGACAAACCTCCCCGACATACACATCGATGGGCTGCTTTGTACCACTTTGCAAGAACTCCATGGTCTGAATGCCATATACAGGACAAAGGAGAAATGAAGAAAAGGGTGAGTTGATTATTCATGATTAACGTAGTAGATACGACACATACGTATTAGGAATTACTCATTAGAATACATTTGATACAATTAAGTTTATTTATTTTTTATTGATTTATATGATTTTTGTTTATATGATTTTAGATTTTTTGTATGATATATGATTTTTATTGATATTCCTTGAGCAAGTAAATTGAACTGTTTAATATGGTTTATCTGTGGCTTGTTGCAGGTTGAATATTTAAGTGCATTTGGAGGCAAGGATGCCAGTGAAACACTCAGGAAAATCATGGCCTGTATTCTGTCGCCAGCACTCCAAATTAAATTGAATTGGATTGGTTCGGCCGAGAAAACATCTATTCAGAAGTTTCCTGTTCCATGGTTTATCGTAAGTATGATCCAGGCCTACAATGTTTTTGAACATTAATCTTGCTTCTTGGCAGGCTATTTGTCTAGGTTACATACATACATACCATAGGCGTGCGCACGGCCCAGGCCTATTCAGCCCAGGCCGGACCTAATGTGTAGAGGTGTTTGTAAATGGTGTTATGTTTTCTTAAATTTCGTTTATAGATTTAATAATTTTGATGTTATGGCGGTGTTATGCTTTTTGGGAGATTTTCTACAGTAAATTTCACCAGAAACACGTTTAAATTAAGGAGGAATTTTAATGTAATTTAATTTATTTGAATTGTATGTTTGAATTGTTGTATGTAAGTTAATACGAAGTGTATTAACATTACCATTACCTGTGTTTGTCTAGTGTGTCTTTACGGTCGAATTAAAGGCGGCAGTCACAACACATATCTTCTTGTCCGTCAGGTAAAATCCCTCAGAATTGTACTCGTTTGCTCTGCTTGACGCCGAATTTCAGCAAAAATAAATCGTTGATCTTCTTTAACGAAATCATCATTATAATTTTAAAAATATTAGGTCCCCACGATTGTGTTGTAATGACGTTTGACTGTAATAATAAATTTTAATTTTTTTTATAAAAAATTAAAAACAATCGAAATTTCGTGTTATTTTGCTCTTTATTACAAATTTCGATGTTATGGCTGGAAATTGACGGATTTCGCGAATTTTCGAGGTGAAATTTTGATGTTTTTAAGGTGCCTATCAACAGATATACACTTTGTTTATCTCCCCCTTCTATATCAACACTTTTCGCGATTTCGCGGTCCGCGAAAAACAAACACCTCTACAGTAATGTGTCAACTTGGTGGTCGGGCTGCGCTGGACTCCAATTCCTTTGGACCCGGCCTGGGCCGAGAGCAGTTTAACCCTTGAGTGAGTAACATAGAGTCGAGGGCCCACACCATCGGCAGTTTGTTTACCGCCGTTTACTGCCCAAAATAATAATTACAATAATAATCATTTTTTTCTTCTTGTACCAAGATGGCTCTTTTAGCCATTCTTTTGTCTAACTAGCCAATATAAAACAGCTTCCATTTCTGGCCTGCTTATGTCATTGGGCAGGGCGTCGATAAAAAAAAACCTTGAGGTAATAATAATAATAATAATAATATAATATGTACTGACTAGGACTTCTTTCTTTCTTAGATGCAGTACGAATCCGATTACCGAACATCACGGAACAAGAATACCGAACTACGGTAAGTTCGGTACTCTCTGGGTCCGTCGACTGTGAGGGAGGACGGAAATCTAGAACATCGTCTACAATCAACTCTGATGATAACGTCGATGCTACAGAATGAACCTAAACTTCACTACACCACTACACTACTTTCTTCTTCACTTTCACCCACACGTATCGCACATAGGCCTATATCAATAGTGTTGCGCAATGTGATATGTCCGTAGACTCATCAAGCTGAATTGCAAAATTACCACAAGACTTCAATCGTGTAATTAATCGAGATTCTAGATGTTCTGCTGTGTCTTTAATTCGCCTTGCAACGGTATTGTCACTGAGCGGAATGCATTTTAATTTATCGGCCGTGTTTTTATAAAAAATTGTTTCAACCATGTCCATAGCTGCTGGGAGAAAAAGTTTTTCAGCTATTGTTTGAAGCATTTTAGCGTTTGCTACGCAAAATGAAACCAAATATGACGCGATCAATGCATGATCATTTAAAGTTGTCAATCGATTTAGTAAACGGACGCCCGTCTTTAATTCCTGCTGCTTTCTTTGAAAAAATTCAATAGGTTTTTCTACAAGTTCGCTGTGTTTCGTTTCTAATTGAAGTTTTATGCCTAATTTTGATGGTTTCAAACTTTCGTTTGAAAGTACCTCGTAGCAAACTACACATTATGGTTTGGCATCCTGCGATGCGTTTGTAGAGCAGTTAGTACATCCATACTGCATACATGAAATATTGTACTGTCGTGTCCACGTCTTTTTTTTTTTTTCTTCGGAGGCTGGGATGATTACGCTTGGGTTGACGCTGATAAAGCTTGGACAGAATCTATTGGTAATGATACATTATCAAATGTATCAATAGCCGGTTCGCTAACACTTAAATTTACATTTCTCAGTGTATTCCGTTGAAGCGGTTGAATGCTATCTTTACGAATAACAAAACGATCCATTTCTAGCTATGGCATACGTATGAAATGTTCACTCGCTCACTGTAAGCACTTACTGAAACACAATCGAACTCGACACAGCACACCCGGTAACTTAATTAAGCTATACTGGATGTTGGGAGTAGCTCAGGGTTGTGAAAGGTTTCGAGTCTTGAGTGACCTTCCAAGAATAAGGGACATAGAATAAGGGACAAGAATAAGGGCACATTGTCGACAATGCGTAGCGGAAGTTCGGTCGTAAATTTAAGGACGTAGTGTTTGATTTGTTTTTTGCCATGTTTGGTGGTGTTTATTGTGTGTAAGTGGAGGTCTTCTGCATGCCTTGTATTATACAAGGCATGCAAAATACCTCCACTTGTTGTATTGTAATTGTGAAAGTCTTTATTTTGTTTAAGTTTAATGTTTGCTCTCTTATTACCATTTATTATGTAATGAATGAAAGTTAATGTCTGCTGTTTGGTTATCAGTTTTGTGGGCAGGATGCCTGTTTTTGTATACATGTATTTACGGTGTGTGCGTGATTCTAGACCGAATGTATTTCTAACGGCTCTATTCTGTACTGTCTCCAGTTCTTTCATTTTGGTGCTGTTAGCTTGTCCCCATATTAGCTTTAAGTATTGTATGTGACTGTGTATGAATGAGTAGTATATTAAGGTGTGCGTTGCTGTGGTTGTTAATGGCGCTATTCTTCTAATGGCCCCTGTAATTGGTAGGATTTTTTTTCACAAAGTCTATATGTTGATGCCAATTAAGATTTTTGTCTATTATGAACTCTAAATATTTACAATTTGAATAGGAGTGTTGTCAATTAACAGTTTAGTATTTGTATATTTTTTTTTGTGACGAGGAGAATTGAAGATCATATAGATTGTTATGTCGATGTTAAGACTGGGCTTGTTTGCATTGAGCCAATAAATGATTATGTCTATGTCATGTTTCATATCGGCTATAAGTATATCTATGATGCTATTATTGTAAAACAAATTGGTGTCATCAGCAAAGCTTTGTAGTTTACCAAGAATTCCTGCTTGATATAAGTCATTAATATATATGAGACAAAGGAGAGGACCCAGGACCACATGTAACTGGAGCTTCTGACCCACTTGTTCCATATATGGTCACAAACTGTGTTTTCTATCACTGAGATAATTTGTAAAGAATTTCAGTGGAGTACCACGAATTCCTATCTTTTCCATTTTATATAACATTTTATGATCGACCGTGTCAAATGCTTTGCGCAAGTCAATGAAAAGCCCAGATTTAATTTCTCCTTGGTCCTGTTTTTCTTTTAACTCTGAAATCAAGTCAACTACTGCACAGTTTGTTCCCATCTTATCTCAAAACCCATATTGACCGATATGCAGTGTTGGAAAGTAGTGCGCTAAAAGTAGCATGCTACTTTTTTCAGTAGCGGGAGGGTAGCGCGCTTCTTTAAAAAACGTGTTTGCGTAGCGAGTAGCATGCTACAATTTTTCAAGTAGCGTAAGCGGAAATTGCCGCTACTTTATTTTCCTTCCCTGGCTCAATTTTTTTCAACACGTGACTAACCCTCACCTAATACTAAACTCAACAAACCCATCCCAACTTGACATGGTCTTAAATATCTTCGTGGGTCAATGGTTGATGAGTATTGAGTACTTCGGACGGCCGACTACGGTCGGGCGGCGGATGGTCCCGAGTTTGAAAGTTTTTTATTTATTTTACAATGTCTGTTTACCTTCTAGATTAATTAGTTATATTTCCAGATATAATTATTATAACGCACTGCTTTTGTATAATCTACACAATCATCAATGATGAATTAGTATAATGAGCATAAACTTAGTTGTATACAATCATTTTAAGAATAGTATGATACTCTCAGAAACTTGAAACCACGATGTTTATTTTGTTTGTAGCTTTGTGTGATATGTCATACTTGTTGTTTTCGAAAAGTAGCGCGCTACTTTTGAAGCGGAAGTAGTGGTAGCGTTAGCATGCTACTTAAAAACAGTAGTGTTTACAACACTGCCGATATGATAGAAGTTGATTTTTTGAAGGTATTTGTCTAATCTTTTCTTTACTATTTTCTCTAATATTTTCGATATAACTGGTAAAATAGCGATTAGTCTGGAATAGAATTAGAATTAGCCTAGTGTAATGGAAGCACTTGTGCAACAACCATGTGTATGTTACAGTCAAATGCTACAAAGATAATACAAATATTTTTGTCAATAAAGGAATTGTTAATAATAATAATATTATTATTATTATTTTTATTGTAACCCTAACCATAAACCCATATTGAACCCAAAGCTCATTTGTTATTGGAAGTCAATATTGGGCCAAGAAAGATTAGATGCAAAATGTATAATTGCCCAATATTGAATGCCAATATTTCACTGTTATTGGCAAAGGGTGACACTTGGGTATTGGCCCAATATTTCAACCCAATATGTAGCCAATATTAGAATAAAAGGAATGCCAACATTGGGGTGTTATTGGCAGTCAATATTGGACCGAGGAAGATTAGAAGCTAAATCTATAATGGCCTAATATTGAATGCCAATATTTAACTGTTATTGGCAAAGCGTGACACTTGGGTATTGGCCCAATATTTCAACCCAATATGTAGCCAATATTAGAATAAAAGGAAAGCCAACATTGGGGTGTTATTGGCAGTGAATATTGGACCAAGGAAGATTAGAAGCTAAATCTATAATGGCCCAATATTGAATGCCAATATTTCACCGTTATTGGCAAAGCGTGACACTTTGGGTATTGGCCCAATATTTCAACCCAATATGTAGCCAATATTGGAATAAAAGGAATGCCAACATTGGAGTGTTATTGGCAGTCAATATTGGACCAAGAAAGATTAGAAGCAAAAGCTATATTGGCGCAATAACGAATGCCAATATTTCACTGTTATTGGCAAAGCGTGACACTACAATATGTAGCCAATATTAGAATAAAAGGAATGCCAACATTGGGGTGTTATTGGCAGTCAATATTGGACCAAGGAAGATTAGAAGCTCAATCTATATTGGCCCAATATCGAATGCCAATATTTCACTGTTATTGGCAAAGCGTGACACTTTGGGTATTGGCCCAATATTTCAACCCAATATGTAGCCAATATAAGAATAAAGGGAATTCCAACATTGGGGTGTTATTGGCAGTCAATATTGGACCAAGTAAGATTAGAAGCTAAATCTATAATGGCCCAATATCGAATGCCAATATTTCACTGTTATTGGCAAAGCGTGACACTTTGGGTATTGGCCCAATATTGCACCCAATATGTAGCCAATATTGGAATATTGGGCTGCCAATATTGCGCCAATATTGGACCAATAAAAAATGCTACCTGGGTAGTAGCTATAGTAGAACATTATCTATATAAATGTGAGTCGGAGGTCAGGGCCACTGGCATAGATATATAATATACAGTGATGTATGTATGCTGAATGTAAATTTACTAAATTAAATTATTTTTGTAGAAACTATCAAAGGCGTTGAAAAATCACTGGAGCTCCAGTCACCGTATTGTTCGCACAATGGTCAACACGCCAATGATGGTCGGAGTTGGTTGTTCAGGTGAGTGCCCAGTAAATATGGTTGTGGGATGCGGAGTTGTATAAACTCGACTACAATCATCCCAATGTTGTACTAGTATACTGCAGAATCTAAAAGTTGATCGAAAGTAATCTAATTTCCAGCCAATGACATACTAGGTAATTGTTTTGTGAGTTCGTGATTAGAGGAGTTTTATGACGTACTTAACAGCTAGTCTAGGCTAGGTCATGTAACTTTGTGATTTCATTTTCAGGTATAAAAACCAAAAAATTAAATTGGTTTCAATCCATCACATTGCAAATCTTCTTCTGTTTACTATTTTTAACACAGATACCATTCAATTTAGAACATGTATATTATGATTCAGTGGAAATTAATACTTAAAAACATAATTTTTATATCTTCCCCGGCTAGAATGCACTGTGTAGTGTATACATTGATCTCTATGTTCAATCTTGAATAATCATAGAATAATGTGGAAATAGTCAACCTTACTTTTTGGTGAGGCTAGCAAGAGATAATATCGAATTACATAGCAGTTGAGTAGAATGCGTCGTTGTGCATTACATAATTAAATAAAGTTTTCAGAAACGAGCCAATCCGATGGGTATTTTATGTCTGCTTGAAGTAGGCCTTTATGATTGGGTGTTACTTGTTAGTGTTGATGTCATCTTACAAGTGCAACTACATAGCATACATGTATGTTGTATAGCATAGCAAAATGTTTTATCTGTTTCAGTGTTTTGTTGTGGCACTAATGCAAATTTTTGTGATCAAGACCTAGTAACAAAGATTCTGTCCAGCAGAGGAATTTGTCAAATGGTACCAGAGTCCTTAATTAATACAGTAGGGGGATTATCTGGTAGTGGACCTGCATATGTAAGTAAAATTGTAGGCTTAGGCTTAATTAATTTAGGTTTAATTACTATAGTAGGCTTAATTGCTATAGCTTAGGTCTATAGACTATAGACTATAGTCTTAAGTCTATAGGTCTAGGTCCAGTTTAGTTAATAAAACTATTCCCCAAAACTTTCTTTCCTTATTCACATTTTATTTATTTAATGTTTATCCTAGGCCTATTCAGTTATAAAAACTGATTTACAAAGGAGGACAATAAATAGATCTAGGCTATGCAAACAATTAAAATAATGAAATCATAAATAACAATAACAACATACTTCATACAATCTTACAACATACAATCTTACATACTGTAATGTGTTACATATATTACTATGTGTTTTGTGTTGCGTACCTACCAGACCAACTAGTTTAGCTACTGTAATTCCAAAATGTCGATTTCTTTTTGTTGTCAAAATAATGTTGCTATATTTTTATTCATTTAATTACTATAGGGTTGCAATTTATGGGTGTGTCCATGTTAGAATAGTATCCAAATTTTACATGAACCCCTGATCAATCCTTGGATCCTATCTTTGAGAGTTGTACAGTGAAAAGCTGGATCTTGTGAAATGGAGGTAGCTTTAGCCGTACTCTTTTACATTACAGGCATACTTGATAATGGAAGCTATGTCAGATGGGGCCGTAAAACAGGGACTTCCCAGAGAGATGGCGACAAGGTTTGCTGCACAGACAATGTTGGGTGCTGCTAAGATGGTTCTCGAGACTGGAAAACATTGCGGTCAGCTGAAGGATGAAGTGTGCTCTCCAGGTGGCAGCACAATCGCTGGGATTCATGCTCTAGAGCGGGGAGGAGTTAGGTAAAGTAACTAGCCAATTGCTAGCTCTCAAATTAAAATACTTTACAGCGCGTGCATTGTACATTGCCTAAACTTAGTGTGACACAGCCATCTATAATGCGAGTTGTTCCGGAACCTGTGGAGAGGCTGTAAATATAGTTTACATGCAGGACAAATACTCTTTTAAATATATCCCCAAATATACATATCTTGTTAAGCTCAAGAAAGTAAATTCATAGAACTTTGGCTTGTGAATATGTTAAGTAAAGGTAAAATGTAGTCTCAGAAAAGCTATGCAGGATGAAAATGTTACTACATAGTCTTTGACCAATTAGGGGGTACTGTATTTCAATATTGACAGCAAACATTGCAGGCTATCTGGACAAAAGTTAAAAAATATTTTTACATAGGCAGCAAGATATTGCAAGTAAAGTGAAGTAACTTGGGTAGATGGAAAGAGCAAAAGAGATTTAAATCAGGTGCAAATTAAATGCAGCACAACACAGTATAGGGCAGTGGAGGTGACCCACCCTAGCTGGCAGAGGCAGATGCTATGGTAGCCACATATTGAACTATGCTGTGATCAATTTGCAGTACCCCATTCCTCACCGTTATTTACAGTTCCTCTGCTGCGCTGCCCTGTATTGAATTTGTGGTCAGTCATACTGTAATATGCACTATATAGACTATGACAGATTGCTTAAGTCCTCGCACGACTACCTTTCCGATGCTTTCGTCAGAGGCGATGAGCTCGTAGCCAAACAGCAACTGGTCGAAACAAACCAACGCAATAGCGATCGCTGATTGGCTACACGGGGGGGTACGTTCCTCGCCTGTGATGAAAGCAGGAGAAAGGTAGTCTTGCGGCAATCTACCACAACATAACAAACGTTTTACATAAAGAAAAAATATAAATACCGAGACCATTACCAAGAAGAAATGTATGAAAAGCCACAAATCGGTGTAGCAATTGAAATGTACAAGTGTTATACGTGGCTTATTCTGTAAGTACTACTGTATTACTAATGCAATACCTAAAGGTAAAATAGCAGGTGGACTTGGCATTGAAGATGATTGTGATGCTAGAGGTGAATATTGAAGGTCGAGTGACCACTGAAAAAGTTCTTGGAAGAACAAACAAAAAAGAAGTTTTGCCTTAAATGGGAAATTTTAGTGATATGTGGGCATATTTTCTATTTGTTGATTGGTATGCCATTTGGCTTTATTAATGAGTAGTACCTATTCAATTTATTTAAGTACACACTGCACATTTCTTGTATGTAATGCAGTAAACAAATGGTTGCTGCAACAATGTTTCTTTGCAGGTCCGCTTTAATGGATGCAATTGAAGCTGCAGTCAAGCGAAATGAAGAGATGGGAAAGAAAACAATGTGAAGTTTCAACTTGCTCCAAAATGTCGTAGGGTGGATTGATGACCTCTATTCACCATGACTAGGTATTATTTTACATATTACCAAAGCATATTAAAGGTTCGAAAAATGCATTTACTCATTATAAAACTGGTACAGTACTGTTTGTATTATGGGGGACAGATGAGGATTGTAGAATACTATGAGAATATAATTTACTATTTAGTAATACTCAAACCTGCAATTTTTGTCATGGCCAATTAGTCTGATACCAACAAGTGTGTAGTGATTGATTGATATGTTCAGTCAGAGGTTTTCCATGTTACCTAGTAATAAATTTAGCAATAACACAATTTTAAAATGGAGTGCAGCCAGCAACATATTTTTTATTTGTACATTAGCCTACATGAAAATCTGTTTTGGCCTAAATATTAAAATAAATGAGTACGGCCTAATATTATATATTGTCACTAGTTATTATACTGCATTCAATAAATAAATTGTGTACATGTTGATAGCTATTGCCAAGTGTGTATTATTCAACATAAGAAAGATTTATCACCATTATCCATCCTGGCTCCTGCCTCTTATAGGGTCAGTTTGGCTCTACAGTGGAGACCACTTGGACAACGAAGCAGTCGATCCGACTGACGAGCACGCGTTGATCTTATATTTACCTGGTTTGTAAACCCCTCGTTAGGGGGGTAGTTGGGCCGACTCGTTCGCGCTACATTCCATTCACTCATTTCCTAGAAATTCATAATTGGCTACACAAACAACTGTAAAAGCTAAATTCCAAATTTAAATCAATGTTTTATTTGAATTAACGTTTTGGATACTTATTCCCATATATAGATCAGACCACCACGAGCTTAAAACTTTATTTTTTCTTGTAGCGTTATTATTAGATGAATGCAAATCAAACGATTTTTATACTGCGTAGATGAATTACATAATAATGCGTTTTTTCAGAATCCTACTACAAAGACGATTAAAAGATGACAATATGCATAATTGTATTTAAAAACCGATTGTGATAATTGAAATTACGTAAACCCAGAAGCCAAAATAATAAAACTAGCACGGGATATTTAAAAGAATACAATAGCCCGCAATCTGATAACGATCTTCTAGCTTTGAATATTGACATGGATGTGATGCATTCCAAATGGTTGTACAAAATATGATCATCGCTCAGAACTGGTTTTCCCCGGTAATTCTGCTCCGTTGTCCGAGTGGTCTCCACTATAGGCCTAGTAGACTTCCATATCTTCCCATGCTCTTCTCTCTTCTACATCCCTCATCTGCTCCTCTTCTTACCGTTTCCTTCCTTCTATCTCTTCCTTGGTCTTCTACTGTGTTTGGTGAGTTAGTTGTTGAGTTGTTGGTAATAGTGTAGATATCGATGGGTAGCCTTAATTTTGATCATGTTGATATTAAAGTGATTCCTCTACAGTCCTAGTATATTCTACACATCTAGATGGATTTGTTGGAAAGTACTGTTGACACTTTGTCATGAGCCGTTTTAATCCTTGGAGGTATTTACGTTGAGTCTCGTCGTTCATCACATGAGCAACATTTTTCGAAAAGATTTTCTCTCGGCCTGTTCGAGCGTGGATACCCACCATTGTCACTCCTATTGGCCATGGAGCATTTCCTATTGCCATTTGCAAATAGGAGTCACTTGCCTGAAAGCAATAATTGTCATAATGAAAAAAATAATGCAAATAATGAACTGGGCATACGTTTTATCATCAGCTACTAACTTCTACAACACACATACCTTAATATAATCTCTTTCCAACATGAATCGAGTGATTTCGGTAAGACTGTCCAAGATATCTTCAGGAAGGGATTTGTTTTTCAATTTTCGTAGCAAAGGCTTTAGATACACTTGAGTTTGGGTGTAAGTTGCACAAGCCAATTTCCCTTTCACAGTCTGTTTTTCAATGGCCGATCTGTTATTCAAATGGTTTCCCCACATTTTAAGTAAAAACTGAAACAGATAAATATACAGTAGTACAATCATTAAGAATTAGGGTAATTTTTCTCTGTATAATTTATAACAGGAGCATTACTTCATAATTGAATTAGTTTTATGTATTTAACTATTAACTTTGGATGCGAGCTTGAACTCCTTTGAGCCATCCCCATAGTCTATTCTATTAACCGCTAGATGAAAGTTAAAATATATACAGTAAATGTATGTCCAACAAAGTACAATAGGTTCAAGATTATTAAGGTAGAACCAATCTTTGTTAAGCCAACCATTATAGCCTACTTGGTATGGTAATATGTATGGTGTATCCTTTAGTGGGAAATCCACTTGACTTTGTTTACAGCACAGGTACCTAGACCGGTGTTTATAACTTGTAATAACCCGCAATAACTTGTTACATGTAAGCTAGAGCTGGCTTAGCAGCAATGCAGTACTCTAACCACCATTATCAGTTTGTTCCTGCCAACATCAAAGTCTTTCCTGAAGTTAATTCCTCCAGTCATAAAACCAAATGCTGGGACTGGGTCTTACTAATAGCTATCTGGCTGCCATTCCTTCCCTACTGTCCAACCAAACACCCAAATATGCCCAGTTAGTCACTTGAAAAGGAACACACCAGGTAAAGCTGGTGTTCACCCTACAGCTACAAAATATTTCATCTACTTATGATCATTACTAATACATATTATGAATGAGCATATGAATTGAAATTTGCTTTCAGTTATGGTGAATTAAAAAAATACATAGTAAACGACTTGAGTTAATGTCTGTCTACCTGAATGAAATGAGTGATGACAACCATATCTAAATCACGCTCTCCTTTATCCAAATTAGTAGCCATCTTCTGGATCTCGTCATATGTAATTCCATCGTCTTGAACTTTGACATCACTAGACAGCCGCCCCTCCGCTTCTTGAACTCGAGAGTGTGATGCCAACATTTCATCCAAAAATGCTTGGTCGACTTTGTCTAATGCCTCTTGGAAGTCGTTACGTAAACCCTGGATCACAAAAAATATTATAATTTAATAAATAGTTACCTATTTATAACATATACGTAGTAGGTATAGTGTCATAAGTGCTAAATTCTAGAACTACTTCACTACTCCAATCAAGTTACCTACAAATACAATAGATGATTTTCAAAATTGTTCTAGGACCCTTGGATGGAGTTAATTGTTACCAAGGTAACAGTTGTTTCCATGTTATTTTCCATAAATAAAACAAATCCATAGCAACAATGGGTGCCCCTAGGTGTAGGGGCCGACTATGAATTCGTAATTAAGTTTTAACATAACTTGGCAGTTGTTCACACTATACACAGGTTTGTGTACTGTACACTATGTACACGTATCTATCTATAGTAGTGTATGTTAAACCATAAATTAGGCCAAATAGAAACAGTTTATATTGTACTTCCTTAAGAGGTAATTAATTTGTTCAGTTAGGCCTAGGCCTACTATTGAAAACCATGTAGTTGGTTGAAACGTTTTAACAGTGTGTTGGTGTTACTATCTATGTACGGTATATTATTTATACTGTTTTTAAGACGAGATGTCATTTTCGTGTACTTACGTACACTGGAACATGTCTACTGCATTCACTTAGTTGTACTCCTAGTTTCAATTATCACAGCCAAGTTGGCCTCCATCTACTTAAGAATACAACTGAATACACCTCACTATTCAGTTTTGAAAAACTAATTTATACAAAACATACCTTGTTAACTTCTGGCTCAAGAATTTCGCTACGTCTTAACCTCCTAAATGCATCAAGTTCCTCTTCACCAAATAACAAAATTGGTTCGCACCTCTCTCGCAGTCTCCTAATGACATCACGCCTTGGAAGAGCAGCATGGTCGGAGCTGTCATCCGCTGCGTTTCCATCTAACAAAAACAATTATACACTGTAGTCTAATTACTCTCATTAGGCGGCTCGTGACCATCAAGGCAGGTAGAGCGTTGACACTTGAATATTATTTCAACCAAAGATGAAAATAGTTTTAAGTGGTTTGGGGAAGGGGGTGGGGGGCAGAATTGGGAGTAACTTAACAAAAGTAAAGCGTTAGGGGTAACACGTTACTTTTCGAGTAACTTTTAGGGTAACGTGTTACTTTTTCAAAATTGGCAACTTTTTAAAGCACTGATAGTTATTTTTGGTAACTTTCAATAAAAGTCAAATTGTAAGTTACCTACCTACTTTTGTTTTGAGCAGCCTTAACTTCATAAAAAATGAACATTGTCCTCATCATAATATAATATCTCGACATCCGGTTTGACCAATAATGAAATGTGTTTGCAAGAGTCTTGTCCAATGCCTTGTTTCTGAGAAAACATTATTAAATTGCATTTCTTATTATATATATATCTTGACCCCGTTTCCAACATTAATTTATCGGGTAGGGGAGAGTAGCAGAGTACTCCATGTCTTGGGCTAATGTCTTCGTTGCCGGCTAGCCAGGCCTGACACAACCACCTCCTCAACCTCTTCCTCGATCACTTCTTCCGTTACCAGAGGGCTGTTTAGTAGTTCCCTCCATCTCTCACGGTTTTCCCATAGTCTTTCTGCTTCAACTTCGTTCCATGATCTTCCTCTATTCTATCTATTTCTTATTAATAATTTTAATTTACGGTAATCGAAGCTTTTGATTTTCAAAATTATCATTCTTCTGCAAACGCCGTAAAACCAACAACTATTATGTTACTTTTTTTATAGTAACTGATAGGGATGACATCGGGTAGTAAAATCTGGATTCGATTCCAGCCCCTCAAGGATTCGGTTAACCCGAATCCTAGAAGTGTGAATCACGTCGCTCAACATGTTATTTGAAGGCCATTGACCGCCCGTGGCAGAAGCTGCCAGCGTGCGTTCTGTCAGTCAGTGATGACCCACCCGACAGGGTATATCTTACTATCTTTGGTGATGACGGTCGGGAAGGGGGGGGGGGGGGTAGGCCGAGAGCCAGTGGGAGCACAGGCATACCAGAACTCGCCCGCGCAATGACACCACATAAAATAGGCTTAGTCTATTTTTAATCAAGCCGATAATGGGTACATAACGGAGCGGGAAAGTATTTTATGGAATGGAAACAAGTCATTTTGTTATCACCATTGTTGGCGCATTGTTGAAGCATACAACAATTCAACTAAAAATGTACCAGAACAAGATTCGAATCCTTAGAACGGATTCGGGTAATTTTTGGATTCGGGTAACCCGGATACCCGGATACTCGATGTCATCCCTAGTAACTGAACTTTCCGTTACTTTATTTTTGGACTAACTAATTACTTTTAATGTGTAGGCCTACTAGTTAACTTAACTTTTAAAAAGGTACTATTTTTGGGTAACTTCCTCAACCAATGTTCAACATTCTCATGTAGGCCTAGGCCTATGTGTGTTTTTCATGTATTTTCCCCGCCTATTGTCATATGTCCAACTTATTGAACTTCCTACCGAGTCAAGTTAGCGAGCTCCAATCAAAACTCATTATTTTAAAATAACAATTTAATTAACATGTGACCACTGACACATGAGAATCTATAAAGGAAAAGTAGCAAAGTCCAACAAAGAAAAGGCTGATGTCCTGTGCAGACATTTCAACACCATAAGCAGCCCCCAAAGAAAGAAGCAAAAAAAGTTGCCTAAATTCAATTACCAACACCAGCCTACCAACACTTACAATCGACCTTTCACCCTCCAGGAGTTGGATTATGCAATCATCAAACTGGACAACAGAAAAGCGCCTGGCCCTGACAAGATTCATGCCGAATTCCTCAAACACCTTGGCCCAAAGGCGCGAAAACTCGTCCTTGACCTCATTAACAGCTCCTGGACCAGCGAAGTCCCAGCAAGCTGGAAAATTGCCTTCATCACGCCAATTCTGAAACCTGAGAAAGACGCCTCTGACCCAGCCAGCTACCGTCCAATTGCCCTCACAAGTTCCCTTGCTAAGACAGCTGAAAAGATGGTCAATGCACGTCTTGAGAATTACCTCGAAAGCAACTACATCATCGCCGAAGACCAGGCTGGCTTTCGACAACACCGAGGCACCACAGATCAAGTCGCTTACTTTGCGCAGGCAGTCAAAGAGGGTTTCAGCAAAGGTGAAAGCACACTGGCTGTCTCCATTGACCTTTCCGGGGCCTTCGACTCCACCGACCGGTCATGGGCAGTCAAGCAGATGATTAAGGATAAAGTCCCTAACAACATTGTCAGATGGCTCCACGACTTCATCAACAAGAGGCGCATCAAGGTGGTCCACAAAGGTGCCCACAGCAAAACACGTAAGACACAAGCCGGAGTTGCTCAAGGCACAATCACAGCGCCGACCGTCTTCAAAATTGCAATCAATGGACTCATTAAACTCGTCAAAGTCTTTGCCGACGACTTTGTCATCATCTTCGCAGGAAAATGTCCAGTCAGATTAGAACAAAAAATGAGCTTCGCCATGAAGATAGCTGTAGGCTGGATCAACGTCCATGGCTTCAAGATAAATTGCAGCAAAACCATCTGCACCTATTTCACGATGAGCCATAAGCCCTTCAACTTTAACATCACTCTTGATGGCGAACGGATCAAACAGACAGATGAGATGAAGTACCTCGGCGTGACCTTCGATAAAAAAATGACCGGCAGAATCCACTTTGAAAAGGCAGCAGAGAAAGGTCACAAACGACTGCGACTCCTTCAAAGGGTAGCTGGTGTATCCTGGGGAGCAAAACTAGACACTCTGGCGCTGACATACAAAACATACATCAGACCAGCCATCGAGTACGGAACCGAAGTCTTCCCTGCTGCCGCCATAGCGCACGCCAGCCATGTTGACAGAGTCCAAAATCAAGCCCTGCGCCTCATCACGGGAGCAGTAAAAACCACCCCGATTGTCGCCATGGAGTGGTACAGCCAAATTGAGCCTCTGCAGCTGAGAAGAGAGCAGCGAGCTGTCCAACTGCATGAAAAACTGGCGCGCCTCGACCCAAACAAATGGCTCAACCACCCAATCTCGAAAGTCAAGGCACACAATAACTTTGCTGAAACAGTCCACCAATTGAAGATTAAAAACTGTCCTGTGCTTCTGGAAGCACCACGTCAACCACTTGATGTCCCACTTCCAGAGCTTCTGCCGGACAAATTCAATCAGCTCGCCCCAGGGACAAAAATTGACGGTATTGAAAAGAAAGACGACCACAACCACAAAGAACTGAAAAAGCTTGCCGAGGAGCACCTGAAGAGGCATTTCCCTCTCCAGGAATGGGTGCACATCTTTACGGACGGCTCGTACGACTCGGTCACCAACAGAACAGGCTATGGCATCCACTGCATCTTCTTCGACGAAGCCACTCCAATGGGTGCCGGCGAAACATACTTTGACGCCGAGGTTGCAGCCATCGCCAGGGCGGCCCAAAAAATTGCCGAAACCCCTGCTTTTCCCCTCAACAAGTCAAAGTTTGTCATCCTCAGCGACAGCGTCTCAGCCATCCAATACGTATCGCAAGCAGCAAACCTCCATCCCAAATCGCTGCTTTTCAAAAACGCCCTTGTCAGCCTCCGTCAGCAAAACAAACTGATAGAGGTTCAATGGATCCCTGGCCACTGCAACATCATGGGGAATGAAAAAGCAGACTTCTTGGCCAAGAGTGCCACAAAAGCACCGCAACCACCAGCAGCGCCTCTCTCCTTCCAAAACGTGAAAACCAAGATCAAGTCAATCACGAAAAAGATCTTCAGCAACACCACGGAAGAGGCCGCACAACAAAAAAGCTGGTGGACGGAGATCAAGAAGGGGCCAGACAAAGACTGGTCGAGGAAGACGGCCACCGCCCAGTTCCGGCTTGCAACCGGTCATGACGTTTTGCAACTCCACCTGCATCGCTTCAACATTAGCAACGAACCGGGCACCTGTAGATTGTGTGAGTTGGAAGATCAAGACAGAGCCCACCTATTTAGATGCGCCGCCCTCAAGAATGACATTGACTCCCTGCCCGACGCAATGAGCAGGACAGAGAAGGAGGCAGCCTTGTATTGGATGGCAAGAAAGAAGAATGGTTGAAGAGGCCAACTCTGCACAGGACAAAAAAAAAAAAAAAAAAAAAATTATCTTATCCTATTTATTATAAATTATTATATATTATTATTATTGTCATTCTTCTGTCGTGTACCTGTCAAAGATAATAATAAGCTCGTACGAGACAGCTCACGCGAGTTTCTTGATCGTCTGATGGTTTTAACCCCTTGTGTGTTTAGTTCACGGTTCACCATAAATCCACTGTGCATAGGCTATATTCCCATAGGGCTAGATAGATATATCACACACATATATTCACCCCACCAACAGATTCTAATGGAATAGCCTACATATAGTAGTCGTACAGCAACTACGGGAACGCTTTCGTCATCAATCAATGACGCGTTTATGGTCTCAGCCAACCCGAGGAGGTATTTGAATTAGCCATGGCCGCTGGTTGGCTGCCGCTCACCCACCCGTGACGAAAGCATTATCGAAGTTGTTGTACGACTACGAAGACTATAGGCTAATACAAATTAGACTAGTAGACTTGTTACGAAACATATAATTATCTTACCATTGCTCTTCTGACTTGTTTTTGTGTATATTTCACTGCTACTAGGTCCATATTTTTTTAAATATTCTTCTTCCTCTTTAGCGGCCAGGTCACCTCTTCTGAAGTATTTTTTTGATGGATCTGCCTGGAACATAATTAGCATTCTATAACATTTTAGATTCACATTCTGGCATTTACAATGAGGTACAAACATTTTTTTACCTACCATGTGGTGTTGTTCAAGTTAAAACTAGCACTGTTAGGCCTAGGTAGCAACAGCTAGGGCCTACTTGACTTTTCAGCTACAGTAATTTGAAAGTAGCTCGCTACTTGTAGGCCTACAACTACTTAAAAAAAGTAGTGATGCTACTTAACAGCTACTTTAATTTTTTATTAAGAGCGTTCGGAAGTAATTATTTTACTGCCAGAACGTGCGTCTAAACTTGCACTCACGCCTAAACCGATAATAGGTTTTCTCTCATTTTACATCCTAGTATAAAAGTGTCAAACTGATGTCTTTCATTCGGAAAACACAAGATATTAATCTTGAAAGAGTATATAAAAAAATGATAAAATATATAAATTTGTACACATTGAAACTACATTGAGTATGTCAAATACTGTCTAGCCCGGTATCTCAAGTAGACAAATTATTATTTTATATTACTAGCTCAGTCGATATTGCATTACTTACTCGTTGCTGGCTTGACGTTTACCTCACGAACAACCGTCGCACTTCGAAACAGGCCTGTTTCGATGTCCCGAAGCAGCTGTCGTGCACGTCCCACACACAAAACCAGTCCTTCCCTGTCAACTTTTTAAACAACACTAAGTTTTTTTATCTTGTTATTTTTCTCAACCATAGTAACATCTCTCAACAATACCCAACAATCTTTCTTTTCTACAACCACTTCTTCTTTTTACCAAGCTTCCTAGATCCAACCCTATCCGCCTTCCATATATGTTACAATTACCCCCCTATTTCTTATATTTGTCCTTTTAATGATAAATATAGAAATAATTATACCCCAAATGACCATCCCCTAAACGAATATATCCTCCATTCATACTGACTACCTCATCAACACTCCAACTATGGTCAAAGTTTGACAATACCTCAACAATGCCACTCTGTAATTCCCAACAATGTCTGACTTACTATATTATGCAACAATCCTTTAGACAAAAAAAATCCACCCAGTGAATTTAAAAAATTCTTTTTTTTTTTTCTTCTGCATATTGCAGATAATGTATCACAGGCAATGTGACCCACCACATTCCTTTTGACAAAAAAAAAACCACCACTCAGTGAATAAAAAAAAATCTTTTTTTTTTTTAAATTATTTATACCACTGGTATCATCAACTTCTCGACAACATTATGACAATTTTACGACAACGCTATTACGACAACGCTATTACGACAATTACCCCCCATGTTTTTTTAATTTTTTGTCGCAATTTGTATTTCTTTCCACAAAAATGGTAAAAAAACATACCTATGGCAACCAAAATAACATCGAACCCAAGACAAAATGTCGGCCGATCACACTACAGCAACGAAACAAACATTTAACCACATTACTATCAACATGAAATCCACCAACACATACAGAACAATGTTATTCCATAAACATTTTGTACGGTTTCAAATTAACAATATTAAAAACTCCCTTCGATACGCCTTGAGTAGTAACCAATTCATATGCATTGGCACCTGCAATTGCGGCTATATCATATGGACCTTCATAAATATCAAAAAATTTTTTGCACTCCTTGGCCGATAAATTGGAGACATGTAACGACTTTAATAAAACTTTATCGCCCACCTGGAAGACAGTTTTGTCTGGAAATTTATTTTCATGACGTACCTTCCTGCTCTCCGCCTTATTCAAGAGCCTCTCTCTTGCCAACATGATTTTTGTATTTTTCGGTACATCCGTACAACCTTCTTGGGTAAGTTTTAAACATGAAGCCACACTAGGTTTATATTTCTCATTAAAATGAAGCTCCGTTGGTGAGTATCCGGTACTTTCGTGATATGTTGAATTCAACCAATCTTCAACTTGTGGAATCCATTTCACCCAACTAGCATGATTTTTCGAACAGTACACTCTAAGTATTCTCCCTATCTCTCTCATAACTCTCTCAACTGGGTTCGATGCCGGGTGTCGTATCGAACTCAAGTACGCCTTCACTCCCCTCTCTTCCAACGCTTCATTCCACTCACGTGAAGTGAATTGAGTCCCGTGGTCTGATAAGATGCTACTAGGCTTTTGAACCGTTGCTATGTATAGTTTAACCTTGTTTGTAACTGCAAGTGCCGTCTGTCGAACAAGTGGGTACAGGGTGACCAATTTAGAGAACACATCCAGAAACACAAAAACATATCTCATCCCTCTTTGTCCTTTTGGCAATGGTCCGAAAATATCAACTGACACTAATTGTCCCAAATTCGTTGGTATAATTGGTGTGTACGTGCCGTGTGCGATACGATTAGGGTGTTTTGTTCTTTGACATACTTCACACGTACCCACAATCTTTCTCACCATTCTCTCTAAGTGTTTAAAATGGAAATATTCTCGTAATGCAACGATACATTTTCTCGCCCCAAAATGTCCCAACTCAACATGAACACTATCAACGACTTCTTTTATTAGCGATTTCGGTAAGCACAATTTCCAAGGGCAATTATCTCCTGTCCGGTGATATAATTTTTTATTTTGAATCTTAAATTTCACCTCCCTATCATTGTCTTCAATATCCAACCTTGTCATTATTTCGCCAAAGTGATCATCCTCCCTTTGATATTTATCGATATTGTTCAATTTTTTCTTTAAGTCAGAACGAATGCTCTGAACAATAGGCGCGATTAGTACTTCACGGTCGGTGTTTCGCATATCAACCATATCACCATTCAATTTTGTTGGGAATCTACTGAGAATGTCAGCTACTTTATTATCCCGTCCTGGACAGTGAACAATGTTAAATTTAAACTGTTGAATTAATAAAATCCATCTCGTAAGTCTGCTTGATAGAAGTCTACTTTGCATTAAAAACGTAAGTGCCTTGTGATCGGTAATAATAGTAAGGTCCACACCCAATATGAAAATTCGAAATTTCATCAGCGACCATACAATTGCCAATAATTCCTTCTCGGATACCGTAAAATGAACTTCACTTCCTTGGAGCAATCGTGACGCCATACAAATCACCATTTCGTGCCCTTCATTATCCAACTGATATAAATGAGCGCCCAATCCTATATCACTTGCGTCGCATTGTAAATAGAATGGCTTATTGTAGTCTGGAAATTTTAACTGTACATTTGCAATAAAAAGAGATTTTACTTTGTTGAACGCATCTTCATGTTCATCTGTCCATTTCCAACTCACTCCCTTCTCAATTAACCCCTGTAATGGTACAGTAACCTTCGCATATGTTGCTGCATAAATACGGTAGAAACTGCAAAGTCCAAGAAAGCCTTTAAGTTGACGCGTATTTCTTGGTCTGGGCCAGTCATATATAATTTCCAATTTACGGGGATCAGGGCTCAATCCTCCCTTACTCAATATGTGTCCTAAAAATGGAACAGTGCTCTGGAAAAACTTCGATTTTGCTAGATTAATCGTTATTCCCGCTTCTGCCAATCTAGATAGTATAATTCGTATATGTTCAAGGTGCTCTTCGAATGTACGCGAGTAAATGAGTAAATCATCGACATAAGCTTTACAAAAGTGATCGATATCGCAACCCAACACCTGGTTCATTGCCCGTATGAAGACCGCCACGGACACATTTAGTCCAAATGGTAGAACAGTAAAACAGTAAACATTCTGATTGTGCTTAAACGCAGTAAATGGCCTACTTTTCTTGGCCAATGGTACTTGCCAATACGATGCAACCATATCCAAGTTGGTTAACCATTTAAATTCTCCGAAACTCTGTAGCAATTCTTGTGGCGGACAAGGGCTTTCGTACTCGGGAATTAATCGCTTATTTAAATGTCTCGCATCTAAACACAATCGTACTGCCCCCCCTTTTTTCATCACCACAACCATCGGATTAATGTAAGGACTGGTAGATCTTTCTATTACCCGACATTCAAGCATACTCTCAATTTGTTTGTTAACTGCCTCCTTATGAGCATATGGTATCGGATAATTCCTTTCAAAATAACCTTCATCATTTTTTAATTTAAGTTCGCATTCAAATCCCTTAATCCTTCCCGGAGTGTCTTTAAACAATTCTTGATACTTGAACAATACATCATGTAATTCAATTTTTTGATAGGATTCCAAATTCAAATTTTCAATTATACCTTGTAACTTAGCCTGTCCTATCTCAACATTAATAGATTCATAAGTTGGTTCATTAATAGTAATTCCAATTTGGTCTGACGGATTTAATTGACAAACAGTGCTTAGGTTTCTGTCTTCAGTAATGTTATTTCTGTGCATAGTTATTAATTGTGGATCGATACATTGTCCCTTTACTTGAACCCTCTTGTACTTGAAATCCACACTCACCGAGTTCTCAGTTAGCCAATCAATACCCAATATTACTTCCCTTACAAGGTTCGCCACGACTAAACACATCACTTTTGTCTCAATTGATCCAATGTTTACATCCACCAAAACCTGTTTTGTCACACGCTTACTTCTCTTACTTGTTGCTCCTATCACGTTTATTCCAACCACGGGCAAAGAAACAATATGCACTCCCTTACTAACCAATTCCTCGTAGAATTCTTCCGACATACATGACACCTCCCCTCCTGAATCTAACAGGGCATCCACTTTAACACCTTCTAAAATAACTTGTAAAACAGGGCACATCGGTACTTCTTTTTCACAATTAATAGTTTCCTCGTCATCTTCAATTAGAAATTCACTCGGTTTCTGAAACACCGTATTAACTTGTTTCGCGGGTTCTTGTAATAAAGGCTGCTGATTCCCGCTAACTTCCTCAGCCCCTACTTGTTTAAACTTCCGGAAGAGTTTTGTCCACTACTGGTTGATGGCCCATCGCGTTTAACGGTATTTCGTTCTCTTGTATTGTTGTAACTATTGTTGTGGTTACGCCAGTTCCCATAGTTATTATCCCTGTTGCCGTAGTTGCCATCACGTTGACTTGCCATAAATGATATGTTTTCCCCTTCTAGATTTGTTAATATGTTCAAGATCTGACCTGCCGTTCCCTCAGCCTGTAGGAGTACAACTTTGACCTCTTCCCTGAAATGGCTTATTAACTGCCTCACCAACACAGGTTCCGGTATCGGACATGCAAGGTATTTGGCTTGTCGCATAAGACGTTTGAAGTATCCCGACATCGACGAGAAACCGGAAGGAGAATACAACCCATTGTAAATCTGTTTCATTAACCTGTTTTGCTCAAACTGGTTCCAATATTTTCCTAAGAAGTCGTGTCTGAATTGCTCATACGTTCTGAAATCATTTTCCCTCAGCCATTCCTTGACTGAACCTACACAACTCTGTACAGCGAGACTTAATCTGGACTCTTTCGGTACCTCGTACATATCAAACCTGCTTTCCAAAATCGTCATGAACTCTACCGGATGTAAGCCATTCGTCGAATTGTTAAATTGAACCTGCTCACTCGCTAATTTATCACTCACGTACCTTTCACGCTCCCATACGACTTCATGGCCTGAAAAGGAACCAGCTAGGTTCGATTTACTCATGACTCCTCCGACTTCCGTCACCTGATCTTGAAGTCCATTGATCAAACTAAAAAGTTTGATTCCACTTTCTACTTGTGTGGATCCATCGTGTTCTAGCCTAGTAACCACCTCAGATAACTCTTCAATCTTTTCAGTATATTGTTGTCCGTTTTCATCAATTCGACTAATCACTCCTTTAATTTCCTTGTCCATACGGACCTCTAGCTCCTTCTTAACTTCTTTAACTTGTTTATCTACCTGTTTTCCCAAACTATACTTTATCATACTCATCTCCGTGGTCATTTCTTTCCTCATCTTCTCTAAGTCCACTTGTTTAACCATATCCCTCTGCATCTCTTCCAAAGCCCTAGCTTGCTCATCCTGCCCTTTCTTCATTTCTTCCAAAGCCCTAGCTTGTTCATCTTGCCCTTTCTTCATCTCCGTGATCTTGGCTGTCACACCTACTTGCATCCTCATTAAATTCCTTATCATGCTCTTGATATCTCCATCCTCATCTGGTCCATCCATCATCAAGCTCCCTTCAATATCGTCAAGCTCCCTCTCCACTCTTAACCCCTCATATTCACTTCCTTCAATATCATCAAGCTCCCTCTCCATACTTTAACCACTCTTTGCTACTCCAAATTTTCTTGAACCTCCACTAGTCTATTCATACATTCACACAATCATACGTATCAACCTATGGACAATCTCGAATCTGATCTGCCGATTTAACTAAAATTTGGTAACACTTTCCCTAGACAAACTTCTCTAGCCTAATATTGATCTAAGCCTATGGACAGACATCTACTATCTCAGTCGTTGTAGTAGACCGAGCCCCACGTTGGGCGCCAAATTGTCAAATACTGTCTAGCCCGGTATCTCAAGTAGACAAATTATTATTTTATATTACTAGCTCAGTCGATATTGCATTACTTACTCGTTGCTGGCTTGACGTTTACCTCACGAACAACCGTCGCACTTCGAAACAGGCCTGTTTCGATGTCCCGAAGCAGCTGTCGTGCACGTCCCACACACAAAACCAGTCCTTCCCTGTCAACTTTTTAAACAACACTAAGTTTTTTTATCTTGTTATTTTTCTCAACCATAGTAACATCTCTCAACAATACCCAACAATCTTTCTTTTCTACAACCACTTCTTCTTTTTACCAAGCTTCCTAGATCCAACCCTATCCGCCTTCCATATATGTTACAATTACAAATATACATATTTTATATAGGCCTACCCTTTTAAGATTAATATCTCGTGTTTTCGTAATGAAAGTAATCAATTTGACTTCAATTTATTAAAAGTTTCAATTTGAAACTTTCAAGGGTACATTGAAATATTTCAAGAAATTGTGAAACATTGATAGCCTATACAGTATACTAGGCCTAAGGCATTCCTGTATTACTAAAACAAAGCAAACACTGTGTTAATGACACTGACCATTTATTCTAGGTTACAAAATGTAGGCTACGCTATCTTACCAAATTGGTCTAGCCAGAAGAACGTATAAATTAGGGAGGCTACTAGAGTAGCTAACAGAAGTGTTTCTCAACCTTTTTCTATTAAAGGCATATTGTCACATGAAACAAAGTATTTTTTATTCACAATTAGACATTGAAAAAATAAGAAAACCGCGGTGTATGACATCCATGGACGATGCCTACCCGCCGTACAACGGTTTGTTTTGTCGCGCGCCCCGAGGCATGTGACGGCAGTGGCTATAAAGAGCTGAGCGAGCGCCAGGCGAGGGTCGCACGGAAGAATGACTGACCACCCGCACGCATTCGATCTGGTTGAATGGTTTGCTCTTGTGTCTTATATACAAACACAGTGTCACTGTCATTCTATAAAGTTTCTCTCGTGATGTTATTTTAAAAACTTGTTAGTGCTAATGATTGATATAATAGTATTAAGTTACAACAGCCGTGTAGTACGAGTGTTTGTCAAACAGTATAAGGGCGTGGAGTTTTTTTGTATTTATCCTACCTAAGATTATGCCTGCGATTGTGTAAATATTGTGTATATATTCTCAAGTGTAATATGGTGTATATATTCATGTTTTAATTAAATCGGTAAACATGGTGCTAGCGTGTTGTGTGTACGGATGATATAACACATTTTTAGCTTCAAGTGGCATATCGTTTCACCGTTTCCCGAACAGGGATAAATCTCCAGTGCGCTTAAAAAACTGGGTGACGAAAATTAAACGGGATAACTTTATACCAACTAGGTATACCCGTATATGTTCCGAACATTTCGTTGAAGAAGACTACGAAATTTATGTAACTCGCAAAGGTAAGCATTGAGTGAAACGTGTTAGAAAATGGATATGTATATTTTATTGAGTGCTGAAACTTTTCACAGCGTATTTTGATATATGTATTGACACTGTATACACATTAAAATAGTGGATCATGTTTTAAATAATTAGTACCGCGTATACAACTTATACATATTATATAACTCACATAGTATTCAGTCAAAATAGTCCTCTGTCTTGCCATCGGCAACTTTAAACCCTACATAAATCCCGTCGGCAGAAGGATATTCTTCCCTTATAGATTTCACTACACACGATGGAATTACGATTCGATGATTTTTACCAAGCGCAGTCCATGAGTTGATCCACGCCACAAACTGCTTGTAGGCAATGTGACGCCACATTTTGCTTGACGTCTTCCGCCACTGTTGTCGATCGTTTTCGCACGTGGAGTGTAGCAACAGCTGTTGTCTTGCCGTGTTCAGGGAATGGATATTAATTATGTGTTGGAATGCGTCGTGAATAGTAATACAATCAAAATGATCGCGCACACTTGTAATTTTGTCAGACTCGTGACAACATAATGACTCTATGTCCGTGTCCATGGAAATACACTCTTTACAACTTACAAGTACCACGTACCAGTCAATATTTCCTTTCCGACCGCTGAATGTTTTAAGCCAGGCTTCTTCCTCCCCCTATTTCCTTTGATCTTCCAATTGTTCTCCTTCTGTGTAATTTGGCTCAAAACTGTAGGGAGACAGGCCAAGCAGCGCGCGGGCCGCCGTTGATGCGCCAGGCAGGCACGCGGTAGCCAGCCAGCTTATAGTCAGTGACGTCACGCGGGTGACGTCATCCCGCAAATAATATTTTACAAAATTGCTAATTACTCGGCTAAATATGGACCGATTTCTTTAATTTTTTTTTCTAAATTCCTCAAACAATTTGGGTTTGTACATATGTTCCCAACAATGCCATGTGACAATATGCCTTTAAGGAACAGTAAAATACAAAATGCAATTTCGGTAGGCCTAATGGATATCATGCTTTAGGTCTAGTTCAAGGCCTATGTACACACACATAGACTACGTTTACCACACGAGCCGAGTTCGAGATGGTAAGTTCGAGCTGGACATTAAGTGAACCGAATTTACCTGATCAACACCTAAGCGATCTTAAATTGCGTGATAAACATATGCGGACCGAATTGTGTACGTACGTACGTTAAGCAAACTGTTATAGATTGACCAACACCACATCTCCCTTGGCCAAAACGGGCGAGTCAAAGTCGACTGGAATGCAGGTGATAGCGCATAAACGCGTTCTCCTCGCACTCGGCGGGTGAACGGTAGCGGCAACACATGGCTTCACTTACATTGCATTATTTCCGAAACTATGCAAGCTAGAGCAATATTATAAGCGGCACAAGAAAGATGACAGTTATGACTGCAAGCCTGTAATCGTAGTGCCCAATTTGGTAGGGGTCTATTGTTCAGGCCACCTTTTGCCAGAACAGCAGCCTACCAGAAAGGGTTCTATTATAGGGCTTGTCAATCGTGGAATTCTCTTCCACTGAAGATCAGGATGGCACGCTCATTAGATGTCTTCAAAGCGTCTTTAACGGAGCATTTTTTAAACATTGTTTTGTAAATTTTGTTTTTTTTTATTCTTTTTTACTTCATTTTTAACAGTTCTGTCTTATAATTATATTTTCATTCATATTATGTTTTCATGTTTTTTGTTTTGTATTTTGTATTTTGTATTTTGTATTATGTTCATTTATATATTTAGATTTTAAGTTATTTTAGTATGGGTTGGCAGTCACTCTTGTGTGTTTGGAGCTGTGCTCTTTTCTGCCAACCCCTATTCAATTCACTTTTGTAATGAATACAAATAATTAATAAATAAAAAATAATAAAATAAAATATACCTTGACAACGATAGTTTTATATTTGTGACAGGTTTCTTGTAAACCATACAAATTGCGATCGTACAAAACGTAGAAATCTTCGAAAAGGTTTCCACTAACATTGCTCTGATGGCATTATTTTATTAACTATTAATGTTTGACAAAAACAGTGCACATCATCGTGTAGAGGAAGGTTAGACAAAAGTATAGATGTGGTTCAATGTTTGATGCGCGTATTGGTTATCTTGAAACCATGAGTTGAATATTGGGGAACGTTGTTTTGCCGTAGCCTGCTGGTTAAGGCCGGCCGTATAGCTCTGCCGTAAGCGCGCAGGAGAGATGTGTTCCCGACCACTGCCGATAGCAACTGGCACCTGCTAGCTGCACTTCACTACCGGCCGCCCCTAAAAAACCGAATAGACTAGACCCGGATGCGCGCGCAAGCTTTCGCGCGCGGAGATGTGCTCGTGGTAAATCTATACCATGCTTTCTTTTTCAGCACAGACCGTAGTATTTAGTACCGGTACGATCTTAAAGTCCATAGTAAACGGATAACGAGCTATTGAGCTGCTCGGCTCACGTGGTAAACGTAGTCATATAGGCCTACCTATTGATAGGACTGAAAGAATTCCGTGTTCAAACTCACGGTTGCTTAGATTCAGAAATTGTGGACTAGGCCCCTAGACCTAGGCTAGGGCCTAGGCTAGGTCTATTCCATTAAATGGGTTGATTTTTTCAGATTTTTTATCAGAATCAGTTTGAGACGCGTGTCTCTTTAGGTCTTTAAATACTTCATATTTTTGTTTGAATAGGTTTAACCCGATTACTTACTAATTTAATAAATAATTAACATCAAATTAAACAACGGACATAACCTAAAAAACAGGAATTAGCAATGTAGGCCTAGGCCTACGTAGGGGCAGGGCTACATGCGTTCCTAAGTATTGATCAACTGAATTCTTACCATTACTTTGCTTTCCTCTAATAACTTTCTTTTCCTTGCAATTTCTGCTTTTATGATATCCATATTATTATTTATGATCAAACTTATTTATCTTGAGTGCTTGACAGGTCTTGGATTTTGTTGTTGTTCTGGAAGTAGTGGTGGTTGTTGTTGTCGTTGATTGCTGCCCCGGGCAAAATACCGCCTTCTACACACCTGACAGCTCAGCTGTTTTCCCCACTTTAGACGGCTGTGGTTTAGTTTCGTTTGGTTGATGTATTGAAGAAATTATTTTGCAGCTGAAAATTATTGTTTTGCTATAAAAATGGCCCGTATGGGACCTAAAGTTCTGGTTGGTTATGAAGATGAATGTATCACTGACAAATTCAAGTCTTTAGTCAACTTTACTACCAATAAAATTGGTGGCAAACCCGTAAGTAAAGGTCTTCGTTTGGTGCCTAGGCCTGACATATCAACAATGAAACTAGGCCTAGGCCTAGGCCTAGCCATGGGGTCAGGTTCTAAATGTCAAATAATGGTAATTAAATGTTAAATCATTTACAGAACTGGCCGGTTGAAGGTGTACCCTCACCACTTTGTCAACTTTGTGGACTCTCGTTGCCACTAATCCTGCAAATATATGCTCCATTGGAAAACAGCACTTACCACCGAACATTGTACTTGTTTGGCTGTATCAATCCAAACTGTTGGAATCAGAATGACAGGTAGGCTAGGCCTAATATTAAAGTTATTATTATCATGATTAGTGTAGCTCTGTCCTAGATTAAGCTATTGTACCTAGCCTAGCTCCCAAGGCCTAGGCTAGGGCTACAACTTAGGTCATGATCTTGTCTTGAATATTTAATATTCTCTTTTCGCGGTGGCGCTTCCTCGCCAGTGGCAGAGAATTCGGGGTAGCCTTATTCTTCCGTATAGGTCCTCACGCCTGTGGGCACTTTTGAGTGTGCATGAAGTAGGCCTAACATGACACAAACAAGTAGCGAATTTACAACACTGCCCATCAAGTACCTAACTCCTAGGTGACTGATTACATTAAGGGAATACACAGCCTTAAACTTAAATATCAAATAGAAATTGTAAATTGATGACCCTTCTCTATATATGTAATGAAAACCATTTTCAGTTGGGTGTGTGTTCGAAGCCAAATTTTGGAGATCGGTGAAGATACCAAGGTCGATACTTCAACAGTCAACACACAGAGTGTGACTGATTGGTGCTCTGATGCTGATGATTGGGAGGATGACAACAATGGAAACAATAATGAGGAAAATGGAAATGTAATTGGTCGTCTTGAGGGTTGTGGAGAGTGCTTTTCGGAAGATGAGGATGAAACTGAGGACTTTGAAGACGACGAGACCGTGGTTCGATTTGGTAATCTGCGAGTAGAGGAGCGCAACGCTAATTGGAATGCAGGCAGTGGTTACGTCATGGCTGCGGCCGAGGCCCAAGGAGGAGGGGCAGTGGGTAGATTACATTCTCCGTCTGCAACTGCGGAGATCGAAGGCGACGAGAGCGAAGTAGTCAGTATTGACACGCCGACGGCTCCTCAACACGATCTTGTGGCTTTGCTGCAAGAAGTAACTCCGCTTCCAGTTGAGCTTTGTTCAACAGGCTACTCTGACAAACATGGATGTGTGGTCTCATCAAAAGTGTTACTCCCACAATTTAACTCGTTCTTTATCTACGTTGCGGAAGAAGGAATGCAAGATATGAATCCAAATACCACTCAAGAACATGTCCGAGAACTGTTGCAAGAATACTCGCAGAGTAACGAGGAGGGCTTGAACTTAAGTCCAGATCAGGAGAAAAGAGGAGCCTCTGGGCTTGGTGATAATCCCACTTTGGAAAAATATGAAAAGGGTGTCCCGCTCCATGGTGATGAAATGCTGCATGAATTTGCTTTGAGAATCAAAGCCAATCCAACATATACTGGTATACTAAGGTTCGTATCTAGACCTCTAGGTCCTAATAACAGTTGTTGGACGAGGTAGGGCCAGTATTCAATTAATGATTTTCACAGACGGGAAGAAGCAGGTCAAAATGGCATTCTGTTCAGATGACAGGCTTTCTTGCAGCCATGGTATTTTGAATACATATTTTACATAATTTGGCTTAAAATTTTTTTTTAAACATCAACTACTAAAGTTTGAGATAAAAATTGGTAAGCCTATGTAGGCTACTTAATTTCAGTACCTAATTTGTTTTAAAAGCCTAACTTCATTTGTTTTTTTACTAATTTAAGTATGAACTTCATGAAAGTCTGAAATTAGGACAGATAATCACCATCCTAGAGTAAGTAAAACTACTCAAAAGTAAAAATACAGCTCCCAGATGGCACCTCTCAGTCCATATTTCATGTTACAGATATTCTTATGGCCGTGAAGGCTCTCCCCTACTACTGTCCCCACTTCTGAATCCCCCTACAAGATGTCAGCACTGCCGCAGTGACATGATGTTCGAATTCCAAGTTCTTCCCACGCTGCTGGCAAATCTGACACTGAGTGGTGTCAGTGGACGGGGCGCCCACCTCGAGTTCGGTACAGTGCTCGTGTATACCTGTCAGAGAAGCTGTTGGGCCAGTGGAGACACCGTCAGAGAGGAGGCAGTCGTAGTTCAAGCTGAGAGGATATAAGTCTAAACCCCTATCTTGTTTCTAAGTCACAAGTTTGGTTTCAAAAGAGAGAACTACAAAGTAATAGTTGTTTTTGAATGGTAAACCTACTTCCGGTACTACGTTTATGTGTACAGAACATAGATTTGGTGGGTTTTTTTGTGTTTGCTCTCTTAAGAAAACTGTCGTCAAGGTTTCTGTACAAGGTGAAGGTAGGATGTGGTTTCTGAAACATAGGCCTATAAACGACAAATTGGACAACCATTTTGGACTTTACTACAGCCTTGAATGAAAGCATAGGCTACCATTTATTCTATTGTAGCTGTAAGCAGCCCTACAATACTCAAACTGAGTCAATCGTTACATTTATTTAGACCATATCGTAGATATTTTAGATACCTCCAGTGATTGGTCCCATCTACTTAAATTCTTCAATGCTTTGCATTGAATTGTGATGTAAAATTCAAACGTCATCAATTTTACACATTTCATATGCAATGAATTTCAACTGCTACAGGCTTACCGAGGGTGTGTATGCAAACCTGTTCCAGATCCCTAGGATTACAACCTGGCTGGTGGCCAGTTTGCAATCTGTAGTGATCTGAATTAGGTTTGCGTAAACACCCATAGTAGCCCTAAGACACGTAGGCCTAGGTGCATTGTTGGAAAGATAGAAAAGTAACATTTCTGATTTTATTGATTTTCTGTCCTGATGGTTGCAGGAAATGAATTGATTAGGGAGGAGCTAAAAATATGGATGTATTGCAAGTTTGGCAACAGCAGTATGTTAACAGAACTATGCCTTACGTTTAAAGCAACATGTCTCACTGGTAAATTACTTTATGTTTGTTACATTCAGGTCCTCTTCATTTACCAGCTCAAGCCAAGCAAATCTCTAAATGATATAAAGTTATTCCATCCTGATTCCTGAATCATATGCTAATTTAACTAGGCCTACTGTACACTACAGTAATCATACTACTATTTATTTCTGTTTCTTAAAGCATCTCATTAAAATTGCGGGCTGAAAATAGCATTTTATAATATTCAGCTCAGCTTTCATTAAATGGTACACGTGCTTTGACAACGATATGGGTTGCGGCTCAACATTGAAGAATCGCTTGTACTTAGGGAACCGTACAATTAGCAATACTTTTAGAATGTATTACCCGAAAATGAGCATTAATTATGGTGATGCGAATGATAATCGTTTATCGATATGATCGATATGCGACATCATGGCGATATTATTTTGCACCCATTATCATGGTAAATTGTTAATACGTCAAGTTATTGTCGTAGTTTCCAACTTTGTGTGGCGGTTATTTGATTATATTAAAGTGAAACTTCTTTATAACAAACTCTTGGGGTCAGATTATTATTTTGTTATAAAGAACATGTCTTTATAAAGATGGTACCTTTACATGCATAAGAACCTCTTGAGACCTCAAAAACAGTGTGTTATATAGATCATTTTGTTGTAAAAACGTTTGTTATAAAGAAGTTTCACTGTATTACTAGAGATCCTTGTAAATGGTTTTATTTTGTAGCATATTTCGTTTTATTAAATCCAAATTTCGCTGTTGAGCAATAATTTCAGCTTTTTGGCGGTGTTTCAATTTTAATTTACAAAATCTAATTTGATTCTTGTATTTTAACCTATGTGGCATTGTCGTGACATTGTCGCGTAGGTCTACCAATATAGTAAAAAAGGAAATGGAAGGTAATACAGTCAGTAAGGATTCTACTTACGGAATGAAATGCAATTTTTTTTAGTACCTGAGTATGTTATTTATTGATTAATTATCTATTGTTTTAATAAAAAATTTGGGGTTTTTGACAGAAAATCCGCGATTTCGGGTCAATTCAACAGCTTCAGTCTTTTTCGTTTTTATAACAGTAAACTTATGCTATTTCGCGTATACACGGGATTTCGTTTTATTTCGCGATTCAAAAAGACTATTTTTGGACTCACAACAGACTATCATGCCAACATATTTCAATTGCTGCACGTTTCAAGTAATTTCGCGCTATCGCGCATTGCGAAATACAAGGATCTCTATGTATTACTAATTAGCCTTCAGTGATTTCAAATGATGACACTGACATTGTATCAATAACTTAAGAAGTGTATTTAATCAACTAAACCAGCTATCGAAAATATTACTAGGCCAACTTGGGAAACATTTCCATTCGGTGTGATTTCTTGATATTATCGCTATATTATCTCGATATATCACGATGTTATCATGATATATCGCGATATATTGTGAAAAAAAATGTGATCATTGATATGACATTTTTCAACTTATTCTTTTTATTTTACTGAAAATTATTCACCAACTTATAGGCCTATATGAAATTTCTGTAAAAAATTTGTTTTTAAATCAATAGATGATGATGAATTGAAGTATAAGCAGGAACTGCTTTTAGTGAGAATTAACAAAACAAAACTATTTTAGCATTAATTGGCCAACATGAAAAAAATTAGATAACTGGTTCATCCAAAACCAATCAAAAGTTTGGCAGATTAGCGTTGTCTAAAGTTTACAGTTTAAACACAATTTGTCACATTTAGCACATAATGGTATTTAATGTGAGGAAAGGATCCAACAGCTTACCTTTATGTAAGATGACGGATTTGCGAGTTTGAAGTAGGCCTACACATGAAACAATACAAATATAACAAGATGTATTATTATTATTTTTATTTATTTTTGAGCTAAATTTTCTGGGCCCAACTCATACAGTAGTGTAGTCACATGGCACTGAGCTTGGTTGCATTGTCCTTGAATAGCAAAGAGTTGTGTATTGATTGATGCAGCAAGTCCGATCTACTTACTTTTGAGTTCGGCAAAGTCTACCCATATGAAGTAAACGCAAAGTATGTTATGATGCCTCTTTTTCTTCATGAAGTGCTGGTAATAAAATTAATCTTACAATTAGAAATGTAAGTTGAGATGCATTTATTTATTTATTATTTCATAGTGTAGGTGTCATCTAGACCGGTAATGAGCAACTACTACAGTATATAATAGCTGTACTCCTGACTTGTTCCCATGAAAGTTTGGATGTGTTAGTAATAACAACAATGGATTTGTATTTTTTTAATTACTGTACATTGATTCTTTTTAAATTCATTTATCAATTTATTATTTGTTGTTTTACATTGTACCTACCGGTACTCGACAGCTAGGTCATACGATGTCGGCCTTTAAGTCCCCTCTTATGACAGGCAGAGCTACCCTGGTCTGAAAGTATTTCTGTCTGATTTACCATAGAAACTGATTGCTAGATTCAAATTTGTTTCATTTAGATTTTTAACATTTTTGTTCACTGAACAGATAGATCCCTTATTATGAGACAGCATCATTGTTATTTATTCTGTTACAATATTGACTAAAGTATAAATATGAAGAAATAAAATAATATATGAAAGAATGTGAACAGATTATATTCTGTACATTTCATTGTTTTCCCTGCGTTGTTTTAGGAACATTCAACATTTGTTAAAAATGCTTTCAATTGCCATTTGCAAGTATTGCATTATTTCATTTTAAAGAAGCAACTTTAAGTTTTTAGATTTAGGGCACTAATCTGCCAGACCTTTGTGTCTTATACTAATGTGTCAAAAAATATGTATTTAAAAAAACAAAGGAGATTACTTCTAATTGGAATGATTTGTAAACATAGAAAGAATGCCTGATTGACAAAATGGAAGTCTGGGTAGACCTCAAAGAGCTTGGATGAGGATAGTTAGAATGATTCTAAAATGTTGGTGACAGGAGGGGGTGTTTGAAAGTGGAGAACGCAACAACTATTTGTTAGAAATGTAGTGTCAGGAGGTTACAAATTTACATTGTTGGGATGGTACATAGATGGTAGGTACATATATATATACATATGTAACTAAATAATTGCCCATTAAGGTAATTTCATTTACAAATTACAAGACAAGTGGTTAAATGCCGAGCCAAATAACATCTAGTCATTTACACTGTATTTTACATTCCTATTACTTATTTATATATATTTGTCAGTCCAGTATAGTATATGGCTGCTATAGTCCATTACCTTTACATTCATGTGTGCTGTAGTACATGGTGCTCTCTGCATCAAGTACTGTAGTATAGATTTGGTATTAGCCATCACCATCATATACATTATTCAGATAAGAAGCTTATTACTTTGGAATTTAGTTGATTACTTTTGGTTTGTCTTTTTGGGTCTTGTTTGTTGGTTAAAATAATTTTGAAATTAAAAATTGGCTCAGTTGATTGAAATAAATTAACGTTTATGTAGGCCTATCAAAATTTGGATCAATTTTAAGACGACTGTAGGTAGTGTTCTATGATGCAGTGTAATTATTTATTATGAGCATTGTAGATGAGGAAACAGAAAATGGCATTCAGAAAACATTCCTTAAGCGATAAACCATAATATGTATTTAAATTGAATATATAACCTTAATACTATTAACAGTAATAAGACTTAACTTTTTAGGTGCCTGTGCCATAGTTTATTGAATGGAAGATGTTAATACGATTTTGTACGCAACTTTGGTGCAAAGCTGAGATTGTATTTATAATAATAATTGTACATAATGACATTGTACTATTTGATACAACAGCATGAAATTTCGCCAATGAAATTTTCTACCTCATCTGCAGGTTATCATATCCTGTGTTAGTTCAGTTGTATTTTACCTGTACCTTGTATGTACCCGTGTAACTAACAACTAAAAAGTAAAAACCATTGAATTGGGACTGGCACTATAGGGTTCCTTTCAGTGCTTGATGTAGAGCAGTACAAAACACTAACAACATACTGCTTTGTTTTTGGAATAGGTAGTTCATAGCCTTGTAATAACAGATACCAATGAATGGAAGTTGTACACAATTTGACAGTAATTTCCAATTTGATATGTTTAACAATGTTTGTAGATGGGGGTAATGCGAGATCATCTCCTAATGTTTAAAGTAAATACCATGTGGTAGCGAGGGACCTACACGTCTCTGGCATCAATTCACCAACTTTGTTAAGCTCCGATTTAGTAAACTCGGTTTGGTACCATGGTTTCAACAAACATTGGTTCAAAATGCATGGCACTGGAAGTATCCATGTTTGTTTGCAGAGAATCTCCGCATGATGACAAATTGGAGTTTAAAAAGTTGGTGAAACTGCCCCTCTGGTAGTCAGAGAACCACACTAGTGTGCATACTGAAGTGGAGTCCTTTCCTACACTCCCTTCCTTATTAGTCTCCAGTTCAACCATTTATGATATTGACATTAATGATACTAAAATATAAATATATTTGTGCAGTGCATTGCTTTTTAATTGTCATGATTAATTTTCCTTTGTCTAGTATAATATATGATATTTGTAAGTTGTCTCTAGTTAAGCAGTCAAATCAGTCAATTCTAATACAAGTGTGATTTAGTTGACAGAATTTGCAATATCTATATAGTCAGCATGCATTCAGTGTTTTACCCTAGCTTGTTTGAGCAACCTTATAAGCAAGTAAGTACCAGTTCTGTATACTCAAGTTAATTCTTCACCGGCATTTAATCCTATGTAAAGCATAAATGTTTTAGATTGCATTGTTAGTAACATGCTCCCAAGTACAATCCCATAATATTATGTAGCCTAATTTAGAAAATTGTGGGTTGACTGTGTCTGAATAACCTTCCAATGGGTCTATTACACCATAGTTTTAAATCGTCACTTTTGTACATGGTATTATGTAATTGACAAAGTTGCAGTTGTATAATATTATAATTGAATGCTGATAATAATATGATGGTATATTGACACTGCTTTTGTTACGACCTGCAACTTTGCCAAGCCTGTCAACAAAGTTTAAGCTTAAAATTCATTGATACAAATTTTGGTGGAATTTATAAACATACAGTGGTTTAATAATTCAGAACATTTATTCCCTACTAGCACTAAATGCTTAAACGTCCACAACTGTCAAACTTTCTGTCCGTAATACATAAGCATTTAACATCTGGCTAGTGAAATTTGTATTCAGTAAACTGGAACATTCTTTTCATGGCACTCGATATTTCTAGTTTATATGCCCATAAATCGGGTTATTACGAATATAATAGGGCAATTTCATAAGGCACTGTTTACAATTATATTCTCCTTTATGTGGCATGAAAAGGCTAGTGTATTAAGTGATAGATTTACAAATTGTATCTATAAATATTTAAAGAGAATCTGCTGAATATGTATCCTATGTTTGTGGTAGTTAATTTATTGTTGGGATGTTTTGCCAACGCATTTTAATGTGATTTATTATTTTGGTCCAGTTCTTTATTTGCAGGTGATAGCTGTAAGAGACTTTAGCAGATATACTGAATTATATATGTTGCAGATTTCACAGTACATTTTTATTTAGATTGAATGCCCGTAATATAGAACTAGACTGATTGTCAGAAATAAGCATTATCGTTTGTAAGTATTTGATCTCAAAAAGTCATGCAACATGCTAAAATTGCTGCTAACAGAATTGTGTAGTATTGCATCAAACTATGTTGTTCGCTACATTCTTAGGACACAAATCTTCAAATAATTACATTGCCCTGTATGTTGTTTCCAATTGATTTTATGACATAGTCCATTCCTTTCCAGAGTTTGAATTTGAAATTTTTATTTGGTTACAAATAACGTCTGTTTATTCACTACATTCACAGGCTTATAATAGATCTGTTAGCAGTATTATAACGTAAATTGAACAACATTTTGAAGGTAATGTGTTTGTTTGACTTTGATTATCCTGTAAACTTGCTGTCTTCTTTCTCTGTAATGTGTAGATTCATTTCAATAAATTGATTTATTTCATCCCTGTTATTCTGATGTTCCTTGTAATATTTAGTTATATCAGTTATCAATTAATAAACTCAGGACTGGACAACATGGTTGACTGCCTTTTACTTCCAAGTTAAAACACAAATTGCTTTGTACTACTGAAACTCGTCAGGCACAAGGAATATGCTAATAACTTAAACAACAAAAAGCATTTCTTACCAAATTCCCAGTGTTGTAAATGCTACTTTAAAAAGTAGCATGCAATGCTAATTGATTGAGAAAGTAGCTTGCTTTTTGTTTCGTTACATTATTTTTAAAGTAACTTTGCTACCACTCTGCTACTTTTTTAAGTATCACACTACTTTCAGGCTACTCACCAACATAACTGCAGTTTGATAGCGCTTTGATTTCACTTTGTGCAATATATGCTCTACTGAAATTAATGTTGCATTGTGAGCAACGAAGCTACTGTAGGCCACGCATTAAAGTGTTTATAAAGTTTTTACTTGACATGCAAATTAATTTAATTTCACGCATTTTTCGTAGCCAGACGGGCAGTATGGTTACGAAAAATGAGAAATGGCGGGCGGAAAGTCGGAAACCGTGGCTTAGGCTACAGGGTGTGGGAATAGTGGGAGGAATGCCCAAGCCCAGCATTCACTAGGACAACACGCGCACAGTGAGGATGGACACTCAAGCACGTGTTGAAATGAATGGAATGTGTTGGTATTCCTCAAAAAATTCTCGACTGTGGGTGGGTTGGGTACAGAGAAGGGGGTACGGTATTCGGGTAGAAGATTATTTTTGGTAGAATGACCATGTTGTTCTCGTAGATTCACAGCCAACATTTGGCATAACACAAAATAAACGATTTTTTTTAAACAAAGTATTTTTTAAAAGTGAGAGTTTTAATGGAGGTTTGTTAGTAAACGATTGCCAAATAGCATAGAAATAGAAAATAAGCTTGATATTTCGCTACTGCTACTACTAAATTCAAAATTGTTGTATATGCTATACTGATGTCATATATTAAAACTAGCGTGCTACTGGCTTGACAATGATTTACAAGTAGCATAATTGAGTTTGGTATTGTACTACACTACAACACTGCTAATTCTCTTACTGGTATTATCAATAGTAACAAACTCGGACAAACCCCATCAGTTAATGTCTGTTCTGCAATCACATTATTATGCCTAATGAAGTTGGATTTGAGAACGAAAGATACGGGGACACAGATAGGGAAGTTGCTTTAACCTCACACAGTCCATAACCAAGGCATTGCCTTCCAGTAAATAGCGCATAATATTGAAAATGAAAATGCCTTGTTTGCTTTTCATTCTAACATACAAATTACACCAACATTTTAATAACATCAACCACCTGAAATGTGTTCTTACAAGACTCGGCACCTCCATCAAAAGACATTCATTCATCTCTAACACATGAAGCATCTCAATTATAATGTGTTCTTACAAGACTCGGCACCTCCATCAAAAGACATTCATTCATCTCTAACACATGAAGCATCTCAATTATAATGTGTTCTTACAAGACTCGGCACCTCCATCAAAAGACATTCATTCATCTCTAACACATGAAGCATCTCAATTATAATGTGTTCTTACAAGACTCGGCACCTCCATCAAAAGACATTCATTCATCTCTAACACATGAAGCATCTCAATTATAATGTGTTCTTACAAGACTCGGCACCCCCATCAAAAGACATTCATTCATCTCTAACACATGAAGCATCTCAATTATAATGTGTTCTTACAAGACTCGGCACCCCCATCAAAAGACATTCATTCATCTCTAACACATGAAGCATCTCAATTATAACGTGTTCTTACAAGACTCGGCACCTCCATCAAAAGACATTCATTCATCTCTAACACATGAAGTATCTCAATTATAATGTGTTCTTACAAGACTCGGCACCTCCATCAAAAGACATTCATTCATCTCTAACACATGAAGCATCTCAATTATAATGTGTTCTTACAAGACTCGGCACCTCCATCAAAAGACATTCATTCATCTCTAACACATGAAGCATCTCAATTATAATGTGTTCTTACAAGACTCGGCACCTCCATCAAAAGACATTCATTCATCTCTAACACATGAAGCATCTCAATTATAATGTGTTCTTACAAGACTCGGCACCCCCATCAAAAGACATTCATTCATTTCTAACACATGAAGCATCTCAATTATAATGTGTTGTTACAAGACTCGGCACCCCCATCAAAAGACATTCATTCATCTCTAACACATGAAGCATCTCAATTATAATGTGTTCGTACAAGACTCGGCACCCCCATCAAAAGACATTCATTCATCTCTAACACATGAAGCATCTCAATTATAATGTGTTCTTACAAGACTCGGCACCCCCATCAAAAGACATTCATTCATCTCTAACACATGAAGCATCTCAATTATAATGTGTTCTTACAAGTCTCGGCACCCCCATCAAAAGACATTCATTCATCTCTAACACATGAAGCATCTAAATTATAACGTGTTCTTACAAGACTCGGCACCTCCATCAAAAGACATTCATTCATCTCTAACACATGAAGCATCTCAATTATAATGTGTTCTTACAAGACTCGGCACCTCCATCAAAAGACATTCATTCATCTCTAACACATGAAGCATCTCAATTATAATGTGTTCTTACAAGACTCGGCACCTCCATCAAAAGACATTCATACATCTCTAACACATGAAGCATCTCAATTATAATGTGTTCTTACAAGACTCGGCACCTCCATCAAAAGACATTCATTCATCTCTAACACATGAAGCATCTCAATTATAATGTGTTCTTACAAGACTCGGCACCTCCATCAAAAGACATTCATTCATCTCTAACACATGAAGCATCTCAATTATAATGTGTTCTTACAAGACTCGGCACCTCTATCAAAAGACATTCATTCATCCCTAACACATGAAGCAAAAAATACGAGATATCGGCATGTAATTAAAGAACCACTGGCATTTTTTTTTAAATCTTCAGTGGTGTTGAAAGGTTTTAGAAAATAATTGGTAAGCCGATTGTTTCAAGCATAGAGACTCGAACATAACGGGATGGAGAAGCCGTAAAAATGTGGTTTCATATGAATTTGTATTTATTTGATGATTGATGATGTAGGAAACGCTCCGAATGCTCAGAACGAACTCTATAAGCCAGATTTTAAAAATGTACCTGCGGCGCCTTTGTTGGGGGGCTCTGATCTCCAAACCCTAGTGCTATTTTTCAATGGAAATATGTGTCCCTCCAGCTTGAGTTGAAAACATGCTAACCCCACCCAAAACCAACTACAATTATTTATGCTTATGGCTTGTGAGATGGACGTTATGTGAATACACGAGACTGTGATACAATAATCGACGAGGCATGAATGACTGTTTAAAAAACAATGAATTAACTAAAATACCATGTATTGCCGCCTTCGACTACGCCTTATAGCAGAATTTCGATGAGTGTCAACGCATCTATATTCTGTATACATAAATTATTTTTCAAAATGTGTAATTGATGCATCTCCCCCCCCCCCCCCCCCCCCAACTGGCGAAATCAATTATTGGCATGACTGGTGGTACTATTGTCCGGCCTACTTTTATTCCCCTGCTATTTTATAAAGAACAAGTAGACCTATGAATAGCTTGCGAACGTTTGCACAAGATTGGCATTAACTGGAATTATTCACTATTATATTTCTTGTTGGCCACACAGTCTTCAGTCATATAGATCTTTATGGCGGATCATCAAACAAAATGGTGACATTCTAAAGCCTAAACTCTATATATTTAGACGTATATTTGCCTCTTTGAACAATGTAGGAGACGCAAATAACTGAATAAAGTATAACACACGTAAATAACAAGATACATATGTGTATTCGGTCCAAGATAGTACCGTGTGTGTAAACACCGTATACACATATGCTGCGTCTATTGTATCGTTTTTTACATTCAGATTGTTCAAACAATTTAATCTTCCGTGGTCTTCCTGTTTGGGAGGATGGATTGGGAACAAATAAAATATAATTTTGATAATATTTAAATAAGTCCATGCGCATATTGTGCTGTATAAAAAGTAAAAACCCATTTTACATGGTTTGCTGTTGCAATGGTGTGTGTGTCGTTCTCGTGACTGTTCGTACGTTCACGAGGTTTTGAGAGACGAAGAGGAAAAGATAGGTAGATTTTTTACATACATTATATTTTAAATAGCGAGAACAATGCTGTTGTAAAATCAACCATTGAAACGGTCAACAATAATAAATGTAATGTTCAAGGAAATTGTTTCGATTAATTAATCACGATTCAAGATTATTGATTATTAGTTGTTTAACGACGTACTTGTCAACAACGTGACACATTATTAGGATAGTTTGGCAGGACAAATGTATACTGTAGCCTATTTATTGTATTTATCTATACCGTATTCACTTTGTATCACATTTAAACTGTGTAACAATTGAGAAAAATTTCTAAAGTTTTAGTTGGAATAGATATAAATATGCACATGCATATGCAATAGATACCACTGACACACTGATGAATAAATACAATGAAAAATGGCGATAACTATAAACCACGTTTCAGTTATTTTAGGTGGTCTTCGCTCAACGGCGTAATCATTACTTAGAGTAAATAGTTGAACACTTGGTATCTTTTAAAGCGTTCCGTATTATATTTGGCGTCAGATATCGATCAGTTCAAACGCTCGCGCCATTAGATGCAGGGGATGAAAAGTACGACGCTGATTTTATGTTGTTAACCCAAGCGTGAAGAGTAGCGTGTGGTTTCATAAACATCATTTATAAAACACGGACATTATCTTAACAGTATTCGTCACGGAATCAAGAGTGCAATAAATGTACACTTTCACTGGGTTGTCAACATCAGTTTGAGTTCGCAGTTTACCCATCGGCGCCCGCGACGTCGCTAGTATCAAAGTTCCCCGACGATTTTATTAGAGCGCTTTGCAGCTCGGTTGCCGCTGCGCGTAGCGGATGCGCAGAAATATCTTGCCAGTGATGGTCAGCTGTGAAAGGGAGGCCTCCGGAAATGCGCCTTAGGCATGTAACTCTGAATTTCAGGGATACCCTACGGCATCACAATGTTCGTGTGCGGTTTCGAGATCACGTAGACGTGTAATATGTGTGTGCCTAGTGTTATTTCACGGTGAAAATCTGGCGTGAACGGTGCCGCGGTCGGTCGGGGATCATGGCTACCAGCAGTTACTGCTCGGAGATCCCAGCTAACCATGGGCACTCATTTAGCAAGAAAACCTTCCACAAGCCCACCTACTGCCACCACTGCACCGACATGCTCTGGGGGCTCATACAGCAGGGGTACACCTGCGAAGGTAAGCATTGCTTTCAGCTGGGGGGGTGTTCCGCTGTGCGTGGTGCTACTCTGGCCCGGGCTGTGAGACTCCACCCCTCGCCTCGCCGAGCGAGATGGACCCCGTGCAGTGCAGCCTGCCTGCTTGCCCATCATAGCTTGCGTCTTTACAACACTTCAGATTAACATCTGGGATGTGACAAATTTCATTTTATTAGTTATATTCCTCGAATTATGAAATGCGCATCTAGAAATAAATTGGAATGTGGCAGGGGGCGGGGGTGGGCGGGCCCCACTGACAGCTAGGTTACGTGATGGTATCTTTTCCTGGAATTACATGTTATCATTTTCGTGCCAATGTCATGTTCGCAGTTACCTAATTGGCAAATAGAAGAGAAGCAATTATCAACTCCTACGCCGCGAATGACTGAGTCTCGTATTGTGTTTGATAGATATTTTCATCACCGGTTATTTGCTACAGTAGACGACGTGATTCGGCTCGCCGACCCGACTCGATCGTCAAATCTGATCCCATCCCGGCACATTTACGCCTCGCTAGAGCCTTCACAACGGGATAAGCGTCCCCTACAACTACGTTCTTCTTTAATCTTTTTATCAGGGATCGTTCATCAGTTACATCGGAAAATGGATCAATTAAAAGATGCAGCTAGTTGAAGGCGTCGACCGGCAGCGTATCGTTGACAATATCTCATTACCTCCAACCCCCTTCAAGAGTATACGCCATTCAAGTGTCTTTTAACCCATAAAACAACTAGAGTTAAGTAGTATTTGAAGCATGCGCTTTGCGGCTAAGAGCTTGATTGGAATACATGTTTTATCTCTGATCTGCAAGAACCATCTCCGATGCCGAGACTAGAAAATTGATTTAATTAGGAGGACGTCGTCGGGCGATAAAAGCAGAGGCTCGGAGCGACTTCACACAAGCACATAGGACAACAATAATGTCAAACGAACATACTCTGTTCCAAAGACATTGGGTCCTCGGCGCCGCCGAGTTGGCACAGACTCCGTTTAAACGAAGATCACACCGAGTTCGAATGCGTATTTCATCATCATCACTGTCATTATCGCCGTCCATGTGTTCGTACGCAAGCCGCCCACGTCTACCTAGTCTCGTGGCTACGAGCCAACACTCCGGATACTGAGGCCACCCCGCTGCGGGTTCGAATCCCGACCCGAGCAAGGCACAGCTTCCGAACAGTGTGGACCCCTTGGCTTGGCTGGACCTCTGTGGAAGTTACGCTGTCGTTATGCGGCTTCTTTGTATTGCTGGACGATTATTGCGTTTAGAATATTAATTATATGGCAGTTGGGATAGTTGCGTATAGAAAATATATTGTATTATTTATGTTTGTAGGAATCAATATTATCAACATCATTTTGACTGAGGAAAACTCGGCAAAACTTTCTGTCAGGGTGGCCGGTGGTTAGAATCGAACCCGCGACCTTCTGAATCAGAGTCGCGTGTTATCGTGCTTAGCTACCTACTTACTAATTAATGATTGTATCATTCAATTTATGACTGAACAATGCTCTGGTATGTAACAGGACACGACGGCACGTCTGTTCATACGTGTCAAAATCAAAACTACACCTCGTCGTCTCGTTTAGCCTCACTACACGACGCACTCGAGAGCGTAAATCAACAATAAAGTGGGCGTGTTGCGTTTATATATACACACGCTTCGATCAACACAGACTATCTCATTGTCATATCTGTGGATGTAACAAAAGCGTTGAGTTCCACTCGTGCTAATGAGAAAGTTTTATAATATCGCAACAAGCAACACACAATGCACCCATTTACCCTCTATGCGGGATGCGTCACAAGATCGCTGGAAGCTGTGTTTTCCTTGGGCTTGTGCCATCGGTTACATTTTCTTACATAACTACTTGGAGCTCGCACAGGAAGTGTAGCCTACATTGTCGGTGGTGCTCAGCTAGCCTGCGGTTGTCCCCTGTTTGTTTAATGTGTAATGTTTGCACTACTAGGGCTAATCGAGACGGTACAGCTGTCAACCAGGAATAAGATACGATGTACATCTGTCAACGTTTTCAAGTTCAATCCAATAAAATATAATTTTCTATATTTGAACAAGGAATGTTATTTATAGTGTGTTTGCCCACACCGCGGCGAGTATATTTAGTAACTGACCGATATCGTGACTGGGCACGTCTGTATGTCTAAAGCAAATCCTGACGCGTGCCCGTTTCATTTCCATAGCAACCCGCTCCGAGCTGTGGGCGGTGGTAGCAAACTTTACGAAACTTAAGACGTCCCGGAAGTTTTAAAAACAGTTTGAATTTTACGAATTTGACGGTAAAATACTGATCGACGTGTAGTAGGTATGCACCGGTACTGGCTGGCACGTAGTCGACTCGTGTATCGGGACTCACCTTTGCTAGCAAGGCACAAGATTGGAAATATCTATAATCGAAACTTGATTTTGTTTCAACAGGTTATTTACATACATCCAATGCAGAATCAGTACTGCACGCGTTTTTGAGCTCTCCAATAGTCTTCTACCAAATTGGTTTCGCCGGGGCAACCATTGAAATACACGTACATTTTAAATGGTTGGTACTGAAATTTACTTGCAATACAATATGTGCATTAATACCGGGCATTAATCTTTCCGTAGATTCATAAGTTCTTTCCTATTGTTCCCAACTGAACATGTATTGCATTATGATATGATTAATTTAACAAATTTGAGCCGTACGTCCATGCCATACATAACAACAATTCATTCTGCATGACATTTCCACGAGTGCATCTGTATTTGAAATAATAGTGTATCATATGTGTGAATCTAGGGGGGGGGGGGGGGGCAGGTCGGTGTCTTTGACGTCTCGATGAACCTCCTTGAATGCATCCACTCACATAGCTAAACAAATCACGGCACCTCCACCAAGGCCATGTGTTGCCCTCATTGAGAAATTTGCGGTGCTTATTAATGTAAGCTAAAACTGTAGCTCAAAGAATAATAGAGTAATTATTAAAATAATTCATATATAATCTTGCTGTATAATGCACACAAAATTTACTTGACGTGTCCCTCTTCAGGTGAACTAACTACGAAGATTATTAGATTAGGATATCGGATAATTGGAAGGCGTGTAACCCCAGTATTCGCCTCTGACTGAGGAAACATCGGAAACAGCTTCAGACGAGATTGCCGGTGGCTGGAATCAAACTGACGACCTCCCGAATGAGAGTCACGCGTGAGCCACCAGTTAGTTATTGACATCTGAATAATCAATTTCAAATATAGTTTTTGCGTATTAGGCTAGCTAGGCACTAAGCTAGTTTACGTTGGAAGCCAGTTAAGTTGTCTACATTTTACTTCGAATGCTATTTGGTTTTATGTGAGAGTACCCTATCAAAACAATTTTACTTGATGGGAGACATTAAATATAAAGGTACCGGTACGTACATTATTGCAATAAAGCCTTCAACAAAATGTAGATAATTCTGAACAATTTATAATAAAATAAAAGCATGGAAGCCATTTTAAATGTAGGGTTCGTGTATGCATACGAAAGAATATTGCCGCAATACACACAATGTTTTCAATACTCTTGGCGCGCGGCCGGCCGGGGCGGGGTTCGAATCTGCTGTGAAGAAAGACATGAACGCGAGTTGTAGCAACCTCAGCAACCTCGCTTTATCAGCTGACGACAGGAAATGTTGATCGGACGGACGTTTTGTTGTACTAGTCAAGTTAAGGTCTTGATAATGGTAACTTTCTCTTCCTTTCTCCTTCTTTATCATTCACGACGAGCTTCAATGCCTTACGATGAGATGTTCAGCCATACAACCCTGAACTTGATTTTATATTCAAATTAGTTACTGACTGGGGCGTCCACATCGGCAGAAATGTTTTCAAGGGGGGCATCTACATAGCATTTTTTTTTTTTTTTTTTTTACTAAAACATAATTATTTGGCATAATAAATCCACAGATATTTTGGAGGGCAATTTTAAATAAAAGTTATTGTTTGAATATTTTTCCTGGAAGTATCGAGAGTCCAAAACAACCCGAATGGGTTTACATAACAATAGATATAAATAAATCTATAAGTTTTATGTGGATAAAGGCGATTACTATTTGTATTTGTTTGTAGGTTAAGTTCAGTATATGGTCGGTCCCCACCTCACCTATGCTCCTCTATAGCCAAACGAGCTGTGAAAACCGCTAAGCCCGAATGCATAGTTCAGACTCAAGCCCTCCTCAACTCAGCCTCTCCTCAGCCTCGCCCAACCACCAATCACGGAGCGGCATTGCCGTGTAGACGGCTCTGTGATTGGTGGCTAGGTGAGGCTGAGGAGAGGCTGAGTTGAGGAGGGCTTGAGTGTGAACTATGCATTCGGGCCTAAGACTAAGCTTACGAGAAAAAAGCTAAAAAAACATTCGCTAGATATTTACACATTATTGCTACAACCACAACTCTAGTTTGATATTCGTTTGAAATTCAGTATCCCCATGTTCAATGATGCTACTTTTTATATCATAGCTATCTAGTTGTGCTATTCAATACGATTGGCTAAGTGGATCATAGATAAATAGGAAAGTTAAAAAATCCAAGTCTTTTGCAACTGTTTTGAAAAGCCACGTGGGTGAGCAAGTGCCCTGGTCATTGGTGCAGTCCCATACGGACGTCACGTTCCGTTGTACGCATAGCAGCTCGCCATTGATGACTTACACGTCATAATCATGGAATCCCATTAAAAAAGTTATGATCGGCATTTAGAGGCACATAACACATTAAATGGTGTTTATGATTTAAATTTGGATATGCGAGCTAAGGGGAAGGTGGTGGCCGAGTGCCGACATTGGCAGCCAGGACAGGTCTGGTATGTAGGCTATACTGGCTGGCTATACATCCAATCCAGCCACAGGTGACTTGGTCCAGTGGTCAGTGATGTTTTGTGGAGTGAGACTAGAGAGCATGATGGTGACAGCAGAAACATAAAACTGGGGTTAGAAATATGAAATTGTGTATAATGATAAATAAAGAAGATGGAAACATTGTTGCCCTACTACAGTACGCACTCTTGTATTTTGTTAGTGTGTTTGACTTTTAGTAGATAAACTGTATAAAAGGGTATTCGCCTGTGTGAAGAAAAAATTAGAAACACTGTACATATTTTGCAAGATACGATATTGCGATCACTGAATCGTGACGTATGTAATTGTATTGTACACTATGTTGTTATGCATCGGGACTGTAACACAAATTAGTGCCATATGCTCGTAGGCCCGTAGGATGTGTAGTAAAACTGTTATAACTCTCATAAACGTGTTTAGAGGCAGTTCTAAGAAGTTAGGTTAGTTTGATGATGGGAAATCAATAGACTATGATCGTTACGAATCAACATTAGGAACAACCATCTATGATACCGGTACCAATAAAGAAGGACATTCGTTTAAAAATATAAACATTGTAATCGTAATATCACACTGACTTACTTCTACAGATCGATTTTCTGTTTTTATTTGATTGTTTACTGTTTGTAACGTTGTCTATATGGTAGATGGGTGGCCGCAAATCGAATTTGTACGAATGTTATGTGATAAGTCCCTCCTTGGGATTTATCTAGTTTCATTAGATTATTAATTATGAATGATTAAATAATATACACACAAGGTTGGTATTTTAGGGAATCAATTTCAGCCATTATCATATAGCTGGAGACACTCTTGAGATCACCTACAGTCAGAACTGCCGATGGTAGGAATCGAATCCAGAATCGGAATCCAGAATCCGAATCGAATCCAGAATCGAAAACATAGAATCAGTGCATGGTGCCGGTATGTAGTCATTATATACTTCAGGCGTACTTCGCCATGGTTGACGCAAACCTAGATAGATTCATAAGTTAATAATTCAAGTAACAGATCTTGAGTTCCTGAAAATGTTTCACATAGATACCAAATGGCACCGATATCTAAAACTTTCGTCACTGGGAATGAGGCAGTTTTTAGCGTTTTTCTAAAATTAGTCCTCCAAGGTTTCCCCTGTTGCGAATATAAACTTCGACCTAGACTTTGTCTAATTCTTAATTTTTTTACGACAGCTTCACAGTTCCCCAGTGAAACTGGGCGTTGCGTAATATCCTGTAAATAACTTAGCTAACTATAACCCCGTCATCAGTAGGACATATATTTGCTTTTGTTACTTCCCAGTAATAACTTTATCCCTAAAATGATGTGTTCATTTTGATCTGCGCATTTTTTCCTTTTCAGATGGGCTGATAGTATCATAGTAGGGCCTATATCTGAAATCCAAAACGCAGTTAATTTTTATCATAATACTTGATATGTTTATTTATACTTGTTTTAAAACAATCCAGTACGGTATACATTTTCCCGCACATTTTACATTACACATACACATACACATACACATTCCACTACATACATTTCCACATTTGCACATATTTTCCTGACTGGGGATCGATCTTATATTCCAGTACGTAGACCCAGGAGGATCTGTGCTCGATCCCCAGTTGGGGAAAATTTGAATTATAATTGGTGTTACCCTGGACACCGAAACTGCTGTCGTCATGTTTAGTCTAGTAGGTCTACTATTCCAAACAAAACACTACAATCATTGAGTTTATTAGTGAACTAACTAATACTAATAAACTCAATGCTACAATGATCCATACTGTGCTGGTACAGGTAGTGATACAGCTGAGGTATTTAGCTAGGCCTTTTAACATCAGAGAAGAAGCAAATTAGCTGTGCATTTTGGTCTTAATTATCTTTGAAATTTGTATGATAACACATACCGTGCACTACATACTAAATGGCTCTTATGTTAACGTATCTTTATATGAATTCATTCGTCGCACTCATTTCTTAGAAGACAGGTACCGGTAGTTCATTCATTTTGTAAGAAAAATCTTTTATATAATACTTCACCAAACGGAGAGTGCGCTGTCCACTTGCATATCTATTACTATATATACACGTCTCCTTTCAATTGCCATTTAATTTTGTTATATATTATATATTATGTTCTAGTGAATTTAACCGTCTCTGTCGCGTTTTTCTCAAAATACATTTGACGTAATAGTTTTCTCGTAGGAAATCAACCTATCGGTATGTTTTTTTTTTATCGCATCCGGGAATACCGGAATTTGGTTCCAAACGCGTTATATTCAAGGAAGGCTGCGTGTACTTTGACAAAATGCAATTTGTAATAGCAGGACAACAGTTGTGATGTATTTCTTTGTCGCACTCAAACCTTTGAAAAAGTTCCGACTGGGTCGAGATGGTCTTAAAAATATATATTTATTTGCTAGCTCAAGTCGGTAGTGAATTTCGAAAATTAATTTTTAAAAGAAAATGTAATTAGAACAAACCTTATCTTGACAACGTGAACTTCAGATGTAACAACTTGCTCAGCGATGCTGGTTTCTGTAGCAAGTTCACGTACCTTTGGGGGGGGGGATGTTCCACCATAACTTCTCTATTGCATCTCAAACTATGAGTGTTTCATACTACGTTATTTTTACTAAAACCAATTAATTCACAAATGTGTATAATATGATTAGTTACTTTAATTTAGTTTCAATTAATTAAACCACTTCTGTATCCAATTAGCTTTATAAAATTCATGCGTGGGTGTTTCATGTATCCCGTCTGTGACTGTACAAAGAAGACTCGATCCTCTATAATGCTGATGCCAGCGATATCTTTGAATAACGTACATCAAGTTTTCTTGTTCTGAATAAATACCACCTTGTTTACAAGAGTAAATACATACCTTATTAAGTTCTAACGCTAACCGAACTTTAGAGAGAGGTATGACAGGATGAAGAAGTTAGACTTAAATATTATGTAGGCCTACCGGTACCTACTTTGCGAAGTGCAATTCTGCGTGCTGTTCTTATGTTTACATTTTACCTCAATATAACGAATAATCTTTATACTCCATCTTTTTTTTTTCATTCCTTGGTTACAACACTCGGTGAATAAATAGTCTGTCTGTTTGCATGGTATTATGTTCGATATAATTTGGTTACACATTTTCGAGGATTTCTTGATGATCCATCGAACGTCAGGTTGCTAACACATTAGGGCGGAGTCTATTATTGCTTCATGTTAAACGAGTTCTAAATTTATCTTCTTAAATAAACATTTTTATAGCACCATTCATGACGACCAGCTATAGCACAATCATTTTATTATGAGGCTGTAATGTTTACGTCGGAGATTTCATTTTATGCCACTTTCTGGCGATCTGGACTTGGTGCGAAAACGGTCAGCGAAACGCTAAGGGTGCCTCAGATGTTGTTAATAATATGATGCCAGTAATCGTCTGCCTGTGTGTCTACTTCTATACCATTACCACTATCAGTTTTACCTAGGAAAGTAGCAGTGGGCTGAATGGACAGACAGCCGATCTGTTTAGCAGCTTGTTCAAGAATGTTTACACTGTAGACGCGTGCTTACGATAGCCGTCAATCTTACGTCTCTGCGGCCCCCACACTATATAGTCGCTGTTCGCTCACCCACTGTAGCGTCTAGTTTATATTCCGTGTGTGTATGTGTTGGGGGACGGACGGGGTCGTCAAACATCATATATATTATTTACTTCAAGTAAGTTACACGGTAAACAACTTAACAATAGGAAACTTTTAATCAAAACGGAACAAATAAGTCAGTTTTTGTGTATACGCCGTGTTTATTTGTTGGTTTTAGTGTCTCGATTCCCCGGCCCTCATTCTGCCAGGAAGCTGAACGAGGAAGGTTCGATTGTCTCTGTGAATTTAAACTGCTCCGATACACGTTTGCGCTTTATCCTAGTTTTTCATTGCCCGTATTATTTTATCACAGGAAACAGTTTTAGGATAAAGACACAATGCTAAGTACTTGACGCACTTCATATTACAATAGTATAATTGTATAGGTAGGGAGAATCCGTAAACGTTTTCGTTTTCTTGTTTCCAAACGTTAGGGTAAACCCGCGCTGATTTATAGTAAAACTGCTAACGAACTTGGAACAGAGACAATCTTGTCAATACTAATGCGTGTTGACTGTTGTGATACAATGTAGACGACTTGTCAAGAGTATAAACGACAGAATAGTTCCGAATATTGTTTCAAGTACACCGCATTTACAGCTTTATGTTACAGAGCAATGACATCGTTGCATAAAATTGTATAATATACGTATATAAACCTACTGCCATCGTTTTCCCGCACAAAAACATAATATATAGACAAAATTATCTACGTAAGATGGTTTCTAGTGTACGATGCACATCTGCGTTTGCCTGTGCTTTATGTGTTTTGGATATTGACTATAGGTCAATTTGGGTACTGAAGGTAAATTTGGGCACTGATATTTAGAAAAAAAGGAAGGAAGCTCAGATCTAAGACAGAATTGTCGGTGGTAGGAATCGAACTTGCAGCATACCCGCATGATTAATTTTAAACTATCCTTTGTTATCGACATTTGTTCAAATGTAAGTATGTATATATATAAAGTGTATACAAACAACGAAATACCATCTAAGACGCGACAAGAAATAATATTGTTTTAAATACACTGCATGTACAGTTAAATTTATAAAATATATATTATTTGCAATGTAACTTCCAGCTATCTATACAAATTAATATTGTCAGAATAGTTTAAAACACGTTTTTCTGGAAAAAACACATCCAAGATTATGAACTTAGAAAGTGAACTCATTCATCCCCAGTGTAGCAAACAGAGTTTGTAGACTCAAAACCTCTTTCGCAGCTCGTGCGAATGAGCACACACATTCCCGTACACGTAGAACTACACCTTTCTCCTACTTGGTCGCTCAGCGTTCAACGCTTCCTCGTAGAGCGCCACTCTTCTTGCTGCTCGCTCAGCCTGCAACGCGTCCTCGGAGAGCGCACACATGCCCGTGTTTGGCCACCCTTGCCACACATTGATCGCCGTACTCTAGAGCGGCTCTGAACTGGGTCCATGACGTGAACTGAGAGACAGCGCATGGCCAAATACCAATATCAACCAGGGACTATCTTAAACATGGAGAACTACACTGAAATAATATGGGAAAGATGGAGGACACATGGCGAATAATACGCTTAGGAAATATTGAGCTTTGACATACGTCTTTTCGAATTGATAAAAAATATGTTTGGCAATGTGAATTTTCAAATGGGAAAAATGTTTTTGGAAATGTGTTATGAAAACTGTTATGGAATTCTGGAAATTATTTATGTTGGTTATTTGTATTATTGTTTGGTTAACCTGAAAGATTCAATAAAATCGGCACGTGTTAGTGGTGGGTGAATTGCGGTGAATTAAAATTGAATTAATTGAATTTTAATTCACTCTGTTTTGAGGTGAACACAACTGCCTTATTATTCGCACAGAAACGTTGCCGGATATGATTATATTATTTTGTTTTTAATATATTTATTCTTTCTCTAAACCGATTGAAATTAATACAGGCCTATCTTGTGATACGTTTTGTATAGGGTCGATAGGTATAAGTAAAGTTTCAAGTATAATATATTACATCAAGCAAAATTTAGTATAATAAAAGGCAAGGACGCAAGGTCTGGGACTCTTGTTGAGATTGTTAATACTATTATAATTATACATGTTTTTTAGCATTGTCTATAAATAGGCCTAGCATCAATTACTTTAAATTTAGCACTTAGTAGCATCTATTTTAATTTTTATTTTCATCAAAAGCTTGTACATGCGGAGGTTTTCTTGCACTGCTAATGGAAAGTTATGTGCAAATATTTCAAATCAATTTAATTTACTAAGGCCCGGTATTATGAAAGGAGTTTAGTAGGAGCTAATAAGCTATCAGGTGGATTTTAAGGCTTCTGCTGATTAGTGGTTGCCATGGTGAAAGCAAGTTATTAACTACGAACTTCTTCATTGGCTGCCTGCTCATAATACTGGCCCTAAATCTCAAACAAAATTAGCATTTTGAAGTGTTTTCAAAAATACATGTCCACCGATTTAGCATCTAAAAACCAAAACCTATCACGCTAAAAACACTCATCTCTAAATATTATTAATATTATATGATTAATAAAGCATTGTTATTGCATATTTCAATGTATTTTATTGAATGTTACACGTCTGATTATGATAGTATGTATTGTGATAATATCAAGCTTGCTATGATATAATCTGAATACTATTAATATACTTAATAGTGGTAGATACACGGCACTTTTCACTAGATAAAACAGAGTTAGTTACGGGTATAAAAATAGCCATGTGGGCGTGTTTTGTTTCAGACAAACATTGCATATGTCTCAATCAAAGAAAGATACAACAATGGAGTTGCGTAGTAACAGATTGTTGGTCTGCAAAGATGTATATGTGATGCACGTACCCTCAATCGAACGTAATGCTAATTATTATGATACGATGACCCGGGGTTAAAATGTGTCATTTCATAGAATGGCCTGACCCACACGTGTTTGCATGGTCAGTAATTCAGCGCGATATTTTTTTACAATCGGCAATCGACATTGTTTTATTTTTAAAATGCACGGTAAATCACTCATTTGACAAAACGTACCTTGTATATTTGTATCTGAACATACTATAGTCTATAGGTTATGTAAGTAATATTTAAATGGTGTAATATCTTCAGCTGAAAATAGTTCGCAACTGTGTGGGCAGCCAATAAATACTGATTTTTGTTTTTATTGATTGAGGAGGATCTAGGTACAGCTACACGTACTCAAAATATTTGTAGATACATAATATTACAGTATTCAGTTACTTCAGAGTTCAGAACAGTGTTCTTACCCGAAAAGAAAGCTACATATAACTTTGAAAAGGTACTTACTAATAATTGATCTATGTGGCTTCATGGGGAGACAAATGTGTAACTAGCAGGGCTGTCACTTCACGAAATAATAATAATTTATAATGGAAATAATGTACCTAATAGATTAAGTTTTACTGATTACAACATTAGAAATGATTTTCATACAGTCTTGGAGTTTTCCTAAACATAGGTCTTAGTTCTATATCTTTTCAATTTTCATTTTCATGCAAGCATTTAGTCGTCGTCATCATCATTGAATTCGGTATATACACACATTAACATGAAAACTCGCAAGTAGCCGAGATCTCCTCCCCCCCCCCCCCCCCCCCCCCCCGCCAGTCCTCCAACAACAAGCAGATATGAGTGGAAGTAGATCTTGACGAGTGCATGCGACCTTCAGAAGGTTAAGTAACTTTTTATGTCCTAACAATGACGTCATGAACGTCGCACACGACGAAGGCGTCATCACGTGCGAACACCCGCATACACACTGTGTGGTTGAAGTATGGGGCCGTCACCGCCAGTAGTGCTTCGGTATTGCCGCGCTGTCTTACCCGGACACACGACGCTGTCCTCATCATTCTTCGTACGAAGCGTTGTGTACTTCATTCTTACTCATCACGATCATATGTTCATAAAGAAGAGGGTATTATTTCAAAAAAAAAAAAAAAAAAATACCCTCATTTATACATAAAGTTATTTTTATATATCAGCAAGCGTTATGTTCAAAAATAGATTTTTTAGTTTGAAAGTTTAGAGCTATGCTATGCTCAGGAATTTCTGTGAATAAAAATGGATTGCATCACAATGCGTTCGCACCCACAAATACACGATCCGCCTTGATCAGAAGTTGACAGAAGTAGAGTAGAGGGTAATTATTCGGCAAATTGACAAGCACACTCACCTAGATTTATAAATCGAGGGTTAATAGTATAGATTGAGGGATCTAAGGAACTTCCAAGGCTCACAAGTTGTCAAGCTTAGAAACACACTCATTACTGACAATGGTTCAGACATGCACACAAACAACCACACGTTGTGTTCATTGGGTTCGATACTCAAACTCGGTATCAAATTCTAATAAAGTTAAAACATCTCAGCCCGAGCCTGGAATCGAACCCTGGACCTTCTGCATTGCACAACAATGCGTACTCACGTCTTGTTTACTTGTCTTGTTTCCAACTATTCAACTTGAATGTTTCGTCACGTTTGTGAGTTACTTGTAATGTTCAGTTTGGCTATGCAATACAACACGAAGGGACAGATTTAGAATAAGAAGACTTTGCAGTCGCTACGACTACATGGATACAAATTGCATTGCCTGAATTTGGTAGGCAACAAAATACGTTTACCATGAAGTATATTAATCATGATAGCAAAACAGAGTTTGTAAAACTATTGGAATGCATTTTAATAAGTGTAGTTGTAGGTCAGTGAAATATTCTAGAAATTGGTTTTAATCACAGCAGAATAAAATGTACAATTATTACAATCATATATATATATGTTTAAATTCATGCGATGAATAACACAACACACCATCTAATGTGAATAATTGCTGGGGGTGGGAATCCAACCTACAACCTTTCGAATAACTGCACGTTCTTAAATTAGTCGCAACATGAATTCGGCGGGATTTGCGAGAAAATACATAAAAAAAAACGTAGAAGATAATGTATAATGACTGCAAGGGCGTAATAACGTGTTTAGAAAAAAGTAAACGATTTCTGTCTCCACTTAACTGTGCAGCTACATGGGTTGGGTCCACTTATTTCTCTTGCTAATCCACGGTAGCTTTCAATTCCAACACTTACAGTCAATTCTGATCGTTTCAAAAATTATTATCAACAATTTCTCCTAATAAGAACTGACTTAAAAATCCCCTTGCCCTCCATAGAATCTAAAAAAATATACTGTTCCATATTGGCGGTTATTTCTATTTTTGTTTGTTTGTAAAATCAATTTATTTCGTCCAAACAACGTAAATTTTTAAAACGAAAGTGTATTTAAGTCCAAAAACAATAAATTATGTATAATAAGTCTTCAAGTGTGTAATATGTAAAACGTGCTTCCCTCACACAGTCCAACACGGCATATTACACTTATAACAATATGCTACTTGATGCATCAGCGGCTTGTTATGCAATGAATATGGATTGTGCGATGACGAATTGTCACTATCAGTCTCACTTGCGGAAGTATCAGCTATAAATGTTCAAGGACGTGTTTGTCAGATTACTTTATTAGAGTTAGTCATATCGTCACGAACTGAAGGTTTGTAGTTGCTACAGAAATTCATTCACAGTTTTAGCCGTTGCATTGCAGGAGGGGGGGGGGGGGGGGGGGGGGGGCAGATGTATGTGTAGGCTCGATCCACTACTTGTTAGTCTGACTGCACGTTTGCTCTTTCTGCTCTCTTGATGATTTCAACATAGATATAATATCTATGAAATGTTGTGAAGTTTGAAGGTTAAAAAGTACCGAAACGCTTATTACGTTGGAAACTATTCTATGCAATAAGGACGTACTTTTAATAAAACGTACAAATAGTGGATTTTTTTAAAATTTATATTATAACACAATAAGTACACAATATCGATGCATCATGTTTACCGAAAGCCCGAAGGCATGAGTGAATGACGGAAGCTATCATCTACAGTGTGTGTACCCACACCCAGAATCAGACAGAGTAAGAAACTGACTGAGCCAAAAGGTAGGAGGTAATACCCAGGGTTTATAGATCCCGAGTCATAATATAAACTGACTCACTGAGGTCGCAAACATATTTTATAATTTTTATGTACTATTGCACACATTCGTTAAAATTATTAATTCTGTGACAGAAACCGAGAGTGAATAAAAAGGAGCATTGTTGCATATTAATCTTATTATTAATAAGGTTTCGATTTGCTCTGATATATCAAAAAATTGAAGAAAATTGAAGACCTTAACCAAATTTGAATCAATGAAGTTCAATTTTTTTAATATAAGTAAATTCCACACAAGATTGAAATGCCGGGATATGTAGAATAATTGACATCTTAGTTTTATCATCATCAAATGCATTTTTGCACAGACAAATACTATCTTGACTTTGTTTGTGCTCATTACCATTTCACCTGTAACCCTTTGCCACTTGAAAAGTTTTGAACTCGAGTTCATATTATGGGGCGTCTATTTTTTCCAATTTCCGTACTTGTATTCTATTCGCAAACAATATGCCAGTTTTCGCAGTAAAATCTGTGTAGTTGAATGACTGGATGATTCTAAAAAGTGAAGTGGTCATGTCTGTACGAGTGGCCGAGGCCGGGGGTCGAACCTCGTAGCTACACCTGCCATCGAATGATCCCATTGAACATCCCGGATGTGAACCCAGGTATTCGAAGCCGAGCATCGACCCGCGAGCTGATGCCATCGTGAATGAAGCTACTCGGACTGAATGATTTTCCTTGAACGTCATAACAAGTGCACGCCCCCCTCTTCCCCCTCCTCCCCCCCCCCAACGCTCGTGCGACCATCAATCGAAACGATCGAACGTCCATGAGATTTCGTAAAGAGAATTGGGCCACGTGATAACGGTGTAACTTGCAACACAAGGATGGTGGAAAGAAAGAACTTTACGAGATAGTACTCCAATATGCGGATTGCAAGTTTGTAAGGATAAATGTTATTTACGGATCTAGCTCATGTAATTCGTGAACACATCGACTCACGTAATAAAATATAGTTTTGAAACCGAATATTCGTAACACATTTTAGGCATTTTAAGAAAATTGTGCTTCGAAGATAGAAATCGATTAGGTACGCAAGTAATGCAACAGTTGCACGTGGCAAAACAATACCGTGCGATCAACGTGAGTGTGCTAAATGTTTAGAAATGGACTGGCCCACGTGAATACATTCGACAGTCCTTTTGATATACATTATATTATCGATGTCTAGTTTTGAGATATGGTCTGAAAGAAAAGATTTCACTGTATCACTTACAATTGTCAACAACTTCTACTTTCTGGTAAACGTGAATTAAATCAATCTATTGATTTAGGTCATGTCCGATTCGATGGCCTTTAGTGTTTAAAAAAGCTAGTTTTCTAGATCCGAGTGAGAGTGTGTGAAGATATAGGCTATATGTAGGCAGGCATACACAAATTAGGCTAAAGTATCCTAAATGTAGATTGTTAGCGGATAGGTGGTTGAACGTATTTTTCATTATCAATGACATAAGGTGTCGACTGCTCAATCAAAATTATATGAAACATGGGTTTTTAGTCTTATGAAAATACAATATTTAATATTATAGCTGCAAACGTTGAGTTTTATTTATATTTTTGAAAAACGTAAAATATAAGGACCATCATTTTGGTTGTACCTTCGACTCTGCAGTGTGCGAACTGAAGAAGTACGTCCGCGCGGCTCTGTCGTACGCGTTGTTTAGTATTTATGCCGAGACGCCGGCACGTAGCCTACACCGGTCGAAACATTCAACAGGAATCAGTCCACTCGGATGTTGTGATCCTTCAGCCGACGATTCTATTTTCCGAGTGTGCGGTGTATTTTGGGAGTAACGTCGAGCCGCTGCCTCACGGAACAAGTGTCCCATTGAAGCGGTCGATACCACGTGGTACTTGAGAGGGTGGTGGAAGAGATGATACTGGGTCACCGTCGGCACTGGCTGCAGCTAGGAGGGTCCTGGCTTAGACTCCCGCCGCCGGCAATCATCACCGTCGGCACTTCAAGCCTTGCATGCGAGGCTGCAGCTAGGAGGGTCCTGGCTTAGACTCCCGCCGCCGGCAATCATCACCGTCGGTACTGACAGCCTTGCGTTATTGTAGTGGTAGCCCTGCATGCGAGGCTGCAGCTAGGAGGGTCCTGGCTTAGACTCCCGCCGCCGGCAATCATCACAGTCGGTACTGACAAGCCTTGCATGCGAGGCTGCAGCTAGGAGGGTCCTGGCTTAGACTCCCGCCGCCGGCAATCATCACAGTCGGTACTGACAAGCCTTGCATGCGAGGCTGCAGCTAGGAGGGTCCTGGCTTAGACTCCCGCCGCCGGCAATCATCACCGTCGGTACTGACAAGCCTTGCATGCGAGGCTGCAGCTAGGAGGGTCCTGGCTTAGACTCCCGCCGCCGGCAATCATCACCGTCATTACTGACAGCCTTGCGTTATTGTAGTGGTAGCCCTGCATGCGAGGCTGCAGCTAGGAGGGTCCTGGCTTAGACTCCCGCCGCCGGCAATCATCACCGTCGGCACTGACAAGCCTTGCATGCGAGGCTGCTGCTAGGAGGGTCCTGGCTTAGACTCCCGCCGCCGGCAATCATCACCGTCGGTACTGACAGCCTTGCGTTATTGTAGTGGTAGCCCCGCATGCGAGGTTGCAGCTAGGAGGGTCCTGGCTTATGCTATGTCTACACGCGTGGATTATTCGCTCCAATCATTTGAGTCTCCAATTATCTTCGCGTGTAGACGTGCAGTTTCGCCAATCATTGTCGAGGCAGATGATTTGCCTCAACTCAAGACCCCCAAATAATTGAAGCGCTGCCAACTAAACATGGGCATTTCTTTGACGAAAGGTGGCAGTGTTTCAGTCGCGGTGTTTCATCTTCATTATTTTCGTGGATTTATTGATTTTAATATGAAAAAAAAAAGAAAAAAGTGTCGCAAGACACAGAAACGTTACAACAAACAACACATAAACAAAGTTAAAGCCATTTAGAAATTCTTCCCCTAGGTGCCACAATTGTCGTTAAATTGATCCGTGTGGACGTTCACGGGAATCATGTCCCCCGTTGATTATCTTCTTCGAGGATAATCAACGTACGTGTAGACCAAGCATAAGACTCCCGCCGCCGGCAATCATCACCGTCGGCACTGACAAGCCTTGCATGCGAGGCTGCTGCTAGGAGGGTCCTGGCTTAGACTCCCGCCGCTGGCAATCATCACCGTCGGTACTGACAGCCTTGCGTTATTGTAGTGGTAGCCCCGCATGCGAGGTTGCAGCTAGGAGGGTCCTGGCTTAGACTCCCGCCACCGGCAATCATCACCGTCGGTACTGACAAGCCTTGCATGCGAGGCTGCAGCTAGGAGGGCCCTGGCTTAGACTCCCGCCGCCGGCAATCATCACCGTCGGTACTGACAAGCCTTGCATGCGAGGCTGCAGCTAGGAGGGTCCTGGCTTAGACTCCCGCCGCCGGCAATCATCACAGTCGGTACTGACAAGCCTTGCATGCGAGGCTGCAGCTAGGAGGGTCCTGGCTTAGACTCCCGCCGCCGGCAATCATCACAGTCGGTACTGACAAGCCTTGCATGCGAGGCTGCAGCTAGGAGGGTCCTGGCTTAGACTCCCGCCGCCGGCAATCATCACAGTCGGTACTGACAAGCCTTGCATGCGAGGCTGCAGCTAGGAGGGTCCTGGCTTAGACTCCCGCCGCCGGCAATCGTCACCGTCGGTACTGACAAGCCTTGCGTTATTGTAGTGGTAGCCCTGCATGCGAGGCTGCAGCTAGGAGGGTCCTGGCTTAGACTCCCGCCGCCGGCAATCATCACCGTCGGTACTGACAAGCCTTGCATGCGAGGCTGCAGCTAGGAGGGTCCTGGCTTAGACTCCCGCCGCCGGCAATCATCACCGTCGGTACTGGCAAGCCTTGCATGCGAGGCTGCAGCTAGGAGGGTCCTGGCTTAGACTCCCGCCGCCGGCAATCATCACCGTCGGTACTGACAGCCTTGCGTTATTGTAGTGGTAGCCCTGCATGCGAGGCTGCAGCTAGGAGGGTCCTGGCTTAGACTCCCGCCGCCGGCAATCATCACAGTCGGTACTGACAAGCCTTGCATGCGAGGCTGCAGCTAGGAGGGCCCTGGCTTAGACTCCCGCCGCCGGCAATCATCACCGTCGGTACTGGCAAGCCTTGCATGCGAGGCTGCAGCTAGGAGGGTCCTGGCTTAGACTCCCGCCGCCAGCAATCATCACCGTCGGTACTGACAAGCCTTGCGTTATTGTAGTGGTAGCCTTGCATGAGAGGCTGCAGCTAGGCGGGTCCTGGCTTAGACTCCCGCCGCCGGCAATCATCACCGTCGGTACTGACAGCCTTGCGTTATTGTAGTGGTAGCCTTGCATGAGAGGCTGCAGCTAGGCGGGTCCTGGCTTAGACTGCCGCCGCCGGCAATCATCACCGTCGGTACTGACAGCCTTGCGTTATTGTAGTGGTAGCCTTGCATGAGAGGCTGCAGCTAGGCGGGTCCTGGCTTAGACTCCCGCCGCCGGCAATCGTCACCGTCGGTACTGACAGCCTTGCGTTATTGTAGTGGTAGCCTTGCATGAGAGGCTGCAGCTAGGCGGGTCCTAGCTTAGACTCCCGCCGCCGGCAATCATCACCGTCGGTACTGACAGCCTTGCGTTATTGTAGTGGTAGCCTTGCATGAGAGGCTGCAGCTAGGCGGGTCCTGGCTTAGACTCCCGCCGCCGGCAATCATCACCGTCGGTACTGACAGCCTTGCATTATTGTAGTGGTAGCCCTGCATGCGAGGCTGCAGCTAGGAGGGTCCTGGCTTAGACTCCCGCCGCCGGCAATCATCACCGTCGGTACTGACAGCCTTGCGTTATTGTAGTGGTAGCTGCATGCATGCGAGGCTGCAGCTAGGAGGGTCCTTGCTTAGACTCCCGCCGCCGGCAAAAAAGATTTCCGACAAGATGAATGTATAGAGGATTACAATGGCAATGAATACACTCAGAATTACACTTACTATGGCAGTTTTGATTATTAATAATATGAAAATAACTCTCTACTTACGATACTGCTGTGAACATTCATATGAAACTGAAAGGTATGTTTTATATACTTCCTCGTTCGTTGCATGCATGTTGACGTGTTTTTTGTTTGTTTTTTTAAATTTCGTGTGTGTGGGATATCGTAAAAACTGAATAAGATTTTCAGAAAAATTGGCTTACCAATTTAAAGTAATAATTTGTGGATAGGTTCCACTTTCTTGCCAATTGTACTGTTGCAGTGCTACAATGTGGGTGGGTTTCATAACGTTTGATGTTTAGAATGGGATCAATCAGTTTGTTTGTTAATTACAATCTCAAGTGAAATCAATGCCGTGTGTGTGACACGATATCAAGATTACAAATCACTTATTGTAATAATAACATGTCACCTACTCATATAAAATTTCATGGGATTGTCACTTAAATTTACTATTACAATTGAAATGTGTCGATACGTACTAAAACGCACGACTCAATTGTGGTTACAAAGAACAGTATATCACAATATTATTATGCTTTATTCACCTCGTTAACTGCATTATGATAGCCTACTAATAACGAGCGACTTCCGGATTTCAAAGCGTTTTCTGTGTGCCAAAGCTGACATTTATAGCTCATTCTACGGCCAACTTATGAGAAACATATTTCTTCTTTTGTCATGAAACAAATAACAACATCCCAAACGTACTCACCGATTGTGTGTTATTTCATAGTAGGCCTACAAGTGACGACCCACTCCTCTCAAAGTACTTTCTTCGTGTTCTAGTCTCCATAGGCCTACTGCGCATGCGGTTATGGCGCAGGTCCGAAGCCTGTATGCCACAGGGACGTGGGTTCGAATCCCGCATACGGGATGGATTTTTTGTACTGGTCCTTCACCTTCATCTCGAATAGGATGATTATATTCTTGTCTTCATTTATCTTTAATCCTAAAATGATTAATGCAAGGATCGACGCATAGAAATAAATGAACTCCGTTCTGTCCTCGGAACATCGTCCCAGTAGCCTCGTTGCACGAGCTTCTAAAACATCACTCCCGAGAGCTTCTGTGTTAATTTAACTTTCGTGTGAAATGGAAGCCACCCCACATCAGACAGATTAAGCTATAAATATTATAACAATGTTGATAAGCTGTTGTAACACTAACGTGGTGGAGATTGCATGCATGAATGGTTGTCCAAGCTCAGTTATAGCACACATGTGGCGCCGAGATTGATCAGTGTGTGTGTCGTAGGAATTATTTAATCATGTCATCCTTGACATTCGAAACTCGGTGACAGCCGAAACCTTTGACCTTTTCTCACCAGGAGCGCTCTCGAGTTTTTTTTTTGTCTCACTGACAATAACAACGGAGCGGCAGCTGATAACGAACTAGGGGGGACGATGCTCACTTATAACATGCATCTAAAAATAAGACCAAGTGGGCGGGTCCCTTAACCTCTAAACTTAATTTGCTGGTGTTTCTTTCTGCTTTATAAGGCGTTGCATAGCTTTGCGGAGGTGTTCGTCAAATATGTGACTATTTTTCTTGGCAAGCAACGCATTTTCTCAATTAGGTTTCGTTGTACACTGAATGAGACGGAAATGTCCACTTAGACCACGCCAATCGTAATAATTTACTTTGTTGATAAGTATAGGCCTAAGCGTATTGTCATTATTGGAAGTAGCTATAAAAACACAATTATTTTATACCAATTCGGAGTCGTGTTGACACAAAACAGGACCTTCCATTGATTTGAAAGTTGACATTAATATAATGACAATGACACTGACGTTGACATTAATAATGACTTTTTTAAAACAGCTGTACGCCTATATAATTAATTAATTATTTAATTACATATATTTACTATACCCCTATATTAACTTCATAAAATATATTTAAAATATATCTATTCTAACACTTTCTGAAATTCTATGAAAATACGTCAATAGTTATTCCAAATAAAATACTACGTGATATACAACGTGATAACAGATGCAGTGCAGCACGTAATTGAATATTTATTTTTAGAATTATTCATTTTCTTGTTAGAATTCTTTGACCTTCAGCCTAGGTTGTTTTGGTTTTAAATACACCAATATTAATCTTCTTTGTGTGGGGGATAACATAACAAAGTTTGAATGTAATGACACGTTTTTGTCAGATGGCTGAAAGTTGTTTTAATTGAACGTTTAGATTAAAGCCCGAGCGCGGCTTCCTTCAAGTTCTTCGTACACAGGGTATCGTGACGTCACTTCTCGTGTGATTGGATTGTATATTTGATTCTTCTTTTTTTCTTTTTCTGTCGGTTGGCCAGTTCGGAAACTACTGTGCGACACAAACTTGACACGATTTTAGTACGTAAACACTGCATTGAGTAATATTACACGGATTATAAGTTAGTACTATAGTGTAGTACAGAGTAGTGTAGTATAGTGTAGTATAGTGTAGTGTTCTTGGAATTTCGTGCACTGCAAACAGTATACAGTATGGCGGCCGGTGTGAGTATACGCACAGACGCCCGCAAGAACTCCCTATACGCAATGTTACTTTCGTCTCGCTAAGCTTACCCCCTCCCCCCTCCCCCATCACCGTGCCAGTAAGCGAAGAACTATCCCGTGATAGCGTAACCTATATGTTAGGACGATTGTTTGATGTGAAAACCGCATATTTGCAAATTTACAGCAGGTTTTGTAAACCCGGCACCTCCACCAAGCGCCAACTTGACAAACTTGTGATTCGATACCTTTTAGAGTTATTGTTTTCTTTCTTTCTTTTTTTCTTTCTTTCTTTCTTTCCTTCTTTCTTTCTTTCTTTCTTTCTTTCTTTCTTTCTTTCTTTCTTTCTTTCTTTCTTTCTTTCTTTCTTTCTTTCTTTCTTTCTTTCTTTCTTTCTTTCTTTCTTTCTTTCTTTCTTTCTTTCTTTCTTTCTTTCTTTCTTTCTTTCTTTCTTTCTTTCTTTCTTTCTTTCTTTCTTTCTTTCTTTCTTTCTTTTTTCCTTTTTTTTTTTATTTGCTGTAAATATGTATTCGTTGTGATGGTATACGTCTAGGGGGTTATGACTTTTGGATGTAAGCATACACAAAAAAATCCGTTTGAAAATGTGTTCTCATGGGTGTAGCTCTTTAAGTTTCCAAACTACTTCATCCCTCGTTAGACGTTATCATTATGCTAACTCGCCTTCATATTTCCCAGCCTATTTTAGCCTTGAAAGCCCAACACTCACACAATCATCGTCTAAATCACATCACTTCACATCACATCCACGAATAAGATCTCGAGCCTTGTCCGCGTTTTGTTGCTAACGTTTTGGGGCACACGACTGTTTTAGAAGATGAATTCTTTATGGAGCGATGCATATTAAGTTTGTTGGGGTTGCGTGTTTGACGGGTCTTACGTTCGCTTCCTGAGAGGCGTAACCGCTTCACGTTTTGTTTTTGAATACAATATTTGTATTGACATCGGGCCTGTGGAGAGAGAAAGAGAGGGAGGGAGAGAGAGGGGGAGAAACTACGTAACGAAACAAAACTCTGTTGTTGTTGTTGTTGTTGTTGTTGTTGTTGTTGTTGTTGTTGTTGTTGTTGTTGTTGTTGTTGTTGTTGTTGTTGTTGTTGTTGTTGTTGTTGTTGTTGTTGTTGTTGTTGTTGTTGTTGTTGTTGTTGTTGTTGTTGTTGTTGTTGTTGTTGTTGTTGTTGTTGTTGTTGTTGTTGTTGTTGTTGTTGTTGTTGTTGTTGTTGTTGTTGTTGTTGTTGTTGTTGTTGTTGTTGTTGTTGTTGTTGTTGTTGTTGTTGTTGTTGTTGTTGTTGTTGTTGTTGTTGTTGTTGTTGTTGTTGTTGTTGTTGTTGTTGTTGTTGTTGTTGTTGTTGTTGTTGTTGTTGTTGTTGTTGTTGTTGTTGTTGTTGTTGTTGTTGTTGTTGTTGTTGTTGTTGTTGTTGTTGTTGTTGTTGTTTTCTCAAACGTTACATAATAATGAACGTGCTCCTCTTATGGATATCGTCAGTGTGGAAACAAATTAATTATGGTATTCACTAGGTTTGCACTTCACATTGATTTCTGACACAATATTTTTGCCCCATAGATTTTTGGGGATCTTGTAAAAAAGGAGTTGTAATGCTGTAGATATAATTGTTCATAATTTTTTAGTACATAAGTCCTTAGACGGTTGATTAATTTGTTTTAATTTAGGAACTTTAAGGAGGCAATGGAATAAATTACAGATGAGCATGAAGCTGATTGAGGTCGGCTCATCTGTGGTGACCGGTGCCTGCAGAGAGGGCTCTCGTGCATTCCACATATACACCATACTTATACTCACATGCGCAAAGGGGATGACGTCACATAACCTATAGAAGTTGAGTAGATCAAATAAGCAATACGTTATCAATCAATTTATGGACATAAGCGATGATTAAAAACTATCAATGTCTTATTCGTGATTTAAACTCATCGTCACACACTAGATGCACAATTGTTAGATATTAGTATTTACTAAGCTAGTAATTTTTAGCAAGGTTGGCAGCAGAAGGTTTAGATTGGCAGGAGTGGAATGGGAGCGAGAGAGTTAGGCGTGTGGATTGTTGGAGCTAGGAAATGTATCGTGGTAGAGAGAGGTCAAGTTGTTGAGGAGACGAGCAGGAGTTCATCGAGTGGTTTTGTGAGGAAGAGGAGGATCGTGTGTAATAGTGAGAACGAGAAGTGTGGACTGTGGGGAGTTGAAGAGAGTGGTTGGCTAGTGTGTGTGGCCTAGGGTGGAGAAAAGTAGGCCTAGTAGGCCTGGGAGGTTGGAGTTTGGCATTAAACGATCATCAGAACATTGTGTGTGTGTCGAGAGGTGTCGTTATTCTTACACAATGTAATAACTTCGTATTTGAGAAGTTCCCGACATACGTAGGCCTACTAAAAACAATTCAAAATCATCGCCTAACGGTGCGTTTATTTAGAGGGCGAACTCATTCACGTTTGGGCTTAATTTCCCAGCTATAATCTAGTTCCAGTGGTATCGTTGGTCGAGCGGTGGCATCGCACACGAACAAGTTATTTTTGCAGTTTCCGGCCCCTGTTTGCGACACAGCTATAATGCCGGATTTACTTGCCACTAAGTTGCTTTAGTTAAAAGCTATCCCATGTCATGCATTTAGCTAATTAGGTTAATAGGACTCTTAGCCTAGCGGCCCATCCATGGGCTTCACTTACATCTTCGATTAGAGAAGCTAAAATACACAATGCCACATATATCCAGGTAAAATAATCCAGGTAAAATATTGTTAATACGAATCAATTATTAATACACCACTTTTGTATTAACATTATTATTAATGTTACAATACTTTTTGTTATTGAAAGTAATACAACGTTAGGAATTGTAAGTTTAGGGAAATTTAACGCATGTTCTTTGCGCATCACTTGACATTCTATAACAATGCTGAAAAATGTAATAATAATTTTTCGTATGAAGCGGCTTATACCTCTCCTAACTATGTATACGGTATTTGTAATAGTTGGACAGAAATATCCGAGGATTGTTAGCATGACTCAATCCCTTTGTGACTGAGAAAAACCTCGGAAAAACCTTCAGTCAGAATTTATGGTAGCGGATATCGAACCGGCGACCTCCCGAATTAGAGTTTCGTGTGCTACGCAGTACACACTGAGCCATCTTTATCGCTGTTGAAACCTGTAGCAATTGCAACAAGTAATCCACGCCCTATATAATATAGTCTACGCCGCAAATATGACCTGGATGTACAATACACACAACACAACATGTACCTGTAGCATATCTCTTGAAGGTAGCTACTGCTACTGTATAGCTACTTGCGTTGTATGTGATGTGCAACACGTGCTGCAGGACAAACCATCCAAGATAGACAACTTTCAAGGATGAACATTTGCTAGGAAGTAGCTCATTTGGGCGTCGTTTACAAACTTTGGTCACAGCATTCTCTTTTTCGATGTGTACGCTTGTTCGTCCATGGAAGTTCAAGGCACTCTAAAAATAAGCGCCCGTTGGAGACATCACGCGTGTAAAATCTTTCAGCTTCATAGTTATCCCAATTGGCACCCGTAAACCAGCCCTCGATCTTCAAACCATATTAAAAAATCCCGTGTCTTGTTAACTGTACCGGAGCCTGTTATATGTCAATTATAATTTGTAATTGAAAAGGATGATATATTGCAGTCTTGCCACTGTTGCTAATCTAGTCAAATGGAAGCCAGTAATACAGAAATGCGAGGTTGCAGTCTTGCAGTTTATGGGAATCACAATCTACCATATCTGTCAATGGCCGTTCTGTGTTTTTAATTTTGCACCCCAGTGTCTCTCTCACCGATGTGCCCCGTGCATCATCACCTAGCAGTGAGATAAGGTGCGTTATCACCTCCCTCCAGGAGATGACGACGGGATGATTCTATTCTACACCCTAACATTGGAGCGATGTTTCTGTACACCGTTAATATTATCATCGTCGGTAGCCGTAGCTGCTGCATGATCATTAGTTGTATAGTTAGTCGGACTCCTGAGATGATGACAAACTGTGGTTGATGGTCATCATCGTCGTCATCATCATCGTCATCATCATTGTCATCTGAGGTTGTGGATAGCAGAGTGTAGCCATCCCGGCGGACTGAGAGGCCATGCCTGCCGTATTGATCGCTCTCTACACTCGAGCCGCGCTCTTCCCGTCCGCACGCCGCAGCAGACACGGCGTGTATCATAGCTCCGCGCCACAACACGCAGCAGACACGGCGTGTATCATGGCTCCGCGCCACAACACGCAGCAGACACGGCGTGTATCATGGCTCCGCGCCACAACACGCAGCAGACACGTCGTGTGTCATAGCTCAGCGCCACAACACGCAGCAGACACGGCGTGTATCATGGCTCCGCGCCACAACACGCAGCAGACACGGCGTGTATCATGGCTCCGCGCCACAACACGCAGCAGACACGGCGTGTATCATAGCTCCGCGCCACAACACGCAGCAGACACGGCGTGTATCATGGCTCCGCGCCACAACACGCAGCAGACACGGCGTGTATCATGGCTCCGCGCCACAACACGCAGCAGACACGGCGTGTATCATAGCTCCGCGCCACACCACGCAGCAGACACGGCGTGTATCATGGCTCCGCGCCACAACACGCAGCAGACACGGCGTGTATCATGGCTCCGCGCCACAACACGCAGCAGACACGGCGTGTATCATGGCTCCGCGCCACAACACGCAGCAGACACGGCGTGTATCATGGCTCAGCGCCACAACACGCAGCAGACACGGCGTGTATCATGGCTCCGCGCCACAACACGCAGCAGACACGGCGTGTATCATGGCTCCGCGCCACAACACGCAGCAGACACGGCGTGTATCATAGCTCAGCGCCACAACACGCAGCAGACACGGCGTGTATCATAGCTCCGCGCCACAACACGCAGCAGACACGGCGTGAATCATGGCTCCGCGCCACAACACGCAGCAAACACGGCGTGTATCATGGCTCAGCGCCACAACACGCAGCAAACACGGCATGTATCATAGCTCAGCGCCACAACACGCAGCAGACACGGCGTGTATCATAGCTCCGTGCTACAACACGCAGCAGACACGGCGTGTATCATAGCTCAGCGCCACAACACGCAGCAGACACGGCGTGTATCATAGCTCCGCGCCACAACACGCAGCAGACACGGCGTGTATCATAGCTCAGCGCCACAACACGCAGCAGACACGGCGTGTATCATAGCTCCGTGCTACAACACGCAGCAGACACGGCGTGTATCATAGCTCAGCGCCACAACACGCAGCAGACACGGCGTGTATCATGGCTCAGCGCCACAACACGCAGCAGACACGGCGTGTATCATAGCTCCGTGCTACAACACGCAGCAGACACAGCGTTTATCATAGCTCAGCGCCACAACACGCAGCCATAGCTCAGCGCCACAACACGCAGCAGACACGGCGTCTATCATAGCTCCGTGCTACAACACGCAGCAGACACGGCGTGTATCATAGCTCAGCGCCACAACACGCAGCAGACACGGCGTGTATCATAGCTCCGTGCTACAACACGCACCAGACACGGCGTGTATCATGGCTCCACTCGGGTTTCGTACACATCAGGTCCATGACTCCATGGTATGCTTGAGCTTGCATGTCATTGTTTTAAAATTCATCAAATATGTTAATATAAGTTACCATGGACTTTCGCGGCCCGAGTCACTTTTAATTCTTGGCGGTCGGGCATGGTTCGCAATTGCAATGTGACAGTCGTAATCTCGAGGGTGGGGCTATTGTAGCTCAATTATTGAAGGTCATGGACTATAAATAGCCCCTACTGTGCATTTGATTTTAGTGCGTTCTATAACATGTTGATGGAAATGGGACATAACGCTGCACACTTTGTCAACATTAAAATGCTAACAATGAGTGGGTGGTCCATAACGATAGTCCGCCCATATGTCGGTTGAGCCCAGTCTAGGTGGTCTAACTCTAGGGTTCCAGAGTCTCGGGCTGGTCGGGTGGGAGAACCAAATTCCAATCCGTAGTCGTTATTGATAATATTGTAGCATGTTTTACAAGGTAATCAACACATAGTACTTGATCTTTCTGTCGTACCACCGGTTTTTACCAAGTAAAGTTATGACTAATGCTGTAATGATATAGTCATATTAATAATGTTTCGCAGGAATACCTGCTGTACGTAGTTTGATTTACCTGATTTCCCCACTTCAGATGACTATTAGAGGATTTTGATGGTTTGTAAGGACAGGGGCGGATCCAGGACCTCTCCAAGGGGGGGGCGACTTAGGTGGCGCAGCGCCGGGGGGTCTGGGGGGCGCGGCCCCCCAGTTTAGCCCCGCAGGGAAAAATTTTCTAAGGCATTTTTTTAAAAACGTGTTTTAATGGCTTTAGAGATGGTATATTACAATATGTTTTATTTGCAGTTGCGCACTAAAATAGGCCTTGGAGGGAGGTAAAATATGGGAGTTTATGATATTCTTTTCAGAAATACACTTTTAGATAATTAAATTGGCCTTTATTGAACAACTGTTGAACTGTGAAACTATAATCGCAACAAAACATCGATATTTCTGGTGATTGAACATATTCATTTCATATAAAAATTAGCTTTTTAAGAATCAAGGGGGGGGCGATCGCCCCTACCGCCCCCCCCCTGGATCCGCCACTGTGTAAGGAAGTTTTTGAGGGATTGAAGGAAAGTTGCTTTATGATGACTGAGAGAAAGTTGTGAAATCGTCAGGAATGCCTGTGGCCGCAATCAAACTGGCAGCATCTCAAATTAGAGTCAGCGTGGTACCGCTGAGCCATATCTAATGAATCATTTTTACATCTCCAAGTATTAATTGTTTTAATTGTTAGGTCAATGGTGTTCAAACGTGTTTCGACTTGAGACTATTGATATGAGTGATAAACAAACTTGACTTCAGTTATACAAGTCCCATAACAGCTCCAGCTGTCATTGATTAAAGTAGTGAGCGTTTCATTGGATGCACAATAATTATTCGTAACAAAGTTTCAAAATTAAAAACGCGTTATTACAGTAAGCAACAATAAAGCGTGTAATAGACGTGTTTCAAACATAATTCAATGTGCAACAACTTTAAAAAATATTGTAATCGGCACGATTGTTATGTTGATGACTAATTAAGTCGTTGATGATTTGATAACAAATTAACTAATTATTTCCGCTTCAAATATGTAGAGTAGCTTTGACTTGAACGGTATTGTCACAGACAATACATTATGAACTTACTTCCAAGGTATTGCTTGTGGTATATTTTTGTTATTCTGATGACGATGCCTTTCAACTAGTAGGCAGCTAAATACCTCATCATCTAACGTTTGTTATTCAAGATGTTAAAGATGTCCAAAAACTAACACACATATATTCGTTTTCAGTGCCTGTTTGGATCTATAAAAACGATATCGTCGATTGGTGCTTATACATGATCTAACAATATTTCTAGTCACGAGAGATATTATTAGATCATGGTGCTTATATAACTTAGAATCATTTCGCGCGTTGCTAATTGATATCATTCATAAGAGTTGTGAGGCGAGAAGTGAACCATGGTCCATGATATATACTAAAGAATGGTGATTTTTAGAGTAGTATAGTATAGTGGCAAATAAGTCTAAAGTATACAGCTAAGATAAAGCAGTATTTGAAAGGATGCAAAGATGGAAAGTGAGTCCTGTAAAATTAGTGGCACATGTCGAAGCTTGTAAGCAAGTTGTTTGTACTATCTTGTCGTACAACTACTAACGTTAATGTGGTAAAGATGTGGTCTGTTGGACAGGGGGCGAGGAACACAGACATACAAGAAAGGCAGCGTGTAGGTAGCCATCTTCCTTTACGAAAAATAAATTGATAAAATTTTCTCTGTTGTTATCCAATTCCAAACAATTTAAAGTTCTTGGCCAGGATAACTTGATTTCCGTATATTTGTCTATAATTAAGTGGCAAACAAGATTGAACACGTTTACTGTCAATCTCACTTCTCAAAATATCTTGTTGTAATCCAGACGAGACGTAAATAACTCTTTCCGCCTGGGCGGGTTATTATTCTTAGCCACGTGCTACGAACAAAGCGCGTTGTTGATGAATGCAACAATCTCCCCCCCCCCCCCCTTCACACACACACCGAGCGATCTGCGTTGATGAATCCATTCGGCAGCCTTGTAGCCCCAGTTTTATAACTTTTGGATAGATTTAAATCGTCATAGTTTATCGCACAGCTGTGTTCGTAGCTTTCAAAGCTTATATTGTAACTCTTCTTACGTCCATGTACGGACTCGGAGTCAGCGGGTAGCCGGAAACTTGCGATGGAGTGGGCTCGAATATTCTAGACAGATAAGGGTCTGGGGCAAAAGCCCCAGCCCCCAGAGATATGTTCTGCGAAGGCGAATTTGTCAAATTTGACGTTTTGAACGTCGTAAACATGTTTCAGAATCGCACAATCATTTCTTGACGCAGCGTTTATACGATCATAATGGATAATGGGGAGGGTTTATCCATTAGTTAGCTGAAACTACGAGGAATTATGTGTCCTGCTCGACCCGACGCCACTGAATTCTTTACCCGCCAATGTTTCGATATATTTGGTTGACTTCCGACGCTCCCGGTTACCATCATTGCGTGGGGTGGGTGGGGGTAAGATGTGCATTAGCATTCAATCACCGACAGAAAAGTATGACTAGTTTGTTGTCATGTGCGCACTGGTTCCCACACGCATATAGAGTTTTACTGACAGTTTGTTTGTGACTAATGGGTAATTGCTAATGTTGCGAAGGAGTAAACTACTGACTATTACTACGACGATGCGGACATGAAAAGCATAGCATCTCGGTATCGAACCAAGGATTCCCATTTTCAGATGCCCGTCATTCTTCCTTGCTGCTGGTTGCAATGTCGGTGTGTAGATCGCTAACGCCTTTGTAGATTGTAGATATGTCTTTCTGAAATGTTGGAAATGAACACATTTCTTTGTACTGCATTGTTTTATGTTGGGGAGTAGTGCATCGAAAGTAATCGAGACTCTTGCCGGTTATTATAGTTCGATGCCCGGGCGCTCTAGGATGGATTTAGTTGAGAACCTGACGTAGTGAAACGAAACGACTCATCAATGAGCCGTCGTGTGGCCGTTGGTGGAGGGAGGCAGAGGGGGGGGGGGGGGGGGGGAGAGGGGTGCGCGTGCGACACCAGCGACTCTCATCTCGAAATCTATAGCGTCATCCCCGCCAGATTTGGAGGCGCACGCCCCTGAAACGAAGGTTGGTTGTGTTTGCTTGTGTGCCCAGAAGTAGGTCACCCAGCGTGACGTCATTACTAGCCTTCGCGGGCACTAGAGGTTTACACAGCGTTTAAATAACGATCTGATTCAGCACTTCGTTTACAAAAATATTGCAATTTTTTTCTATATATCGATGTATCTTTATCTCGTGCGTGCATGAGGAAGCGGATCTGGAGGACGTGAATAGCTCAGGGGAAGCTGGGGCGAGTAGAGTGGGGATACTGAATGGATGATTCAGGCGAAGAACCCCTCAACTGAGCGGGGTGGGAGGCGATTCAGATCTGGGACAGAGCCCCAGCCAATTAACAAACGCAACACGTTTTTTTTTTAGACTTTTCCGACAGAAAATAATTATCCGTTTTCAACTAACTTGTATATTTTGAAGAGTTACACATATGCGAGTGATAGTGAGGCAATATATCGTAACTTAAACAATGAAACATCACAAGAAAAATCCATCCCGTTTCCATCGCTATCCTACACCACTGGCTTATTCTTATTGTAATCAAATTCATGCTTATTTCACGGTTTCAGTATACACCAACACTTTTATACCAAGGTTCTAAGCTTACTTTATCTTCAAAATAATCTGTCACTTTTTAAATGTCAACAACGACGTCCTATTTTACAGATTTATTGTTCGTTTTACCTTATATTGACATCTATCGTTTGAACAATACAGCCCATCTTAGAGTTTCTTTATGAATTTATTACGTGGAGCCACCTCTGTCAATTCGTGGGTGCTGGACCCAGTTGCAATGAATTGCATCATACTAATACCGCCCCTATCATGTCTACGAACAAATAAGTTTTTTGACAGAGTTTATTATCTGATTAATAAAATAAAAACTCTCAAATAACATGACTGGTTATTATTTATTAACAATATTATCGTAGTCAAACCAATTCTTCATTCATTGTTTTGTTTCATTCTATATTGAATAGTTGTACGTATATTTTATTGGCCTCTTTTCTAAATCAGTCTTAAACTCGCTGTTAGGTAGACCTTGTTTGTCTCGATATAAAAGTTATAATCCGATAACTTACAATCTGCACCAATTATTTCAATTCTAATACGTTCTCGAGAAATCACATTGTACATTCCAAAAAAGTGTTCTTAAAATTAATGTTTTTAATGAAACGAATATATATTCATTATATTGCATCCGAAATTTCATGTAAGCTAGAACTAAACGGCCCGAATGGTTCATTAACCTTCCCTCTTATTACAAAAGTTATGTCTCATTAAAGTTTACCTCCTAGTTATATATTGTGGTTCAGTATTTTCTAAGGTTGCCTGTAATTTGCTACATTTTCCCCGTATATTTTGTTCGCGTTGTTGTTAATTTCTTGTAGGCTATTTGTGTAGCTATATATTATTGTTCTCTTTTATAAATCAGTTGTTCTGAACTCAGTTGTGTTTGTATTAAATATCGATTGTGTTGCACATCTTAAAATGTCTCCATTTTGTCTTTTTCAGTTTGCAACTTCGTGGTGCACGACCGCTGCCTCAAGACCGTGGTCTCCCCTTGCTCTAGTATTGCCGCCAGTCTCATCAAGGTAAGCTGACCGTGGTCTCCCCTTGCTCTAGTATTGCCGCCAGTCTCATTAAGGTAAGCTGACCGTGGTCTCCCCTTGCTCTAGTATTGCCGCCAGTCTCATAAGGTAAGCTGACCGTGTCTCCCCTTGCTAGTATTGGCGCCAGTCTCATCAAGGTAAGCTGACCGTGGTCTCTCCTTGCTCCAGTATTGCCGCCAGTCTCATCAAGGTAAGCTGACCGTGGTCTCCACATTGCCGCCAGTCTCATTAAATTAGATGGTTGAGCTGTCTTAGGAAATAATTTGTATAGCTAAATTATTGCAGACATAAAAAACGAACAAACAAGCAAATACATAATAGTATTGATTTAGTATCGCAATGTATTAGTATTTTTTCACTAATCTCGTCTAGCCCAGGAAGACACGATTTTGGCTCAGTAAATTCCACTCCACTTATGTCTCACTGAAAACAAATTAAAAACTTAAATATGTATCAGTTTCAGATTTTAAACCCAATGGTTTCAGTCCTCAAGCCTAAATTTATCCACTGAACAACCACAATCCGTTATCTGTGGCACAACACTAGAGGCTAGAGAATAATTTAAATATTCATATCCATTTCTTGTTATCATTACCATGTAGGTTTTTTGTTTATACAGTTTAATATTTATCTGTTCAGGATGAAAAATAATTTTTAAAAGGCAGTTATTTACTAATAAATTATGTCCAAGATTAAATAATCCCGCTCGTCGCTTGACGTGAGTGCTAAACTGTGTTTTTCCATATCGACGTAGGCACAGTCACACAGTCTGCAGACCGGTTTATGAACAACGAGCGGACAACATGAATAAGTCAACTGCCAAAAAAGTTAAATGTTGTATTAATTAATAATTGGTCAGGTATTTCCATGCTTTATGTCTGTAAGCTTGAGTATTTGTATTTGTATATTTGTATTGTATTGCTGTTATAATTACGTACCTACTTATCTATAGGTGAACTTTACTTCACTTTATATGAAAGTTTTAGGTTAGGTTATATTTCGACTTAAATGGGAAACCCTAATCTGGGTTCAGTGGTTCCTAGGATAGCCAGGTTATACATATACATATAGGCCTAGGCCTAGGACATACAGCCGTAGATCCAAGATTATTACAATGTATACTTCGTAAACTCCTAGAACTAGACAATGTTTTTCTATGCTATTTATTTTTTAGCCTCCCTAGGCCTAGGCCTAGGCTATCTAATGCAGAAATGCAGACAGGGAAGCCTCCTGTAGGGAGAGACAGGGTTTTCCATCTTTTCAGACCAAGGGTTGTAGGTATTTACAACACTGCAGTTACAGCATCGGTCAGTGTTATGAAATGAATAACAATGTCTGAAACTCCAGGCCTGAAGTCTTCGGCCGGTCATTTTGGTCACGACCGAGCCAGGTGAACCGGTTGCATTGCAATATACTCCCTTGGTCTCATTTAGCAATGTGGCGGTACTGGTATTTTTCACGCAGCTGATAATTCTGTTATTTTATTTCAGAATCCCGTGGCACACTGCTGGTCTGAACAAACGCACCACAAGCGGAAGTTCTGCAACGTTTGTCGGAAAAGACTCGAGGACAGCTTATCCATCCACTGTGAGAGTAAGTTGAGTCCAATTAATTTCTAAAAGTAACTAACAGTTAAACTATTATAGAGAGGGAAGCCTCCTGAAGGGGAGATACAGGGAATTCCAGCTTTTTTTCACACCAAGGGCTGTAGCTATTTAAATTAATTAAATGTAATTAAATGTAAACAGAGTAACGAATAAAAGCTATTTTGATTGATTGATTGATTGATTGCAACATTGCACTGACTGAAGTATTTAAGGGCAGGGCAGGTTTTTATCACATATTGGTGTGTTATGAACAACAATGTCTGAAACGCCAGGCTCGAAATCTTCGGCCAGTCATTTCGGTCACGACTGAGTCAGGTTTATCGAAACTAAAAATAAGATTTCAGATGTAAAGTGAATGTAGCCTAAATGTGTTTTTTCTTAAAGACACCATGACTTTTTGTTAATTTGTTTTTTTTCGTGCTTGGTTTAGGAGCTGTTTCTTAGATATTACCATTTCATATACAATTATTTCCATGCCTCATAGAGGCACATGTAGGATTTCTAAATAGAATAATCTATCTAGGTACAAAATTTGTGTGTTGAAATATTATTCACTAATCTCTTGGTGAGATGAAACAATGTTGATAACTTTTCTCTCAAGTGAGCTAGTTTTTATCCAACATACCCCTTATTGCACTCTACTGACTGCTTAATTGCTCGTTATAGAACTGTAGCCACAAAAAAGACTTGAGGTTCGAGAGATTTTCAAGTGATACTAGTGTACGTGCATGTATACTCATTCACAATTACCATCTTAACACGGAGCTTTGTAAACCTCTACCTGTTTGACTTACTAATGAGCATGTCAAGTGCATCTTCAGAATGCAGAATGCATATTCAGAAAATCTTGGTAAGTAATAAGTATCTTCTTAGAAAGTGTTGGCTATCGATTTTCCACGATAGCGTAGTTTACGTGATAAAAAAACCTGCCATTCCTTTTAAAACTATGTACCATCCATGTTGAATTCAAAGGTTTGCTCATAGGTAGGGCCTAAGGCCTATGTACTGGTAGGCCTACTTGAATGCTGACAATACCACAAATTACCTTTTAAAACTAAAAGAACTAACAAAAAACTAGCCCCATTTAGGCCTAACTTTGTTGACATTGTCCAAATGATGCAACGATTATTTTCCTAGGCAAAACTGAAAACCTTAAATGTACCATTTCTTGATGGACTATTTCCATTCTGTTCTATTGCAGTCTGCGAGTACTTTGTTCACGCCGACTGTCAGGACTTTGCGGTAGCAGACTGTAAAGAGAACGCGACCTACCTGCCGGGAAAGGAACTGTCATCGGTACACCACCAACATCACTGGCGCGAGGGGAACCTTCCAAACAACTCCAAGTGTGCACTCTGCAAGAAAACATGCTGGTCAGCAGAGTGTCTTGCTGGCATGCGTTGCGAGTGGTGCGGTATGACGGTAAGTTACACGGTATATCTAGGACCAGCCTAATCTACAGAATGTTGTTGCTGATTTCAATATAGTAGTATTTTTGTTTGTCAGAGAAAGCCTATAATTCCCTTCATGAGTTATAAACCCCTCTAGATAGCATATTAACCACACCCTTTTATTTGAATCACTAGGCCTACCTATCTATTATTACCCTACTATTACTATCTAGGTTAAAAGATGATCCTCTATGTAGGCCTATGCACTAGTATCCTTGGGAGGTAATAAATAAAACCTATCAAAACTGTTCTTGGTTGCCAGTCAAATGTTATCACAATCAATATTAACAAGAAGCCTGTATAGCCTGTACTCTTATCTTCTTCTTTGCGCATTTTCTGTTATTGATATTTGCATCTGATCACACCAACACTTTTAAGATTATGGGTCAAGTATAAGAGGTGTGAAAATATACTCTGAATTAAGAAATATCCTTTAACATGTAAGGGTGTGGGCTAGTACGTATATTTTCCCAATGTTATTGTAGCTGGGTGTGGTATTGGCTCTGACATTCATCACCAAAGCATGTACGTCCTACTTAAACATACAGCCCTGAATTGTGTACTTTCTCTTCTTGTAGTCTCATGCAGTGTGTCACAAAAACATCCCCGGAGATTGCACGTTTGGCAACTTGGAACCGATCTACCTACCACCGCACGCTGTCAGCATCCCGCGCACCGAGGTTCCGATGGAGGCCATCATTGGGGTGCAAGTGAGACGTTGCAGAGATACCATGTCGCGTGAGTAGCCACATCACTCTATGTAAACTACAGACTAGGTAGTAAAGACGTAGTAGATGTTGCTATCAACTGCCGCAAACATGGTTTGGAAGTGTTGTTTGAAAGGATTACGATTTATTTTAATTTTATGCAAAATTACCTTGATGTGTGAAATGATTGCATTGCAATCTGAAAGGAAGTTTTGCAACCATGAACTGTTTACAAGTTTTCAGCATATTTTATATCCCAGAGTAGAGATCTAAGGCCAGGACTCCAGTGAAAAAAAAATATTCTCCACAAGTTTCAATGCATTGTGGGATGCTAAAGCCACATTTTTATCGACCATGGTAACATTATTAAACTCACCTGTTATCAACATAAACATCTTTGATTGGCCTTGAATGTATTACCTACATTACTACTTACTTGAGGCCCTCCCTACTTTACCAGTAAATTTTATTATAGGCCTACTTGTATACAACACTATTTTGTATTTTTAAATAGTTCATCTGCTTGTAATTTTTGTAACAAATTGCATTTTACTTTTAGGAATGCAAGGGTTTAATTTCTGTCCTTGGTTGTGATCCCTGTTATTCAGTGGGTTGTATGGTGTTGATGGACCAATCAGGAGTGTCTTAAATGGACTGCCAGTACAACAAACCATGTTGCTATTGCTAACACTAATAAATTGTTCAATTAAAATGGTCTATTCCTATTTATCATATCATTTTATTCTATGCCTTTAAAGTATCACTTAGCTAACATCAGTAATCAAACACTTTGACTTGGCACTTGCATAACCTTTTGGAAATTAAAGGAGAAAACATGCTACAACCCATCTCAAGATTAACCAGTCATAAGCCCTTTGTGGACTGGGCAAGAAGTTCCTTAAGTTATGTTTGTATATATGTTGCTGTTAAAAACTACATATTATATGTACCCCCTATGCCATTTGTTTGTTGTCCTGGAAAGACTACTGCATATTGCATATACAACAGAGAGTTTTCTGTAGGCCTGTGATCACTGTGCATGTTTGTGATAACCATCAACATCATAAAACAAGGTTTACATCAAAGGACATGGTGAAAACATAAAAAATTAAAAGTAAGTTGTGAGACTCGCACACACCTGTCAGTTGATTGGTTTGAGTTTTTTTTTAAATCCTTCCAAACACCCCAAGACATAATATGGGAAATTGGATTATATAGTAATAGGCCATACAGTAAATGAATATTGTATTGTAATGCAGATTAAAGTCTCCAATGTTATTGTTTTACTTGTCAGTACCGGTATTGCATATATTAGCATTAAACATAACAAGTACATAAGTTTTATGCGTATGGCTTAGTACAAGAAGAAGTAACATGGTACCAGTATATGTACTAGCAAGCAATACACTACATGAATAGTTTAGTTGACAATGAGTTTCTATGTAGGCCTAATATAATTGTCTGTAATTATGTCAAGCATTGCACTGCAAGAATTGTTTTCAGTGTTTGCACGTGTTCGTCAGCAATGCACCGAATGCACATACTCAACCACTAATTGCAGCTGCATTGTAATGTCATGTGTTTGTTCGCTATCTAGTATTTCACTTTTAAATTTGAATTTGCATGATATATTAGTCAACTTTGTGTAGGCAACAAGTAGAACTTTCATCCTACTAGATTTTTTTTTTAAATTCACCAGTTTAAATGGTAAGCACTATTTACAATCTGTTACATGTGCTTGCAATGATGAAATGAAAGCTTTGTTTTAAACTTAACCGTTTCTGTCACATAACAGAGTCAAAAGTGTGTTGCTTTGTTGTAAACGAGGTGAGGATTTTAAAAATCGTGTGCCCAAGTAGGCCTATGTATGGCATGCCTGATCAATGATTTAAAAGTCACTTGAAAGCTGATAAACCTCAGTTAGAGTCATGTTGAAAGCTGAAAATCTTCACTCTGTAGCTCTGGCATCACATGTTTAATTAGTTAAAATAATTGTTGTTAGTAAACGTTTTTCTTTGTTTTTAGTTAAGATCACAAACAATAACTCCAATGCAATAGCCTACAATAGAAATAGTATTGTAAATAGTTCTACAAACTGTTGAATTACTCTTTTGTTTCTCACCTGTCTCTGCATCTCCATGTTTTGTTTTTATATTTTGAGTGCAACACTGCACGTTTCTAGTGTAACTTTGCCAAGTTTTGCCATTTTGCAGGCTATGACGATCTTGAGGTTCATGACACTGGGAGCCGATTGTCAGCTGTCATGAGACGACTGTCACTTGTTTTGCCTGGCAGTTGCAAGGGTAATTGCCACTCCTCACCCCCTTACATCAGAGGTACATATACCCCGTCCAAACATAACCTGTTGCATTGACGTACCCTGCATCGCAGCGCTCGCTAGTTGCATTGCCAATGCCCATGACTGAGCCGTCGTCTCATTGCTATATATTTCGTATATGTAGCTAATTGTTGGATAACTGATGATGAAATATCTCTTTGTTAGTTAACTCCATGGCTTTGTTTAGTTGTGATAATCATTGAAGCTATGTCTCTGGTGATAGTTATTCAAATAATATGTGTTGAGCAAATACTAATACTGTACTAAATGATAAGTGCAATGCCTTCTCCTTAACATGTTTGTGCACTCCTAGCTTAGAACTATACACGTGTATTATAATTAGGGTTGCTGTTTGCCACTTATAGTAATAATATTATGAGCCATGCTCGGTTGATAGGATAGTCAATTGTTAAAATCAATACGTATTTGAAGATGTAGGCCTGCAATGGTTATTAAGCACTTAGGCCTACAAGTTATTAGTTTTATTACATGACATATGTAATTCATCAGTGTTATCTTTTCAATTCAGATTTAACTGTTTTACAGTAGTGTCTGAGACTTCAATACATCAATTCAATTTCCTAGTATTTTATTCTCAATAACAATATACATTACGGTTACGGTTTTGTTTTACAGATAATTATATATGTGATACTAAAATTTAATGCTAGGTTATTTAATGTATGATCGGACATTCATATATTTAAATATATGACAATTTCATTGTAGTCAGCGGTAAAATTGTAGGTAGACCTTCCTGGCCACTTGCAATCTTGTGGTTTACATACATTGAGAATAAAAGGCACTTTATGTCGACCACTTTGTTTTTTTTGTTTTTGTTGACCACTCATAAAAAGAGTTATTGATTTGCTTCCTACATACTGTATAAGATAGCCTACACACATTTGTAAGTGGAATAAAAACTCTGCATGATGAGAAAGTTCATGTATATTGAAACTTCTGTGCTGTTATTTATGTGCTTTATGTTCTTATATGTTAATGAGACCCCATTTGTACTTCAGGCTAGTAACTGTCGAAGATGCTCCACTTGCCCGTGGCACCTAAGTCATACACGTATGTTAATTTCAAACAATGCTCAGCAAGATGTCTAAATTGTAAATATGACTTTAATTACAATCGTGTACAGTATGTTTTATATTAAGTAATTCAATCTAAATTAATGTGTAATGTTTCACACATAATTAAATGTAGGGACAGATATTAATAGTCTATTGTTTTATTACTGACATTCAATTCAATTGATTCAATATTGATATTACATACTACGGTATTTTAATGTTTTGAAAGAAAGGGTAGCCAACTCATACTGATATGGTATCCTTGTTGTGCTATTTTACATCATACAAAATACTGCTGCTGCTGTTGTGTGTGGGGGAGGGGGTTGGGGATGGGGGCTTTGCTATGGTACTACTTGTTTGATATAGTAAATTCAAATCTGTACTTTAAATAGGCACGTAATTATTAATTAATACAGTACTACTAGGTGATCTCTGCTGTCCAGCTACCATTATCATATTTGAATAAAATGTAGTCCCGGCTACCAACAACGTTCTAATATGAAATTTTGTGTTGATTGACAATACGGTACTGTATGATGCAAACTGCAACCCTTATTATATTATACTAATATTTTTGTAGGCTGATTGTTGCATCTCAATATCCCATGATTTCCTTACCTTTCTTTACAAAAAATATTAATATGTATACTACTAGCTTTCTTTCTATAGGTGTAACAAAACATTTATGTATTTATCACCACCGGCTAGTGTTGGTTATTTTCAATGAAACATAACAGTGTAGACAATGAAGTAAGAATAATTTTAAGCCGCGTTCACACAAATGACTTTTGACTATTGACTATTGACTGTTGACTATTGACTAGTGATTAAGCGAATTGAACCATAGGCGTATACGTGCTGACGTTCACACAACTTTACTTTTGACTTTTGATTATTGACTATTGACTAACGAAATGAAAATATCTCAAAGTCATAGTCACAACCAATCAGAACATTCGCGTTCAGCCAATGAATGTGGAGCAACGGAAGTCAATACCACTACTCAATTACTGTCAAGTGTTTTACTGTTTGTTTTTGACTATTTCCGGCGAATATTATTTATTTATTATTTTTATGAAGCTGTCAAACAATAAAATATTCTTATTTTGAAAACAAATCTTCAAAACAAACAACAAACATACAAAACCTTCACAACTTGGTTGCCCATCATTAAACGTTTTAACTGGTGAGCAGTTATACTATCGCCATACCTCGTTTTCTTCATAATGTTGCAATTTTATTATTTTGACAGCTCGTTGTTTGTCAATCAGTTCGATTCATTTGTTCTAGGTGGCAGATCATACGTGTCAAAGAACTTATAGTTGTGTAGTGTTCATATCTTACTTTGGAACTGCTAGGGACGTGGTTTGACTAATGACGTAGCACGGGGGGTAGTCAATAATCAATAGTCAGTAGTCAATAGTCAATAATCAATAGTCATTTATGTGAATGCGGCTTTATCAACATATCTTGTATGTTTTGTGGCACCTATGAATCCAACAACAATGTAGTAGATATCTTACTTAGTAGTTACTACATCCACATGATATCAACTACATAATATAGACTATTATAAATATTAACATAAATTATTATTTTTTCCATTAATTTTCTCTTTCTTCATTGTTTTCTTCTTCAATGTCTTCTTTCTTGTTCGTATTACTATGACAACATCAGCAACACCTTTATGTTACTTAAGTAGGCCTATACAAGTCCTAAACTATATATACTGACAAAAATTCACCATTTCCTCAAGGCGTGTACGGATTTCCACGCTTGGTCTCTTGTACCCCGTACTTTTCATATGCTTTTCTTATACTAATTACATAATAATTTCATTCCATAAATCTTTTCGTCATTCTTTTCTTGTGTTGAAACCATCATATAGTAGTAACTCTGTCCACTTTGTCATTCCAACCACACGTGTTTCTCACATTACTGACCATATTTATTTGAGTTTCATTGTGTATACCTTTCAAGCAAATCATCCGTTTGATCCACGCTTGTGATGCTCTGCATTCAATTAATACGATACTGTACATCAAAGTAGGCACAGCACCATGGTTATATACAAAAAATTCTGTCTGTGGACTACATCATGTTAGTGTCACTACCCAACATCACACTTCACCCATAATAATTATACAATTCTAGGCCTTGGATCACATACAATAATATCATACATGATTTTTCCAACAATCCGTTTTACAAAACTGCTTTTTTTGGTGCATATGTTTTTCATTGGCAAACATGTAAATTGAATAATATGTGTACTTATCTTCTACAGATTTGCTTTTGTTTTGTTACTTCTTTTTTTTAAACTGAGAAACTAATGTGTCCACTAAATCTCTGTTATTTGTTGTTCTAGGTTTTCTTACGAATATTGTCTTTGATCGATGTCCGCATGCTGCACCTGCTTGATTGTTCTTGTCAGAGCTTTGCTAGCTTTTATGTCAAGTGTGTTGCTGTGTGCATGACTTTGTAGACTACTTGCAATGGTAAGAAAACTCAAAACAATATTTTGAACTACTATCTACATAAAATGTGTAAGTTATGTATAATAAAATGTATTATCTCTCAGTGGAACAGGGTAGGATTTGCAAGCAAGTCATGGAAACCTGGTGTCGACTTCCACTCATTTTTTCCTCAAATGATGCTAGTTTTTACTTTCTATGGAAGTTTCTAAAAAGTTTATTTCATGTTAATTAAGCACATGTTTTTTTTTATGCGTATAGGTCTATATAGGTACAGATGTGATGTACACTAGTGGTCTTGAATTCTGAATGAATAATATTCTTATTAAATAGCATCATGGCAAAAGTGTTGTGCATCCCAGTTCCAAACTTGCATTATTCTGTTTTAGTTAATATATTTTTCATTTTTAGAAGAAGGAAACAAAGATTGTTTTTTCTAAATGTTCACCCAATAAATGACTAGGACCTACCATATCTGCAATTAAGCTTACTTGAGAAGTGTGAAGGCTTACTTTCTGTGTTGTGTACTGCTATTGCAAACATATTAGCATTCATATTATAAGAATCTATGCTTGTACTATTATATACCAACTAATACCCGAATGCTTTTGCTGCTAACTTTGTGTCTCCAATAAAAATGCATTTGAAAGGACAATATTTCTAACTACCGTACTGTACGCATTCATGTTTCACACTTGCATAAGCTTCACTTCAACTTTTTTACTTTCAAAAAGAGTTCCTTTTGTTTTGGTTAGAGTTATTTGGTCGTACATGCCATTTTTGTTCAAAACATCCAAATATAAAATGCATCATTTGATTTACTACAAAACGGGATTGTATAATATACATGTATGAATGTTAATAAATTAATAATATATAACTACATATATGTACATATATATATGCTAATATTGTTTGGTGCTCACTGGTAATATCCTTATCAGAATTTCATAGTTATCTAGGACTATTTTTTACTGAGCAATTTTAATGCCATGTGAATTGAAATATTGGACATCACAAAAAATACCCAATGCCCAAAAATAACGTCTAAATTTATTAACTCTGCAGTAATCATAATTTATGTTTGCTTGTTCCCAAAACATTAAATGTAAGTCATAACATATACTAATGCTTTCACAATCCCTACTCTGCATTAAAAATGATTTGCCAGAGTTGTTTTATCACAGTGGGGTTCAATGTAACCTAGAACATTAACTCGTTGTTTTGTTGCCAATCCTGCCACTCCATCATGCCTACATAAACAAGCTTGAGGCAATTGTCGACTTGGTCAACAAAACATTGAGATAAAACTTCTATGCTTTCAATGCACCTTAACAACTTGCTCAAACAATATTTCTGTACTATACAAAGTCAGCAAAAACATTTGTTTTGTGATACCGTAAAGTAGTAAATTGTTAATAATACTATGGCAGTTTATTTTAGGTGATGTTGTGTTTGTGTTGGGTGGGTGGTTACTACATGTTTGAGTGTCCATTTAGCTCGCAGCATCTCGGAGGAGTTCAGCAGTGGTGACACTCGTAACCGGGATAACGATGACTTCCAGCAGCACAAGGGGGACAAGGGCAAAGAAAAGGAGAAGGAAGACCGCGATGAAGGTGAGACATCTCTCTGAACTGCTTCTTCATATTCAATAGTCTGTGTGAAGAGGAACAAGTTCCAAATAAAACACACCAATCAATAGTTTGCTTGATTTGATAGAAGGCCTATCGGCTGGATGAGATTTAGTTGGGGGAAAAGAAGAAAGGAGACCAACAGCTTACCTGAAAGTATGTGGGTGGCTGCGAGAGTCGTAGGTAACATTTATATATACACATAACACTGTCGAACGTTTCGGCCTACGTGGCCTTGGTTACCGACCGTTGAAGGAGATGGCTAACGTCTAAAACTATTTAAAATTACTATTTACAAGATTTACAAGGCGCTGTTGGGGGTTGAGGTGGCGGTGTGGGAGGAAGGAGGGGCCTAAAGAGTAGGTGGCCTAGGCCTACCTTAGGTTGAGGTTGGGTTTTTGGCGCGAGTTGGTGACGATTTGGAATCAATAGTTTGAGTTGACTGTGTCCAAGGCTAGCAGGTGACCCCATCTGAGCCCTCGGGGTGGAATAGGTCCAGGCTAGCTCTGTGTGCCATATGAGGCGACTAAAGTAGCTGACTATATAACTTTTCTGTCAGCTTAGTAGTATACCTAAGTGTGTTATTAAAAAGGTAAAACAGTGATCACTAGATCTAACATTTTGTAAGTCCTTATGTTGAACTTCCCCACCAACCAATAAGTTAATCTTGATCTTGACACAGATCTTGATAATGGAATCTTTTTACAAGAGTATGCTTTTGAACACAAAGAGCATTCAGACAGGTAGTATATAGTATTAACAATTTACTAGTATGAATATCAAATGCTTTTCAAGTTATAGATGAAGATGGACAAAAACTTGCTAGCTAAAGGGAAGATACATGTTACTTAAATCTCAATATGAAAAGTTCCATTCAAACATGTTTATAAATCTTAATCTAACAAAGAGGTCAGTGGAGACTTGTTTTTTGCTAGATTCAATAAATATGTTCCTTGGGTTCTATGCTAAGTCTAAAAGATTGTGTGCATGTTGCATACAAAACCAGCTACTAACACAAGCTTTGCATATAACCAAAATTATCACTTTGCAGCCACTGACTGCTTTCTGCTTCCTACATAACATGTTTCATCTTTTCGGAAATAATAAAAATAATAATAGTTGTATGTTGCCAGTCTTTTCAGAATAATGTATTGCGACTTGCAAACGATGACTGAACAGCACAGTCCCCTACTTACTATGATCTGAAATGAATGTATAACTTATACGCAGCAGACTTACAAGCACCCTACAAACAAAAACAGATTTCTTTAATGCTCCTGTTGTAGATGAAACTCATGTCTGTGTTCCTTCATCGGCATAGTTACAGTATATCTTTCGTATTTAGTTATTCCTTTACTTGACAATTCCTTTCAGAAATGGTAAAAGTGTACGATGGCAACAATTCTTTTCGGAGGCGTATATTCCGCGTGATCACCGTGCCAAGACAGTCGACCATGGAGCAGCTTCTGACAGCTGCGTTGCGTGCATTCCATATCACCAAAGACCCTGGTGAGTTTTTACTTTTTACATAAACCAATGGATTCATTAACTAGATGGTATTGATTAGTTAATGTTTTAATTTTGTGTCTGACACCCAAATTTCTATGATTTCATTAAACTTCTTTAAGTTATTTATAAGAAGTAATGCTCCATTATTATGTTTGTCCCTTATAGTCATTTGTACACTTCACTCTGAAATGGAGCCTATTTTTACATCACAATCCATTAGTACCACCAACCTACAGATGACAGTGGAAACATAACAGTACTGGTCCTGCATGGGGAAACGAAAGGGAGTAAAATTTAATATCAACCAACAGAATGGATCTACGTAAGGAATAAGGAAATAGCTGGCCAAACATACCATACCGAAGTTCGAAAATTCGTTAGACTAGGGGCGGTTTCATCCCGGTTAGCCGGTAATTGGAGATTCTGTACAAACAAACCTGGCGCTAGTATATCTAGTATTCGGTATCATAATATTAATATGACATGAATAATACAAAAAAATTGCAGTTGGACATAAAAACTTGAAAGCTGCTTTGTGTCTCGACACTGTTAGTATTGAAAACCGGTAATTATGTGAGCATTGAACAGTAACACCATTGGTGGAATACTGCGGGAATACCATGAAAATACCATCATCAGTTGCCATTTTATCCACGCAGTGAGTTTATAAACAGTTCCTTAACTGTGTGCAGAACAAAACCTCTGTGAGAGATGATTCAAAGGGTGGGATGGTACATACATTTGGAACACAAGCATAGTACAGTATTATGAAGTTAGTGGTTCCTACTTTCCTCCTCCTACTTGACTAGAAACCGGTCATGATCTGCTAGCTTCACACCTGCATAAACTAGGGATATGTGACTCCAGCACATGCACACTATGTACAACAGAACAGCATACCAGGGAGCACTTACGCAGATGCCCGGCACTCCAAGATATAAGAGATGCCAAAAGATATGGCGGAGGCAGAAAAAGAATCCTATCTCTACTGGGAAACGCGAAAACGCATAATGAAATGACCAAATAAGTCAATTGTTGGCATAAAAAGAAGAAGCAGAAGAAGACTTTCTACATTGATATTCATACAGTTCATAAATGAATTCCTGCCGTCATCAGTTTCTACATTCATGAGAAATGAGCTCCTTATTCATCATGTTCATGTATAATAAACATACATTTTGTTTACCTTCAACTAAGTATGTCATTATAGACCTACATATATTTTCAACTGTGCTTTGAAGTTCTTACCTTGTAAAATGTAGGTACGTGTAGATTTCAGACAAAAATCTAAGCTTTAAATGTTTGGATTGACAGAATTTACCAATTGCCAATTGGCTACATAGGCTAGTACATTATAATATCAACCATCACCTTGGGTATACATTATATTATTTGTGTATAAATAATGTTTTGTTTTTGTTTTGTTTGAAGTTTACTGGAAGTAATATTTTGCTTTATTCTCGATGTTTCTTTTTAGGGGACTTCTACTTAACGGACCTATATGCGACGGAGGAGATGAGAGGTGTAGAGGTGAAAATGGTTGACCCCCTTCCTGTCCTAAACTTGCATCGGAAAGAGGGCAAACGCCCAGCAGTCTTCTTACGCTTTAGGTGAGTTGAAATATAACTTTAGTTAAATTGGGATACCAGAAGTCCATATCCCTAGAAGTTTATTTTTCATTGCCACTTGCAATCCAAAAATGTACAGTACCTATTTGTTCAAGTTTCAAAATATATGCATGTATATTTATTATTTTTACAACATCATAGAAGACATAGAATTGAGAGACCTGTGTTCACAGTAGAGTAATTTATTCACCAATTGATATTTGAGTTGAGATAGTTGAGTTTGCTTTTTAAATTTCTGCCATAAACAATTTTTGTTGCAAGTTTATTTTCCTTTGTTCATTGACATCGACTCGGGCTTATACTTGACTTTATGCTATAACTCTAAAAAAAAATCTTTTAGTTTTTTGCTCTTGTGGTATTAGACAGATAAAAAGTTTAACTCAAGTTTTTGTATCGTGCTTTGAAATATAGTAGGCCTGTAGGCCTTACTGAGCCATTGTGAAAGAAAGTAATTATCGTACACCTATAGGAAGGACAACTATCGGCACATACTACTTACTTCTAATATTTCTAAAATTTTGGAATAATTTGGTGAACGAATCAATACAATTCAAGTCTGCAATGTCATGTGGTTTGTTCACAGGGACCGTGACAACGATAGCGGGGTAGTGCGAGTGTATCCCGGCAAACTTCAGGTGTCTCAGGCCTACTGTGCCGTCCCTGTTGACGGCAACCACACGATAGCTGACCTGATCAAGGAGGCGTTAGGGAAGTTCGGCCTTGAAAACTCAAAGTGCGAAGATTACCGACTCAGTGAGATTCTTCTTGATAGAGGGGGTAAGTACTGAACACTTATGTTTTGTTGCATAACTGATAACATTGTATGGCTACTTCTCAGGAGTAAACGTACATGTGTTCTAACAATGTTTAGGCTATGTCAGGAACTTCAGTGACATGTATATGTTTAACAAAGTACTGTTTTTGTTTTATGCTTCATATACCATAATGGAAATAATATGTATTCCATTTAATTTATTCTAATGTAATTTCTGGATTTATTTCTTTTACACTTATAGTGTACAGTACTTATATCTTATCCACTTTCAACACTGTACCATACGTAAATAAAGAAATACCCATACAATCAAACTTGAATGTTAACCTTTAAGTGAAGCTATCTCTAAAAAAATATTGGCATAGTTCAGTTTATTTGATAATGGATTTACCAAGCATCAGTACTTGAAAACTTAATCTTTGGTATAACCTCCCAAACAAAAATTGAATTATCCTAGCCTTATTTTAGCCAGTCGGCAAAGTAAACCAATGTTGAAACATAAATCGTTGTTAGGACAATCTATGAGAACTTGGACCTTATATTTTGTTCTTACATGTAGATGATAATATGTGGAATAGCATATCTACATATTTTGTTTCCCCAGTTCATAGGCATCCCATAGTTAATGTAAATCCTTGGATGATGAAGGTTTTTTTGGAGGGAACTCAATGAGGTGTTTGTGTTTGCAGTGACGGAACGTGTTCTGTCTTGGAATGAGCGACCCTGGGAGATTGTAAAGCAGCTTGGCAAGGACTCGATAAGACAGATGGAATTAATGAGGTTCTACCTACAGCTTAAACAGGACCCGCATGGGCCTAACCTGGCACTATTTGTCGGTAACCTACCTCCTAACCTGTCGCAGCGGAACTACGAGAATATGCTTATCGAATTTTTGGGGCTAGGTATGTATGATGTGTCGGTGGTGGCAATCAAACTTAGAACTAATCCTCCAGTTGCTTTTAATTGATCATTTTAAAGATCTCCATGTGGTCAGTAAATTCCTGTTGATGTAGACTCTGGTATTAGACTTACATGGATTTTGCAGTTTTCTCCTTCGAATTGATTCCGCTTTTTTCATATCCACATCTTAACTTTCTTAATCTTGTAGGCTATGTAAGTCCTACCAGTCATTCTATATAGTTGTATTTATTTTGGCTACAATAGCAGATTTAACTTCTACCAAAGTGTGTCTAAACCACTATGCAAAGAAAAATATTGTACAGGTGGAAAATGATCATGTACAACACTTATTTCCTCTCCATACTATCCTTTTGGTTATATATTCAATAGAAGGAAAGGAAGAGAGCAAACTTTAAACAAGTCTAGGCCTATACTTTGCCAACAAATTACAATTTGTATTCAAATCGGTTTCAATAAAATTATCTAGCCTATCTAAACATCGGAACTGAAATGTCAAATTTGTAAAAAGTGCCTCTGCTCTAACAAAATTTGGCATGGTACATAGTTAGCAAAACAAATAAGAAACAATTGGCAGTGGAAAGTCTATGTGATAAAATGGGAAAAGAAAGACTTTGGATCTGTTGATGGTTGATGGTTGATGGTTAAGCATGGAGCGGTTATTACTAATGCTAATAATAGGTTGATTTTCATAACCTGTCAAGATTTTAAGCTCTGTTCAATCTTTCGATCGATCGACGACCACTAGCTAGAGAACAAGCTGAGGGAGACCTACTGTTGCTGCTCATGTTTCTACCATAAGATTCCTGCCCATCGCTAGTATTCCTGACGACCAGAATGAGTGAGGAAAAACTGGGAAAGTGGAAACGTATTTTGAATTTATCATTTCGTGCTCATTCTCCTCTCAAGTAAAGGACCCTTTACACGGCAAACTTTTATTGGCAGCAATAGCAATTTTTGATGATCAACGTATTGCCTCAATGTTGAATACATTCATTTCCTAGGACGTCGAAAAGATTGACATTGTCAGCGTGAAAAAAACCGTTGCTTGTCAGTTTATTTTAGTATTTTGAAATCCTGTACATTTTCTTTTGTAATGTCTAACTAGTGGGTCCACCACCTACTATATAAAGAACTGGACCCAACCCATAATGAAAGTTTACATACAAATAGGTAGATATTATAGTAGTATTTTGCAATCACTTCTACTGTGTCTTATCAAGTATGTACTGTTTGTCTGTTATAGAAAATAAGTTTTCCTCGATTGGACCGATTTACTATGAATACGGTTCGATGGTTATTATTTACGAGGATTCAAATACGGCTGTGCGGGCACTATATGCCTTACGCGAGTCACGACATGAAGACAAGCCCTTATTAGGTGAGTTTCAACATTATTGTATGCACACACTGATACTTCGTATTATTATATCTCTGTCTCGGCCCTTTTCAACCAGGTTGACACAATCGTCAATCAGTTAAATGCTCATCAATCATACTGAAAGTTCATGTCATTGACTCATTTCCCTAGGCCTATGCCTTTCATAAATGTTTGAGCTGTTGATCTTGCATCTAAAAAGGTGTTGGTTTTCCCTAAGGCACAGTAAAACAGAATGTGTTACTTGATGCGTTGTCTTTTTGTTTTCACATATCTCCACATACTCCGCCAATAGGAGTTGAAATCAAATCGCAAAATAAAAGGAATTTTGCAAATAAATCAAATTTTGAGTTTTTTTTGCAATATAAGAACACTTTTAGTACTAAAAACAAAATAACAACCAATTTGGCATATTTTTTTGCAGTACGTAATTACTAATTACGTATTCAAACGGAAATTCCCGTTGTATTTTAAATTTATCTAAATGTAAATGTTTAAACAAAATTTCTAACTGCAAAGGTAACGCTAATTTGCTAGTACATAATATGTTGTTTGGTTGTGCCACACTAACTGTAGTTTGATTTGAATACGTTATGTGAATGGTAAATACATGTTTTCAATCTATATAGCCATATGCCTTTACTACCATGTTGGGTATTATGTTTTCAGTGATGCTGCTGCCTAACATCGAGCCAAGCACAGTTCCAGCTGGGGTCCAACCGCTCTTAGTTTTTGTAAATGTCAAGTCGGGCGGATGTCAAGGCCTCGAACTTATCTCCAGTTTTCGCAAGCTGCTCAACCCATACCAAGTGTTCGATCTCGACAATGGAGGACCGCTACCTGGGTAAGAAAAATATTTTTGTGATTATAGTATTCATGTATTTTGTTACTTGTAGTAGGCCTAACGGTTTTATTGTAGTAGGCCTACTTATTCTTGCAAATTTATTGGAACATAGTAGAAAGTATAGCAGGTAGTAGTATAAACATTTGCGTGCAAAAATGTTCGGACCCAACCGTTACAGTTAGTTCAAACAAACTATCTGGCCAGAACATTGATCATGATTTTTTTTTTAAAAGTTGATTTCAACTAAGCATATAACTGTGGAAATAGTTCATTTGTATTCAACCTGTATGCAGTTTTACCTCAAGATTCACATTTTATCAAATAGGCCTAGCTGGTCATAGCAAAAGAGTAGATGTATTGTGGATCTATAGTTTCTTGCTTTTGTCAGATCTCCTAAGTTTTCCTACCAAAGTAGCATTTTCGTTATTAAATTACAAGTATGATGTACTGTAATGTTTGCATCCCAGTAATAAAGTACTGCAATTTGATGTTTCAGTTTGTATGTTTTCCGTCACATCAAAAACTACAAGATCCTCGTGTGTGGTGGTGACGGAACCATTGGCTGGGTTCTGCAGTGCCTGGACAATGTGGGCCAAGATAGCGAGTGCTCCTCGCCAGCATGTGCCATCGTTCCTTTAGGTATGTCAACTCATACATACATACATTACATACATTCACATTTAGAGTCTACCCACTCAGTAACTAAACTGATTTGCAGTGTGGGACTTTAATTTAAAGCGACTAAACCAACCTTGTAGGCTCCAACACCATCGGCGAGTGAGCAATAACCAATCAAAGATCGATATTTCAAATACGAAACATATGAATCAGTGATTGGACAGTGCAAACACCTGCGGACAAATGTCAGAATCAACAAGGCCGATTCAGAACAACTTTGCATTTATTGAGTGCTTCGTTGCTAGGTCGGCTCCAAAGTCACCGTTTACTTATTCCTAACACAAGAAGTAATGGAACTGAATCCTTATTAGAAGTTAAAAAACTTCTGCCTGAACTGGGATTTGACCCCAGGACCTTCTGCATTGTAAGCAGGGATGCTAACCACTGGACCAAGGAGCCACCTGTTTTCAACCACAAACATCTCTCCCATGTACATTGTGTGCCGCCTTCGTTTCTTTCCAATCCATACTCATACCAAACTGATACCTTGGATTAATTCTCATGCATGGAGGCTTGAAGCCGATCGATTGAACACATCTGAACTTGGCTTCCAGGCACTGGCAATGATCTTGCACGAGTACTGCGATGGGGCCCTGGGTACACAGGGGGTGAGGACCCTCTCAATCTACTAAGGGACGTGATCGACGCTGAAGAGATCAGACTAGATCGGTGGACCGTCGTCTTTCATCCCGAAGACAAAGTTGATGACCCAACTGGTTAGTTGTACAAAATTGTTAAATTATTTTAGATTGTTCAGTTGTTCTTACTATAATATTATAGGGTAGTCTTTGATTTTCAAACATTTCAATAATTAGTGTTGTACACAAACTAGGGATTTGCTTAATATGAAATGATCAATGGTGAATAATATTTATCAAATCTTAAGTAGATTTCAGTAAGATTATCTACTGCTTGCAACTGATTATCTATCAGACTTGCCAATGGATGCCAACTATAGTATTTAAAGTAGGTATGTCCAAGCTCAAAAACCACCCACATAGATAGGCCTACATTTCTATTATTGATGATTGTCGAACTCTTCCCATTCAGCTGGCTCGACGAGTGAAGATAACACTCAAATATTGGTCATGAATAACTACTTTGGGATTGGAATCGATGCTGATCTCTGTTTGGACTTCCACAACGCTCGTGAGGAGAACCCAAACAAGTTCAACAGCAGGTAATTAAGCCTTGCATTACATTATATAACTCTCGTAACAAGGCAACCAGTTATCTTTATTATGTCATCCAATCTATAATACACCCTAATATCAGAAACATATAAGAAGTGCAGGTATATTATGTTAAATACTAAATAATAATGCATCTTGCACATTTCAAGTGTCAATCAATATTATACACCAGCACACAACAAGTGATTGGAATGCGATTTGCCACTCATGAGTTTTCTTAGTTTGACGTTTCTTACATTGACATCTCCATAACTAATTTCTCTGCACACATTTTTGTATATCATTATTCATTATTATGTGCACTGGCACCAGTATTTTCCTACTGTTACAACCATTTTGTTTTTCTTAATTACCGGTAATACATTTTCTGAATCATGTTTCTTTGTTGATTGAAACTTCAATCCTGTTCTATTTTGTTACTCTCCAAGTTCCAGAATTATCTGGTAGTACCACTGTGTACTTGCACTCTGTTTGAAATGGAATAGTTATTACTTATTAGTAGATTAGTACAATAATAAATGATAATAATACAGGTATAGTAGAATATTGGAACTATTTCTAATGACTATCTAATGTGTTGCTTTAGATTGCACAATAAGGGAGTGTACGTGAAGATGGGGCTGCGCAAGATGGTTGGCCGCAAGATGTGCAAAGACTTGCACAAAGAGATTCGTCTCGAGGTCGATGGGAAGCACGTTGAGCTTCCTCAAGTAGAGGGAATAATTATCCTCAACATTCTTAGGTAAAAATATCTTGTCGAGACTATTTACATGTACAGTACTTTCACACTTTTAAATTTGTCAATATAACATTTTTGACTATAGAATCTGATGAACTATTAAGTTGAAAGTGCAAAAGTTGGGTTAAGTTGGGGGTAAACACAGGGAGGGACTGGAAAGAGGATCAGGTGGTCAGTTCACTAAACTAATGTGTACTTGTTGGTTTAGTTGGGGTTCTGGGGCCAATCCATGGGGCCCAGAGAAAGAGGACCACTTCTCTAAACCGAACCATTGGGATGGTATGTTGGAAGTGGTGGGGGTAACAGGCGTTGTTCACCTGGGCCAAATCCAGTCGGGGCTACGATCGGCCATGCGGATAGCCCAGGGAGGACACATCAAGATACACTTGCACTCGGACATCCCCGTTCAGGTGGACGGGGAGCCGTGGGTTCAGAGCCCGTGCGATGTGGTGGTGCTAAAATCAGCACTCAAGGTAAGTCTTCATTTCTTGCATTTCGTATCTACATGTGAAGGTGCTGTGTGTTCTGTTATCATTGATGGGAGGTTAAAGTGTAGATAGAAACCAAATTAGGAAGTCCACAGTGCTTAGAAGTTGAAGCTACATGGAACAAATAGGCATATTTATTTTACCAGTCATACCCCTCTTGTTTGTTTGTAATAAAATAACATGTTTGGTTATTTACAAGAAATTATACTGCATATCATCAAAATTATGCCTATCATATTGTTTTTCAAAAAAATGGTTTTTCAATGAAATTTAATAATTAATTATGTATAGGCCTACCTGCTAAAACTATAGGCATAATTTGACCACAAATTACAATACAAGTTGCCTCAAATTGGATTCATGAGGCTAATGTTGCTGGAAGCTTATATCTTCACATGGGGTTTAGTGGAATGTTACAAGTACTACATGGGAAACTAGTTCATACAAAAATATAGACTGTTATAGGTACCTGATACCATGTCTAGGTGAAAATTATAGATACTGTATTGTATAGGCCTATAGGTAGGAAATTACTCAGGAGAAATTTGAACACACATGTTACATGGGACCAGACCATGCAGGTACATTATATTTATGGGTTGGCAAAACTGACATAATTTAGGTTGGAAATATTGCTCAGTGGAAGTGGTATAGCACATGTGGATGATGTGATGCCAAACATCATTGTACCAGATGCATGTACAAGTCAACAACAACATGCTAGTCATAGCAAGGGTGTGCTGTATATCAATTGATGTGACATGATTGTGTGAATGTGTAATGACTAATGTGTATCTTATCTTGGATATTGTGATGCATCAGTGTTCTCATAGCACCAATACCCCCTCCTGTCAGCACTTGGTCAAAGCAAATTTGTGGTCTATGTTTCACCATAGTTTTATGGGCACTCACTGTTGTTTTTGTATCTGACTTGTTCAAATTCTAAAACACATTTAGTGAAAGTAAACATTTAATCATCATTCTAACAACTGTGCGGTTTTGTGTTGTGGACAGCAACTCGCATGTATAACCTATAAATCAAGTGACCCCCACCTTTATTGTCATGCATGATTGTACACATGCCAGTTTTATGTACACAAATGATCGTGCTATAATTGGATGATTTTGTGTCTAGCCATATGCACAGTCAACAGTGTCAAGTCAAGTACAAGATTGTTGCTATGGAATTAATTTATTACATGCTATTTTCCATAAGAAAAACAAACTCCATAGCAACCATAAACGTAACTACCGGTACATACTTGACTCGACTGTGCATGTAGTATTTAAAATTTGGTATAAGCGGCCATGAATTTATTTAACTAGGAAAACGCTCTGTTTGACGCGTTGATAAGCGAGCGCGTCAATATCTACGAACTTTCTGGCGAAAAGTTTTCAATGCTAATACGAACAACAATTAACAACAATTCAAGGATGCGCATTGCAAATTTTTTTCTTATTTTCATAGCTATTATACTTCCCGACATTGTTGGACGTCGTGCAGTGTGCGTTGCTAAGAATTTTCGGTGTCTTGTTTTCGCCGCGGTCCGCCACCGTTACTAACAGTTATTGACAGCAATAGAAATGTAATTTCTGCCTCTTATACGTATTGGATCGCGTTTACATTAGTATATTCGTAACCGGACAAAAATTTACTATAATATAGCCACCTCACATTTTGCTGTAACTGTGTTTCAGAAATATATTTTCGAGTAACTTTTGTGTAACTTTGCCAATATTTATCGTATGGCCATAAAATGAACATATTCGTGACCGGAAAAATCTGTAAAAAAATCTGGCTATCTCACATTTTGCCGCCATTTTGTTTCAGAAAAATATTTTGCAGTAACTATGGTGTAACTTTGTAACTTTTCGAACGATTTTGCCTCAAAACTATACACCTTCAATCCACATCGAGGCTTGTGGATGGTCCTAATTTCAAGTTGATCGGACTTTCCGTTCGACCGCTATCGACAGACATAAAAACAAAAAAAAAAAAAAAAAACAAACAAACAAACAAACAAACAAACAAAAAAAAAAAAAACAGAATGAAGTGCCATAAGAGTCAAGTGGAAACGCTCGCTTCGCTCGCTTAATTAATTTCTCTTCCAAATATATTCAAGTGTAAGACTTAGTACAAAACACTTTGTCAAGGCTTTAGCCAACACATTATTGTGCTTAGTTGCGTACACTCTATATTTCAAGGGAGTAGCTGTGGATGTTTGGCATTGACATATGGTTGCCAAAATAACTATCAATCACCGGTATATCAATACATTTCCGAAAGTTTTGCCAGTTCACTGAATCATAGGAATTAATATAAACCATGCAATAGCCTCGTTTACAATCCTCCATGAAACTGTTACTCAAGCAGTAGGTTTTAAGGAAGCTCTCAATTGGTGTTATAGTACTCCGAGTGTTGACTTTCCATCTTTCCTCTCTTTGCCACCTGGTGACTGTGTGGGTGTTGTTTCAAGTGGCTAACCGTGCTGATGATGAAAATGTGCATATTTCTTGTCATATATTTATCATTCCATTTCCATTCAATATTTTATATCCTCCAGGATGTGAACAAGCTATAGTTATATGTTCCAGTTCTTAACATACATACATTGTAGTTGCCATATAAAATGCATATTTACTATCGATAGCAAAGCTTTACCAGTGGCCGTAATTGCTAAGAAATTCTTCTGTGTAGTCGTTCCGACATTTCTCACGTGATCACTGATCAGTAGTTAGTTCCACAACTCGACCATCAAGAATATTGAATTTAATTTTACGAGATATGTGCCTGTTTAGCCTATATTAAGTGTATCTTATTCTAGTGTCCTTCGTGTGCATGATGAGTCTAGCTAGGGCAACCATCATCAAGGTCTGCATCATCTGCAGGTAGCCATTGTATTCTCCAAGACTAGAGTTTCTTGTGTGCATCTGTGTTTTCCCAACCTTTAACCTCTTTCACTAAATTAGTCCAGGCTATCTTTATACCATAAGAGCCAATTTTCCCAATACCAAACAAAATAATGCAGGCTATATACTTATATAATAGGTGTTTTTGCCATATCTCAATTCAATTACAGTCTACATTATGCTATTACCAAGCTGCATATTACAATATGATATATCCGTTCTTATTTTCCCTGGTTTGAATAATATTAATGTTTAGAAGAAATCAACAACCATTGAACAAATATATGTGTTTAATACTTTTGATATACGTAACCATTAAATGCTGGTCCATCGTATTCACAACACGTGCCAGGCTTAATATCAGATTCAGCTAGATCATGGATTATAAAAATAAGATGCTAGTTTGCTTTGTAGCCTACCCATAGTAGATGTCCGAAATGTTATGTGGGTGTGCTTTTGGCATCAGTGGTTTTTGCCTTTTGGTTGGTCAATAGTTTTCATATGTATACAGTATACACATAGATTCTGATGAAGCCAAATCATTAGCATAGTGTGGTTAGCATTTTACCTGAGTTTTGCCACATTTTGTCGGTATGTTATTGTGTTTATGTATTTAACCCTCCGTCGCGTACACGTGGCTTGCGCGAGCCATGTTTGTTAGTTTAATCCATATTTACATCGAAAACTTTACACTATCTTCCACCTGTCAGGAGGCTTACCTTGGTCGCCATCACACGGCGAAATAATATCAATTGATATACCCCCCAGGCTACTGCTCGATCATTTCCGCTGGTAGATCTAGAAGATTAGCCTAGATCTCTCAATATGTTTATTATATGAGCTACCCCTATTCATTACAAAATAATACAGTACGTGTTTATATACTACGTATATGCCATGGACATTATTTTTTATCATTTACGACAATTACTACACGTTTCTGCATTGTGCCATTATGCTGCAGTCCTTTAGTGAAATTATTAAATGAACTTGAGTTTGTATTTATTTATCAACTTGTCCATAGGCCTACTTCCATCACAGATAACGAATTCCTTACATAGTAGATAGATATTATATAGGTAGGTATCACAATGCGCTGCAACTAGAAGTGTTCATAATACTGTACAGAGTTACCTCAACAACAGGGAAATAACGTCGTTCGATGTCGTTGGCATAAACTACAGGATTCAAATGACGTTGAACAACGTCAGTAGCACTAAGTGTTAAGTCTTGCATTTGAATACAAATAATTTCCATCTTCAGTTTCTTAGTTGTTTAAGTCTTCCTGTCCTGTTTGCTGGAAGTGTCCAAGGCTTTTACTTTTTCAAATGGTTGAAAACAAGAGAATTGTGTTCCAATTCTTATGGGACATGTAGGTGGTTGAATGTTCCATTCAAGTTTCCTTGAAATTAAGTATAGAAACAATTAAAAATGGTAGGGAATTGTTAGGTTTTGTATTGATTGATGGCTTTTTTCTCCTTGAATTCAAGGAAACTTGAATGAAACATTGAACCACATTGAACCATCTATTTGGGGCATAGCCTGAGCCTTGTTCTCTGAACGACTTTCAAGCTATAATATTAATTATTACTGACAATTAACAATTACACGTGCTTGTTTTTAGTATGTATGTCTTTTTTGTAATGAAATAAATATTAAATTAATAATAAACATACTCGTGTTAACATGCTAGCTAGCTAGCATTATGCATAGCTCAATACATGGTTTTTCTTTTTCTGGTCACTGTGGGTACGTAGTTTTCAACCATTTTGTAAAGCACTTGTTTTTAGTGTACGTATCTAATCTACTTGCATGCTGCAAGTTTCCGTCCCCTTGATGTCGTTCCTTCGATGGTCATCGTTCGTATCCCTTTCCACCGGCTTGGACTAATTTTCCCGTTCCTCTTGCGTTCTTCAGGCTACCATGTTGAAGAAAACTAAGATCAAGCGGCGGAATACTGAACCCTCGATCCTGCCTGCCAATGGGGAGGGGGGCAAGAGCAGTGACGACTAAACTCCATTCCCCTCCTATTCCCCCCGGCAGGATGCACTCTGGGCACACCGACCGAACACAAGTCTGTGTGCGTGTGGCGCTGCATGGTGAGATTGAAGTCCCAGAATGCATCGGCAACCTTCGACACCGTCTCTTGCTCCTCCAGTCTTGTTCCAACCCACACACCCCCTGCTTATTAAGTCAACTTTTTCTGCAGCTTCTTTTTCTCTTTCTTCAAACTGTATCTCCTCATAAATGTGTGTAAGTGTGGGGTCCACTTTTTAAGTATTGACATCAGATTCTTCTCTTTCCTTTGCACTAATTTTTTTTGCTCCCCTTCCTGTCCTTACCTGTCCCTCCACCTCCTAGGCAACAATGTTGAAGAAGATGAAGGGGAAGATGAAGAGACGGAACACGGAACCAGTCATGCTGGTTTCTCCCGGGGCTCACTTCGTCCTTCCACCGGATTCCGCTGCCAACCACAACAACGCAGTGTTCTGAAGACGACCGTTCACCTACCCTCTCCAATCCTGTCTTTTCCCGTTTTGTGTCGGTGCCATGAATCAAGCCTTCAAGCAACAAACCTTCCCACTTTCAAGAAAAACAAAAGAAGTGATGTTCACAACAAATCTTAAAACATTGAACATTAACCAACAAAACATGTTGTTTGTCATTGTTGTGGAACAATCATGTTTTTGTTATAATTTTTTAATGTGGTTACCAGTAACATAGTTTCTAGGTAGATCTCATTTTAGTGTTGCTCCCTGCGGTTCTCTTGTACGAATCTTAAGATGGGGAGAGTGTGGCCGCAGGGTAAACCTTGTTCATACAATGTGTGCATGTGTCTGCATGATGGTTATAAGCAGCAGACAAATCTGGGCATGGATTTACACAACTTTATTGTGTATGGGTGCATGTACGCTTACATTTTGCATTTATGTTTATTATTAGTAATGTATACTGTAATGATAACTATTACGTTCAAGTATGGTATTTTACCAATGGTGTTCGTTATGAGCTGTGTAGGATTGTGTTACATGGGTTCATTGCCAACATTATGTCATATATGTATTACAATGTATAGAAATGTTTTATTGTTGGCCAAAACATTGATCATTTCAGATCAAGTCACAGTTAAAATTGTAAATGTTAAATGCAATTGTCACAAGAAATAACTGCATACATACAAAGAAACGTTTTCTTTGCTATGAATTGTAGTTATATGTGACTGAATTCTAGATGCTAGTCTTAAAATCTTGTCTTCAGTGACAAGAGTACCAAAGTAAGGCTGATAAATGGATAAAACTACAACGGAACCAAAGTTGTAACACTAGAGGAACAAATTACCCATTTGTAAAAAATCAGCCTTACTGCTCGAAACGTAACAAAAATTTGTAATGTGTTTGAAACAAGTACAAAACACAACTAATATGATTATGACTTAACAGGTTAAAAGGTAGATCAATTTTCAAAGCTGAGATTCGGGTCAGAAGATACTGTGCCAATCATGGGAAATATGTGTTAGTAGACATAACATTCCACATAACTCGAAGCAAAGAGAGGATGATGTACAAATGAGAGGAATGTTTCTACCTTTAAGCCTGAATCAACTACAAACAGGGCATTATAGTCCTACTTAATTCGCTAAATATCTACTTAATGCCTCGGGCGAAGGCTCGGATATTTCAGTCTATTGACTCAGTCAATCTCTGAGCATGTGCATCTAAAGGCAAACAAGGAGTGAGAACCTTGCTGGGCCGAATAAAGAAGGGAAGTTTCCAGTTGTTCAAGGTTGTGAATCTCAAAGTGTTATCAAAGAAAAGCAGGTGGAATAATGGATGGAAATAAGAGGTTTGGTTTGGGTTTTGCTAGAATACAAAGTACAACGGTGTTTATGGTATAATTATTGTGAATCAAGTTTGGTAAAGAATAACTGGCATCATCCCAAAACGGGAAGGACTATTTTAGGTGCCAGTTTTTTTAAAACGATTGTTACACGGCTCGGATTAAAGGTGATTGTATACGGAAAGTGTTGACTCTGGAAGTTGTGTCACTAGAAGTAGTGTCTAGAATGCCGCGAGTATAAAGTAAGAAAGTAACCTTCGGATGCGACGTGCCAGGACACGACTGGTCACCGTCGGATCCCCGACGTAGTAGTTCGCGCTCTCATCTAGTCAACCCTATTCCTGAAGCTGGTTGTCAAATTGTGTCTGTTCTCTCATATTCATTTCCAGTTTAAAAGCTAAAAAAAATTTAAATTTTACGAGAGTCTGGGTCCATACCGGAATTGGACGCCAGCCTCCCTATTCCTAATCCGCCGGTGTTGCACGGGGCTCAGTTGCTCACGGGCTGCTTTTCCGGGGCCCATCTCGTGAACAATTCGCACATCTGGCGGATTCGAGAAGCTCTATGTTTACAATTTGACCAAGCATTGTGTCGCTGTTGCATTCTATTAGCTAACGTTATATTATGCAATTGTACAATCTATATTAAAACTTAATGTGCTATGTTTTTTGGAGTTCTCGACTTTAATTGCGGAGACTCAATTCGAAAGATCTCTCTGAACGTTTTGTGGACGGTTTGGATCATTCTTGGAATGTTTGTGGGTGCTATCACTCACCGTTGCCTTCTTTGAATGGACCAGTACTTTCGCAAGAGTCTTTTGCAATAAGAAGACTTCTCTATATAAGATATATATGTATATGATGTGAGGTGGTAAATATAGATTCTATTATAACTTGTGGATAGAGAAAAGAATCAATTAAATGTACATCTAAAAGCATGTTGTGTAATTGATTTCCTTACCCTTCTACTATTTCCAGTACTGAAATAATCCTACTGCAGTGCACTAGATGTGGAGATGTGGAATTGTAAGTACAACATGACAGTGGTATTTTGTCACACGAGATAATGTGGATATCGTTCGTAGCACGCTGGAAACGCTGGAAGAGTTATTGTTTGCTCATATGATAGCATTTGTCGAACCACATTGACAAGATAAGTCGTCAGACCCTTTAGGAAGTAAGTACCTATTGCGGGACTTCACGATGTGTTTAATTTCACCTTTTGAACTTGTAGCAAAGGATAAAAAATAAAAAATATTGTTTGCCATGTCATTACTGTTATGTGCATTTGTTAACTATGTACATCTTTTCACTTGTGAATGCTCCAAGACATATGACGCTTTTCGATGCTGCTGCACATGTAAGTAAGTAAGTAAGTAAGTACTGTAATTGTATTCATTGGATAGCTACATACTATATGTGTAACTCGAACCAATGCTCGAACTCTTCAATTAGATAGAGAGATGTTAGCTTTTATTGTAGTACCAAATCATTTATATGAGGTTTATAGAATGTTCTCTTAAGCCGCGTTCACATAAATGACTAGTGACTATTGAGTATTGACTATTGACTATTGACTATTGATTAGTGACTAAGCGAATTGAACCATAGGCGATACGTGCTGACGTTCACACAACTTTACTTTTGACTTATGACTATTGACTATTGACTAACGAATTGAAGATATCTGGAAGTCATAGTTACAACCAATCACAACGTTCGCGTTCAGCCAATGAATGTGGAGCAACGGAAGTCAATACCACTATTCAATTACTGTCAAGTGTATATTTGTTTTTGACTATTTCCGGCGAATATTATTTATTTACTATTTTTATGAAGCTGTCATACAATAAAATATTCTTATTTTGAAAACAAATCTTCAAAACAAACAAGAAACATACAAAACCTTCACAACTTGGTTAAGCCCATCATTAAACGTTTTAACTGGTGAACAGTTACTATCGCCATACCTCGTTTTCTTCATAATGTTGCAATTTTATTATTTTGACAGCTCGTTGTTTGTCAATCAGTTTGATTCATTTGTTCTAGGTGGCAGATCATACGTGTCAAAGAACTTAGTTGTGTAGTGTTCATATCTTTCTTTGGGTAGTCAATAATCACTAGTCAATAGTCAATAGTCAGTAATCAATAGTCATTTATGTGAATGCGGCTTTATGCACTGTGGGTGTGGCAATTGTTTAATCTTACATTGGATACTTCCTTAAACAATAAATATATCAAATTCAAAAGCCTTGTTTACACTACAACTGCATCATTTGATAATTGTCATCATTGTTGTACAGAATTTTATATTATTTTGTTGTTACTAGTGATTTCAAATATGATGTAAGATAATAAAAGAAGGGCTGGGGTTGGGGAGAGATCAATTACTCAGCACAGCTCAAGAGAAAAATATAGGTCCCGTTTTTGTTGCACCAATCATGTTGTGTTAGGACGATATTCCGACAATACAAAGCTCCAGAGTTTTCAAAGTATCAGCATTGGGTTTGTATCAATGATGATCCAGTGCTGAAATGCCCCACTACTTGTATCGTACTAATGTATACCACATAATAATTAAGCCAGCATTTCAGTGCTAATCATCAGGAACACGAACTAGTTTGATCGTGATAATCCCGCCCCCGGTAATCTAAATAAAAACGGAATTTTCTCCTTTTACCTTAAAACCACTATTTTATCTTGGTTCGATTGACAAATGGGTGTACACTTGTGTTTTGTAATGTTCAAACTGAATCTAAATAATTGTTAGTATCTGGACCAAAACTGGAATGATGTTAATCATGTAATCTAACTAAAATTAAAACAGTTCTAGTTTGGTACAAGGGGATCGAAAGTGAAACAAAACCTGAAAAAAAAAAACAGTAAAGTATGAGTGTCATCTTTGAAAATGGCTCAGGATATGATTGTGTGGCAAGTTGATAATATATTTCCTACATTCATGTTAAAATCAAGATCATAATTAAGTACTAGAGTAGTAAGCCAATTTCCAACACGAACCTATAGTGTTCCAATGCGCATTGCTAGATGAAGAAGAGTGCTTCAATCCAAGGCTAACAATGTAACTAGCAACACAAATCCACTACCCTCTCAAGATATTATACAATAATATATACCTTGGTTTTTATAAGGCTCTAGGATTCATAACCCAACCCCAAAAAAATAATGGATAAACGAAATACAAACAAAGCAATGTATTCCGTACATGTCAATTTAATTTTAATTTCCTGTAATTATATTAGGAGTATGTAGTCGACTTTTTGGGCTACTTGGCCTGCTTTGCCAACAAGCACAACAATTACCAATTGTGTTAATTCATTGTTACTATAATTGTAAGCTAAGTCTGCGAAGCAGGCCAGAACAAAGATTTCAGATACGCCCGTAGCCCCGTAATGTCTATCCCATTATTATTTATATTATTATTTCCTATATTAATTTTTTCTTTTTTATCCTTTTTTCATTCTATTGTTGCAATTTTGTTTATCTTGGACTATCTGTAGGCCTATTGATTGATGATTCTTTGTTGGCATATTACTTTTTATTATTGTTTTCCTTGTATTTGTATTTGTATTTATTGTCCCCTACTTCGAAAATCAGTTTTATAACTGAATCTGAAAGTTTAGATAGGTACCGGTTAAGCTATAAACACCAGTTCTAGCAGAAGTGTTCCAGATTTGTGTCTTAGGTTTTATAGCATTATCACAGATAACAAATTCACTACCTAAATGTTTTATCTGTGGCATTATACATTATTTATGCTAACTTAGCCCTAACTCAGCGCTGGGAATTGGATTACGACTGAAATGTTTCAGAACGGAATTGTTGGAAGCAGTGTCAACGGCTGTGTCATTTCTTGTTGACTTGCCAACAGCAGAACTAAATACATACTGAAAGGAGTACTACAAGGTTAGTATGTTAGATTTCTACTTTTAAATAATTTGAATGGTACCGGTATGTTAGTTAATTGATACCTGTTGCATACAGAGGCGGCTTGACTTGAGTACACACTCAGGACCATGGCTCTGCAAGAGAAGGGTGTGGGTGTGTAACCAGAGAAGAATTCCCGAAGTGGTGTCGTAGTGCCGAATAATGCTGAAAGTTATCTTGATTCATTCAAACTATACTTGTCATCAACTGACTAGTTTATTTCTAAAACAATTTTGTGCTCTACATGTTTCTGAAGTTTCCCATATCAACTAGGGAGAAAGATTACTTGGGATGGGATTAGCTGCAGCAGTAGTAATAATAATAATAATAATAATAATAATAATAATAAAAGCAGAAATTTGTAATTCTTGCCTACCCACTGTTACAAGAACTGACATTTGGTTGGGGGGTTTACTATTATATTATGCAATTTATTATATGTGCCTTATTGCCTCGTTCATTGCTAAGACTGCTCCAAAGTGATCATTTCTGAATCGAACCCTGGACTTTCTGCATTAGAAGCAGGAATAAACCCACACGACCAATGCACCACACAAATAAAATTTTAACTTTAAGAAATAATTTGTTTGTTGTTTTTTGTTTTTTTTACCTACAATAACCAAGAACCAGTTACCACTATAAAAGTACAAATTTTAATTTCTTTCCTTACATGTTTAGTATGTTTGTGAATGAATAACATGATCCAACTGGAGATTTTTAATATCTCAGGTACTTTGAAAACTATGAACATTACATTTTTATTTACATCTTTCATAAACAAGTGGTTTTACATTTTATTCAAACTAAAACCATACACTCTTATCTCAAACTCCTTATGTGGTATACAACCATGTTGATTGATGACCATACTTTCCCAATGAAGGAGAAGGAAGAATTACATGGATTTTTACCAGGAAAATCAACGGACTCAGCAGCAGCAGAGCTACTTGATAAAGTATACAAGTCCCTAGACCAAGGACATAACACTTTAGGAGTATTTTTCGACCTAAGTAAGGCGTTTGATTGCGTCCAACACAAGCTACTAATTGACAAGCTCAACCACTATGGCATACGAGGAACAGCTGGGGAATGGTTCTCTTCCTACCTCAGCAATCGTCAGCAACAGGTTGTTATTAATAAAAACAAAAACTCGGCATCAGGATGGAAGGTTAATAACGTAGGGGTTCCACAAGGCTCAGTCTTGGGTCCCATCCTGTTCCTCACACTTATTAATGACCTACCTTTATACTGCAGTAGCAGTACATGCAGGGACATTCTAGATTTTGTACTCCATATTAGTCCAAGAGCCAGCAACATAAAAGCTCCCCTCATAAGGTACATATGTTTTGACTATTGGAATAGGAGCGGAAAAACTACTCTACTAACAAAACGCGCGTCTTACTCCTCAACGTGGGGGCTTTTAGGCCCCACAGGGGGCCAAAAAAGACGAAAAAAGGCCCAAGGTTCCCCTCATAAGGTACATGGATGGAGTAAACGCCATTTTGTAGAGATAAGTGTCCCAAATAGGAATTCGAAGAGTAAGACGGGATATTAGGGGGCGTTTACCGATCAGACGCCATTTTACCTAAAAAGGGCCATTTTTTATTTTCGCACATGCATGCGCTTTAATACTCAAATCATATCCGGAAATGTCTCGAGACGTAGAAAAACATACATTTTAAAGAAATTTTGGGTTATTGTCCTCGCCAGACGCCCTCAAAAGCGGCCCAAAAAGGCCAAGGTTCCCCTCATAAGGTACATGAATGGAGTAAACGCCATTTTGTAGAGATAAGTGTCCCAAATACGAATTCGAAGAGTAAGACGGGATATTAGGGGGCGTTTACCAATCAGACGCGATTTTGACCAAAAAGGGCCACTTTTTATTTTCACACGTGCACGCGCTTTAACACCCAAAACATATCCTTAAATGCCCCTAGAGGTGAATACATTTCTAAGATATTGTGTGATGTCCTCGCCAGCCCCCCCCCCCCCCCACAGCCTCGATCCGGATGCGATAGTTTTGAAGCTCCGCCCACCCCTAACTTTAATATACCAGTATTTATTATTATCAACGTCAGGATTTAAGGATATGTTTTGGGTGTTAAGTGCATGCATGTGTGAAAATAAAAAGTGGACCTTTTTGGGTAAAATGGCGTCTGATCGGTAAACGCCCCCTAATATCCCGTCTTACTCTTCGAATTCCTATTTGGGACACTTATCTCTACAAAATGGCGTTTACTCTATTCATGTACCTTATGAGGGGAACCTGGGCCTTTTTGGGCCCCTTTTGAGGGCGTCTGGCGAGGACAATAACCCAAAATTTCTTTAAAATGTATGTTTTTCTACGTCTCGAGACATTTCCGGATATGTTTTGAGTGTTTAAGCGCATGCATGTGCGAAAATAAAAAATGGCCCAATTGGGTAAAATGGCGTCTGATCGGTAAACGCCCCCTAATATCTCGTCTTACTCTTCGAATTCCTATTTGGGACACTTATCTCTACAAAATGGCGTTTACTCCATTCATGTACCTTATGAGGGGAACCTTGGCCTTTTTGGGCCCCTTTTGAGGGCGTCTGGCGAGGACAATAACCCAAAATTTCTTTAAAATGTATGTTTTTCTACGTCTCGAGACATTTCCGGATATGTTTTGAGTGTTTAAGCGCATGCATGTACGAAAATAAAAATGGCCCTTTTTGGGTAAAATGGCGTCTGATCGGTAAACGCCCCCTAATATCCCGTCTTACTCTTCGAATTCCTATTTGGGACACTTATCTCTACAAAATGGCGTTTACTCCATCTATGTACCTTATGAGGGGAACCTTGGGCCTTTTTTCGGCTTTTTTGGCCCCCTGTGGGGCCTAAAAGCCCCCACGTTGAGGAGTAAGACGCGCGTTTTGTTAGTAGAGTAGTTTTTCCGCTCCTATTTCAAAAGTCAAAACATATGTACCTTATGAGGGGAGCTTTTATGTTGCTGGCTCTCCGTCTATATGATCCTTTTTGCGGACGACACTAGCATTATTCTATCCTGCCCATTTCCAACCTTAACAAAGGAAACTATTAATAAAATTGTTCAGTTAATATGTCTATGGTTTCAAGCCAATAAACTGTTCTTAAACGAAGACAAAACCCAACTACTAGATTTTAAAATTAAAAAGAACGCCAATCCGAGTCAAAACAGCATTTCAATTAATACCAAGCTGGTTAACCCCGGAGACAACTGCAACTTTCTCGGTCTTGGCAGACAGGCAACTCAACTGGCAATCACACATAGAGAGCATGTGTAAGCGTCTAAACTCCAACATTTACGCACTTCGAATACTATCTTCCTTGTCAAGTGGGGAAACACTACGCACTGCATATTTTGCCAATTTTCATGCGACCATGTCATACGGCATCCTATCATGGGGAACTGCTGCAAAATACCAATTAAAACGTGTTCTTACACTTCAAAAAAGAGCTATAAGAATTATAGCCAATATAAAAAATCGAGACAGCTGCCGGAGTAAATTTAAGGAAGCTAACATAATGACTGTCACTAACACCTACATATACAAAACTGCATGCTTCATTAAATCCAACCCCAATTCATTCCCAAATAACATATCCCACACCCACAACACAAGACAGAAAGACGCACTACAATATCCCCAACACAAAACGACGAACCTGGAGAAAAGCCTATATTACATGGGGAGAAGAGTTCTCAATAAACTTCAAAATCTTTTAAATGCAGATATACTCAAGCCAAAGCTTAAGCAGTACCTCCTCGAACACCCTTTTTATAGCCTTGACGAGTTCTTTGACCAGTAGAAATTACCAGTAGTATGTTATCTAGATTAAATTCTTAGGATTAAAAAAGATTAAAATTAAATTAAGATTAAAATCTAGTATTACAACTTTACATTAATCTTACTAACCTATGTTGTTTGCTATTATTGATATTATTATCAATTATCATTAGGCATAACTCTCCTGTAAAATTAGTTTTAGTATAATTTATGTAACCATCCTGACGAAACCCAAATCATGTATCCACATAGATAATGGTGAATAAACTTACTTTACTTTACTTTACTTTGTATAATAATCTATTGTATAATTGCCTATTGATGAAAATCTACAAACAGATGTATTGAGTGCGACTTTATGGAAGCTACAGGTACAATTTTAAACTACGTGGTAAGGATGGGAAAAGCGTTTAAAATTCTAAACGTTTAACCTACATTAAACACGACGTTTAAAGTTTAAACGTCGTTTAACACACAGAAAAAAGTTTCTGTGCTATTGTTATAGTGAGCGTTTTCCTGCAATGTGTGAGTTGTAAGACTACAAAAAGAAAATACTCTGAGCTGCATATAGTGTTGCATGTTGATAGAACAGCTGTACTTGTGTCAGTCTGAAGACCCTGACCACACTGTGCATAGTGGCTGATGACACTGACAACTGACCAGTGATTCAGATTGATTCAGATTTTCGATTTCCAAGTCCATTCTTGAGATACCTATAGCTTAAAAATGAAAATGTTGTGCAGTTTTTGACGTAGAGGTATTCTTCCCTGTTAAAGCTTTAGTTTACAAAATAATGTTTGCTCCCTTTAAAATATTTGTTGTTTTGCTGTGTTATTTTAAATCTTGAGTTACCCGCCATGAATGTTTTCGTTCGAACCCTAGAAGGCGGTGTTGTACATTGTTTTGGATTTGACTTGCGTTGTTTCTGTCACTTTCCTTTTCCGGTTCGCCTGTAAATTTTGTGGCACAATAAATCTAGAAAATGGTATGTATTTTATCTGCTTATATCTCTAACATCATCCATAATTACCTCTGTTTATTCTTTACATTGATTTTAATAGCAGTACACGTAACTAACTATACACACACACTTTTACCAGTTGCATGTTAAAGTTGGAAAATTTTGACATAACCTATAACTGTTGAAAGTGCTAGGTCTAGGCCTAAGGCTGCGTAACATCCTAGGCTTATTTTCATTTTTGTAACCTCCGTTTAAATGGTGAATTATGTTTGAAATGCATTCTATTATTTTTTTTTTACTGGATAGGCCCCTATGTTAGGTCTAGGCCTAGGCCTAGCCTGGGTTTCAATACGTATTGGGCCTAAGGAAGGCTTAGGCCTAGGCCTAGGCATAGGGCTAGGCCTAGGCCTGAGTTACTTAGGCCTCCTACATCCTTAAACTTGCAATCCCATGCCAATTTGCGTCAGTGCACTCGACACTGCAGCGTTTGTTGTTCAGGGTTTTTGGACGATTCCAGTTAGGCCCTCGTCTATGTGGATAGGGCCTAGGCTAGGTAGGCTAGGCCCTAGGCCTAGGTAAAAGACAAAATATGTGCTTTTAATTGCATCCTTTGCCCTAAACTTCCACAGTTATCTTCTTTGGGTAGGCCTAGGCCAAGGCAATCCTGTTTTCCTAGGCCTAGGCCTAGGCCTAGGCCTACCATTCTAAACCTGCGAGATTGTAGGCTAGGCCCTAGGCCTAGGCTACCAAATGGCCTAGGCCTAGGCTAGTTGTTATAAGTAGGTACCAAACCTAGGCCTAAGCCTAGATCTATTTTACTATAGGCTAGTTTAGCTATGTATTATTTATTATATGGTGTTATGATTTGATTCCAGGCCAAACGCACGAAAAAGGTTGGAATTACCGGCAAGTATGGAACCCGTTACGGTGCTTCCCTCAGGAAGATGGTGAAGAAAATGGAAATAACACAGCATTCCAAATATACCTGCACATTTTGTGGAAAAGTAAGACAATCTTCTTTATTGTTTGTTCACCATGTAGGCGCCTTAAGCACTTTCACAGTTGTCAAAAGTGTAAAATGGCGTCTATGAGCTCAAGGTTATGTTTTTCTAGTAGGTAGCACGCTATTGGTCAGTTGTAGCAAGTTTCAGCCAATCACGCACCTCCTTTCATATTCATAAGTGAATTTCAGTCGAAAAATAAAAGCCTCGGAGTAACCGGACACCTCTTCCAATAGCCAGACACTTATATTTCATTAACCGAACATGCTTATTTTAATGTCAAAACGACGTTTTAAATATTAAAAAGCTATTTAATGGCAAGCTAATGCAATTTGGGTTACAATTAAATGAAAGGAAATACATTTTTCTTTACAGTTACCCCACAACGAGTTTTTCCCTGGAAGCATAAATTTTCGACGAGGTGTTCGGTTATTGGAGGGTGTTTGGCTATTGACTGGTTGACCCTAGGCCTACATCACAGACTCGGGAAAAGGCTCAGTCCACTCTAGGGCCTAGGGGCCTAGTCTAGTATAAACTCAGATGTGAACCATGTCAAGTTACTAACACCATAGATATAAATGTTGTTACCACTTGTAACTGAATGGAGGTCCGAGGACCTATGCTCGTTCCTCGATGCCCGCCATATTGTATGATTGCCTGTTTGTTTACATTTTAACATGTGTGTTTGTCAATGTGTGCAGAGCTGGGCAAATAATACTCAAATATTTGTATTCATTTTAGATACAAAATACTGAAATAAATGTATTTTAGATACAAAATACCTACAAGATACTTTTAGAAACATGTATTTTCGATACAAAATACATTAGTATTTTCATAAATACATAACAATAAAATACATATCTCTATGCTACAACTACAACTACCGGGAAATAAAGAACCAACATTTTTTTCTTTTAAAATTTTGGATGTTGGTTTAACATAAGCAAGTGCTTAGTGTATGTGTAGAACATAAATTTATTCATCATCATGTAACAGACAGTACAATACAAACAATGATGGTAGCACTAGCTTGATTCAAATTACACTCATTGCTGCCCATTGGCTCGTCGCGTCGCGAAGATGTATTTTGTTGCGAGAAGTATTTTATAAAATACAAAATACTTTGAAAAATACAAAATACTTTGAAAAATGTAGGCTATTCTCGATACAAAATACAAGATACTTTAAGCTCGGGTATTTTCGATACAAAATACAAATGTATTTCAAATGGGCCTACTTATTTCAAATACATGTATTTTCGATACTGCCCAGCTCTGAATGTGTGATACATCGCCTGGCATATGTCATTGATATTGTTGGCTATAAAAAGAATGTATGTGAGTATCTATAGGTCTGTTCGTTCTGTAGTAGCAGTTGCACTGCAGGAGGCGAGTTGGAGCAAAGGTGTATGACGTCATAGGAGTTGGTAGCACATTGGAGTAGTTTATAAAAACGAACGGTTTTGTAGCAGATTTTGTTGCGCGGCAAATTAATTCTCAATTACCTTGAGATACCAGCATCAACCTAGAGCTACCGAATAGAATATTTCATAGAATAATAGTATTAAAATGTCCCTGCAGGCCAAGTATCACACTATTACACTCGAAAGGCGAGAGTAATTGTTATTTACAGTAGGGCCTAGGCCTAGACCAACTCCTTGGTGAGAGGTTTGGGTCAATCCACTAGGCCTAGAGTGTAGAAAACACTATTTATATAAATTTAAAATTCATACTAAGCATAAAACTCATTTGGACTATCAAATATGTAATGGCCATCCACTATTTCTGGGCCATTTTCTCCACAAGCAATCTTGCACTCTTCTCCATCCATAATTACGCGCCTTTTTGCAACCTGCTACAACTTTACTGAAAGCGCTCCACCTCTCGAGTAGGAGCACTTTCAGTAGAGTTGTAGCAGCTACCATTTCGTAATCGAACACTTTTGTAGTAGCGCCAACTTACTACCAAAGCGCCTGCTCCCGTAGAACGAACGCTTTTGTAGTACTGTCGCACATTGTAGTAGACAGAACGAACAGACCTTATGTATACTCATTGGACATAAAGTAGGCTAGTCATTTCAGCATTGAAAATTTTAATTTCTAAATATACAATAGCCTATGGGGACGTTCCGAGAATAATCCATTGTTGAAATCTCAAAAAAGAATCAGTTTTGGCACGTCCAGATAGCAGTGAGTTACGTATCTTGGTAACAATATTTATATCTATGCTAACACCACCTTACTGCTGCGTTACACAATTGATGAACTCTGGCGAGTTGGCTCGTGCGAGCTTAACCTATCTCCGATACACGACTGAGCACTCACCAAGCACCAGCCAATCAACGTAGTACTAGAGGCCACGCAATACGATGGCGGGCTCTGATTGGAGCTCGTTACCTCGACTTGCTAGGAAGTTGCACAAGGAAATTTTTCGAACTCTGGCTAGCTGGCTCGCCCGTGTATCGGGCTGCTGGTGAGTTCTATGCTATCAAGTGCAAGTCTACTTGTAGCAAGAAGCTCGCTTGAGCCAACTCACCCGAGTTTCTCTAGGCCCGCAGTTAGCTCACAAACACTGAATAATCTGGACTCGAAAAGGGACATGGGTGTTCAGGACCCTTATTCTGTAACTTTTTTTCGTAGGTCCTGATATGGTTTCTGCCTGAATTCGACGTTGATCGGATAATTGCGATTTTATATAACTTCTTTGGTGCCCGTTTTCGCCTGAATCCATTTCCGTGGTCCTGATATGGTTTCAGTAGCTTTTTTACTGGTGAAACAAAATCAGCCATAATATTAAGCATGGATAATAACTGTTGACGCGTGATATTGTACTTCAAACTGCATTCAATAATTATGTTCCATTATAATGATAGCGAGAAAAATGAATGGCTGAAAGGTCATCATTGCATAAGAGGAAAAAAAAAATAATGAGTGAAAAACACTAATTAACAGCGTATTTACTTTTCATTTGAGGCAGTCTTTATTATTCGAAAATCTCAGCCGGCGCCGCGGTCTAGTGTCGCCCCCCATTAGAGAAATATTACGTCAACAACTCTAGCCTAGGCCTATTGTATCATTGGGGCTGACGTATTACTAGGCCGATACATATAAATTCAGTGTTAAGACATAATTAGATATTGGCATAGGCCTAGGCATTACCTTGTACGATTCCTAGAATATAGAGACATTCCTAGAATAGAGAAATAGGGCATTCTAAGTTGCTTCTTGTGTTGTGAAAGACGCGTTCATGTAACTGTGTAGGGTTATGTTTGTTTTGATTTGAGCCGTGTAGCAGTGATCACGGCCCTCTAAATCATGATATTGTCGGCTTCTGATTGGCTTAAAGCCTCGGTGGCTCGGTCGCCTTGTGATGTCCTCCCAAAGCGTACATACACATTTCAGGCGCTGTTATAGAATCCCTATTTTGTTCATCTTTGGCGACGGCTGAAACGGGCAAATAATTTCTGCCTGCATTCGTTTCGGCTGTTTTCATTTCAGGCAGAAATGGGAAAGTTACCGAATAGGGGTCCAGCAGACCTGAACCTGTACCCCTGTGTCGTGTATTCCTGTGTTATTTATATCTTTATTCATGTGACCATACATAATAACTGGTCCCTATAACTGAGGAGAGAGAGAGAGAGATGGCAATGAATAATTATTGTACAACTTAAGAGCGAAAGATACCTCTACGTCAAAAACCGCAAAAAATTTCCTATCTCAAGATTGAAACACAAAATCGAGAATCTGAGTATTCATAGAGCTGTGGTTTGATAAGCCATACAGCCTGAATGATAAATATATCTAATATTATAATCAGTATGACTGATACTTATTTCGTTAGTAAATTAATGAAATAAAAATCAATCGTAATGATTATAATGTAAATACGTTTATCATTCAGTCTGTAGGGCTTACCAAACCATTACTAAGATTTTCGATTTTGTGTTTCAATCTTGAGATATAATTAAAAAATGAAAAATTTCTGCGGTTTTTGACGTAGAGGTATCGTTCCCTCTTAATTGTCAAATTTGTTTGTGTTAGACCTATAGTAAAGAATCAAATGCAAAGCCCTATAGGGCTTCTACCTGTTCTGAAATCTTCCCTGGTCTGAAGTAACTAGCCCCCTCCCTCCTAATTGTATTCATTATATGGAGACCTGAATTAATTGGCTGTAGTAGGCCTAGTCTTAATTATTAAATTTGAGGGTAGTATTAGTAGGACTCGAGTTATTGTAAGTTTTAAGGTTTTTGTCGTGATGTTGAAAATAGTGCAACTTCTTAAAACAGAATTATGACTACCTATGTCTTAAACAAGCACTCTTGTGTGGATGCCAGCATGCCTAGGTATTTCCTATACTCCAACATTACAGCTATCCTAGGCCTAGGCCTACTTTGCCTTAAATGCCTTAAATGCATTGGTACGTTCTCTGTGGCCCTGCCTTAACATGGCAAATTTGTCCTGTCAGCCCTTATCTATTCAGGCCTATTGTTTGCATCATGAATTACAGAATGAGGTTGTATTAGCTATCTGTTTATTTTTTTATTTTACATGAAATGTGAAAAATTAGTTTTCAAATACCTGTGCTCTAGCCTAAAAAAAAATGTAGAAATAAGAAATGTTGCATAGAGGGTATTCTCTTTATGACTGGGACAACCTGGTTGTTCTAATGTGTCATGACTAAAACACTGATTCTAGGAGGCCATGAAGCGCAGTTGTGTCGGCATCTGGTCGTGTAAGCGTTGCAAGCGGACCGTAGCTGGTGGAGCATGGGTCTACAGTACAACAGCTGCTGCCTCTGTCCGATCAGCAGTCAGGCGTCTTCGAGAGGTGAAGGAACAGTAAATACTGAACGTTGTTGTATAATCTAAATAAAAACAAAAATATTTATATGTCTACATTTTCATTTGGAATAGCCTATACCATCCTTCTGTGCTAAACTGAGTAGGCCTATGTAAGGACATTGTATTGTACACTAGTTTGGTGTTCAAGGCACAAAACATTAAAATTCCTGGTATTTAAAAGAACATGATTTGATTAGAAGCTAACAATATTTAATACTTAAAAGTAATCTGTCCTTGAGTACAGATATTTTAAGTTTGACATTTTGAAACCTCCACCCCCTAGTTGTGTGACCACCGCACAGCTCAACAAATATGGGAAGACATAAGCCTAGCAAGTACACAGAGAGGTTTGTGAGCAATCTAACCATAATCGCAAGTCTAATACACTTACTTTAACATTCAAATTGTAAATAAACCTTGAATATCTTATTCTTCTTTACAACTAAAAAATATTGCATTGTGGTTAAACTTGACAACAACGCTTGTCAGGTAGGAAGGTGATGGGAGGATGCCGTGGTCTGTCTTTTTCATCTGGCTTCTCCCCGGGACTGATGTTGTACATATAAGTTGCAAATTTGGTCAAAACCTGAGGACTTCATAGCATCGTTTTTCTCATTTTGCTATTAGCAGAGCAATCATTGGCTCATCGCTGGTAGCCGCGCATGGGTGGTGGCAGGCACTGCACGCATAGTAGGGACATTTCAATAACGACACTATAAATTAAAAGTGTCAGTTTGATTAATGAGATTAGTTGTAAGCTTACCACAGAGCAAAGGGCACCTCTATGTCAAAAGCCACATACAACTTCAATTTTTGAATTATATTAGCCTATCTCAAGAATGGGCTTCGAAATCGAAAAATATGAATCAGCGCACTGTGGTTTGGTAAACCCCAAGGTCCACTTGATCTCCGCCTAGCGGAGGCTCGTCGAACTCCCAAGTTAGGTCGTCGCAGTCCTTTCCACAATGTTAAAAATCACATGTTATTCAAATGGGAGAAATGTGAAAGAAAACAAATGAAGTGATCTGTCAAATAGAATTAGGCCTACCTCCTAAAAAGAAAAAATCATAATATTTTATAATCTTCAATCATTATATTCTATCAAAATTTCTCTATTAGGTGTTTTAAGTATTGTGTTACATGATCTATAACTGATATTTAATTATTATAACAGTTTTTTTAGTGGGATCCAAAACGGCGATTTTGGTTCCCTTGCGACGACCTAACTTGGGAGTTCGACGAGCCTCCGCTAGGCGGAGATCAAGTTGACCTTGGGTAAACCCTAAGCCCAAATGCTCTTAACATTATAATCAGTATGGTTTTAATTTATTTTTAACTTAATTCTAATAATTGATTTAATAATTTAAATAAATATGCTAATGGTTATATTTCATTCGTAGGGCTTACCAAAATGTAGTGCGCTGTTGACTCAGATTTTTGATTTCGAGTAGCATTCTTGAGATGTAATTCATCATCATCATCTGTTGCCACGTCCAACTCTGCGTTGGGTCGGCATTGAAGATAAGCCTCTCCATCTTCTTCTATCCTGCCACCACTCTTCCCCCTCAACTACATTCCAGTCCCCTCCTCGCATTTCCACATCCTTCCTCACTTTGTCGTGCCATCTTTGTCGTGGTCTTCCTCTCGTTCTTCTACCTGGAATTTCCAGTTCTAGCATTCTCCTCGGCAATCTTTCTCTTTCCATCCTCTTGACATGTCCGAACCATTTCAGTCTTCTCTCTCCAATACGCTCCAATAAATTCCTTACGCCTATTCTCAGTCCCAATTCAAGATACACGCCGCCGTCAATATGAGAACTAAAAGGAAATGTTTCTTATTGTTGGAGACTTATGCTGTCAATCATCCCCTTTATTTGGCAAACCACTTAGCTTCTAACATAGTAAAGACAGCTCCAAACCGTATGGACCATCGAAGCAAGAGATAATTATGGTCGACCCTTAGAAAACGGACAGAATCCTGAGCCCTGTCTTCCTATTGTCAAGTGGGTGTTTTTCTTATTTGAATAGATATTATTGGTGGTCACTTTTTTTTAAAACTGTGCATCCTTCCTGGTGACAAGCTTGACGTTTACAACCTTGCACAGTGAGCAGGAAATAATCCGCCCTTTGAGGAGTCCTCTTTACCGGCATGTATCTTGGATAGGGACCGAGTTTAGTTGGTTTCTTATGTCGTCATTCCTTATCCTGTCCCATCTAGTCTTCCCCACAATACCGGTATCTCAAAAACTTCATGTCTGCAGCTTGTACCAGGCTCTTTTCTGGTGTTGTCATCGTCCAAGTTTCTGCTGCGTATGTTAGTATTGGGACAAAGTAGGTTTGATATGGCCAGCTTACACTTCTTTGGCACCTCTCTGTTCCATACTAGATCTCTGATGGATCGAAACAACTCTATAGCCTGCTGCATCCTTCTTCCTATCTCTTGTGTCATCTTCCCATCCCTCGCTACCACACTCCCCACATACTTAAAACTTGAGAAACTTAAATCTTGAGATGTAATAAAAAATTAAAATCTGTTACTTTTTACGTAGAGGTACCCTTCACTCTTAAAACATTTTGTTGATATTTTGGCTTATTTGTATGGGTTTTCAACTATCCAAATGTAACATTCCTCAATATTTTACAAAGAATTCTGATTAAGATGTTACAAATATGCAACTTCTAAAGTAGGTAGGGCCTACTTTAAAAACAAGCTTCAATAACATGTCAATTCATAGCTCACATGTTAATCATGTTGTGTTGTTCAAAGAGATATTTATTGGAGAAAGGCTCGTGGGTGGATTTGTTGTATTACCCCTATACGTATCAGTGCCATAGATGGTTTAATGATTGCGGACCTTTGGTTAGACAATCATGGGGGGATCGTCTCCCTCCCCCCCTTCCTGTATGTACTAGAGGTCTGCAGGGTGCACGGGCCCAAATATAGAAGCCCGGCCCTGGTATTTCAGGCCCGGGCCCGTACTGAGTAAGCTAATCAAAGCCCAGGCCCGCCTGAAGTGTAAATTGGCCCGCAATAGCACGTTCAACTGTTAGAGTATCAAGTTCATTTTCATAGTATTTGGCAAGGAATACGAATTACAGGGTGGGAACAAAAAGGAGATTAGATGTAACGAAATTGGTAACTATTGCCAAGTATGTAACGAAAAGAATTACAACAAAAATGTTGTGACCGGAAGTTTATACTATTTCGGGTTTGTTTTAAGTTTCGGAAATGTTTGTAAAGAACATTACTTTTATTTCATTGTAGGCCTAATTACCGTTAAAAAAAAAAATGAAAAATCCCTCCTCGTTCAGTGATATGTAGGCCCGGGCCCGTCTTAAAGGAATAGTAGAAAAACTACCATTTGTATATGTCCACCCTCGAATATGGAAAACATGACTTAAAGATACCATACTTTAAAAGGAAGCGGTTAAAAAATTAAATAAAACACGATTTTTTGGCTAGTTGCTACCAAGTAGCACCGAGCAACTCTTCTCATGGTATTCCCATATACAAAAAATGTTACCTCGAGATAGTAAAACCACCGCTCAAATAGGGCACTTATCAAAAATCGATCAGGAGGTTTAATGTGCATCGTTTCTCTACCGATAACATGCTTCTTAGTACGAACGTGTACTTCTACCAAATGCACTGCAATTAATTTTTTGTGACTTGATGTGTAGAAAAGTTGCAATTTGTTTTGAGCGGCACTGTCCGCAGTCGCCGAGTGTTGTGGCTGGTCTCGTATAACACAATGAGTGCTCTGTCTATCGGGAAGGCGCTAGCAAGCTCAGAACTGATACAGCTGTACTATGCTTTAGAAGAAAAATGCAGCAGAGCTGGCAAAGGGAATATAGTAGAATAGCTAAATGTTCACTATTTTTTTTTCTCGCATTGAAGCAACCTATATCAATTTTATTTTACACATAACTGAATTTCATGCAGTTATGACTCATTGGTGATTTTTTAGATTTTTACCTGACTATTCCTTTAATAATCATATCAAGGTCCGTACCCGTGCAGACCTCTGGTATGTACTACTGGCGTCTACTGCACAAGCCTCATTAGTCGAGTAATGCCCATTGTGTTAGAAATTTACAGTACATCCAACCCAAGGCTGTAAATTATCCCCAATGATAGACCTGTTTTAACAAATAACAAGTACAGTAGTCCCTCGTTAATTCAAACTCGGTTAATTCAAAATTATGTATAATTCAAGCTATTGATGGAGTCCTAGCAGAAGATTTAGGTATGGTGCATGGTTAATGTTCTTTTAATTCAAAATTTTGTAATTCAAATTGGAGTTTTTAGGGTCCCTTGAAATTTGAATTAAAGGGGGATTACTGCAGATCGTAGGAACTAGGTAGCTAGTAGAAAACTAAATGCCATACTTACCATCGGACTCTTGCTTTTGTAAGCATACAACTCTACTACGTAGGCTGGAGCAACTTTTAGCAAACGACGAACTTCGAATGTCACCTCAGCTGAATTTGTGTATATTGTACGATAGAGGCTACAGTTTCGTACAGTCAACTTACACCATTTGGCTAGTAGCAGAATATAGGTACATACCGGTGACCCCGAATCGTATATGCATAGCATAGTTGATTGGTACCTAAGAACAAGATCGTTATGCATAGATGTTGTGCTGTCACTGCGCATGTGGCTAAATTATGCTACTAGCCGACTAGCATAATGTTGAAGCAGCTGGCATTGGACCTCGAGCCTACACTGTAGGCCTACACTCAACAGTAATAGTGGTGGAGGATTACCAGTAGGGTCGAGTTGTATGGAACCAGTTTCAGGTGGTTATTCTTAAATACAGGTTACGAACCGTAACTTTAAATAGCAGCGAGATGCGACTATTTTGAATTTGAAGAAATGAAATGAAATAGGAAACGTCAGAATAGGGGTCCTGGTGACAGTGGGTATGCAATTGCTACTACAGTAAAACGTCTTTAGGCCTATTACAACCAAAGTCTTGGGGACAAGAATATTATTTTTGTAATACTGTAAATATATTACTTTATAAAGGGTATACATTCTCATATTTCAAGTGTTCATTCACCTCTTTCCAATGCCCGCTGGAGACCCAGCGCAGAGTTGGCAGCATGGGTCGCATGACGTAGGAAGATCACCTCGAACAGCAAGTTGCGCGAATAAACAAAGGACACCTGATGGTATATACACCCAAACATTGGTGTTTAAGGTTAAACTTTATATAGAGAACAACTTGCTAAAGAGGTGAACGGGCACTTTAAGATTCTTCTGGGACCTCAAAAACAGTGATAATGATCTAATATACAGATAATTTTTTAAGTTTTACTTGATAGTTTGTGTGTGCTATATCCTATGCTATAACACTTTGATGTGCTATGATGAAAACCTACGATAAAAATAATACAGAACCTAAAGTAGTAATTGATTATAGAATTGTATTAGTGTACAAATGTCAATATGTATTTGATTTGAATCTGAAACTAAACTCATAGCCTACCAATGTTCCATTATTGGACCAGTCATAGAAAACGGGTGAAGAGCAGCAGGTTAGCGCATAATTAAATCTTCAACTGGATTCGATAATATAGCACACACACATACTACAGGCATTTTAAATTTGTTGAGTATTTTTGCTAAGAATGTTTCATGGTGTGGACATTTTTTCTCCATGTAGAAAGCCCACGGTCAGCGAGGTATGTAGGCCTATCTGGGTGTGTAGCAAATGGAATCAAATGGTTGTTTGTTCGTGGGTAGGTGACCAATCTGAATAACGGTATGTACTTGTCACAGCAATACAGACGACAATTAAAGAAACACAACCCTAATACTGACCCTAAAAATATGGAGTTTTTTTTACTGGATAGTGGATTGGTCTCTGGGTAAGTAATACTACTAACACATAATTGATTTCATTATATTTTTGTTGTTGCAGAAAATCATTATTTATTTATGACACAGTTTTATGGAATGTTTCTCAACTTCGAAAAAAAAAAACACAATTTCAGTCAAAACTGAACTAATATTGGAATGTGCTAGAAAATAAATAAACAGTTTTGTTTACCAGGTAGACTTAAGTCTAAAATGCAAGGGAAAAAGCAAAACACAGCTGGCCTGTCGAATGTATGAAGCAGAGAAAATAATACTGTTCAGTGAGGAAAAACGTGGTCTAAATTGGAGTGCCAAGTTGCTGTAAATACTGTGTAGTCAAGAAGTGTACTGTCTAGAATTTAATAAAAATACAAGTTAAAAACCATTTTGAACTGGTGGTGGTCCACATTGTATGAAAATTTGCATAGGTAATATTTTCTTATATATAATGTCCGTGCTTTCCTTTAGTTGTACCCTTCTGGAGGAAACGGTTCCGAGGGAGAAAATACTGTACTGTACTGCACTTAAAAACACTGAATAGATTTTAACTCTAAGCACTTATCAAGCACCATCACCTACAGTTACAAATATTGCATTTCAAATTAGTCAGCATTAATTTAATTAAGTACTGATTAATATATTAGTTCACATTTTCATTAATCAACCCAACAATTTAAGTCCTAGTTAACATACGGCGCAAAACTTCTGTTCTCTCCATTTGTAGAACATCAATTCAGGATCCACAGATTAAAAATAAGCAACTCCTTTCATTCTGATGTGATATGCTTGTAACCAACAAAGATTGGAAGTTTTTAGCAGGTCTAGAGATCACTAGTAGCCTGCTACTTGAATGCACTTTTCATGACAAGAGAGGAACTGCTATATGATCTAGACTTTGCTTGTCACCTCCCACTTGAATTTGTTCTTAGTGACGAGTGCAGCTGCCAATATGTCTACAGTAGCTAGTCGCTGGCCACTTGAGTTACTCTTAAGAGACCAAGAATGCAGCTACTAGAGATCTACAGTTAGCTAGTTGCCTGCCACTTGAATTTGCTCTTCATGACCCACTGCTGACCAAGGGATTTATCGCAGCTGCGGAGCAACGGCAGTGAAGTATCCCGCACATCTGGTTTCTGAAGACACTGTCCAGTGTTGACATGCTTGATTGTACGTTCCTGCAACACGTAATTTGATACAAACCAATTTAGAAATAAAGTCCCTTTGTCAAGTTTTGATGAATGAAGACCATGCAATAGGCTTGCCATTGGATAGTTAATTGATAATAAGTACAGTATAGATAAAGTCAACCACAAGTTTTAGCATAAGGTCAATTAAGGACAATTTTTATTGGCGTCGTCATCAATACGTTGCTACTGCAGTACTAGTGTCACCTGCAGGTAAACCATGCATCATAGCACATAAACCACTCGTGGTCTTGATCACTCAGCGTGAGTAGGAAAACTACCTTAAACTTAACCTAAAACTAGGGTGAATTTAGATGATGCTCACGCCGAGTGATCAAGACCATGAGTTGGCCAAAACGTCTCGGTATATTTATTTGTCTTCTCATCTATATGTTTCTCAAAGCAACCTATCCACTTTCTCAGGTAAGCTGTCGTCCTTCTGTACCTTTTCCTGATCCCCTGGTCCCGATCTTTTCCCATGTTTTATCTTGTTCTGAGTTCCAATTAACTCAGCCATTTTGACCTCTCCAAGTATAGGCCTACACTATATTATTTATATTTCAGTGTTTTGAATAAAGGAACCAAGACAGTAACAAACGAGGTTTGCAACGAAAGTGCGAATGGTTGTGTGATATTAAGAATAGCTGCACTGAAGATTGGACTAGTCTATCAGAATAGGCTACTGGGGAACCGAACTTCTAATCTCCGATTAACCAGTAACAGGAGACTTGTACTGAATAAACATAGCGACTGCCATGCATGCACTTTGGATGTAGTGTTTGTTGAAAGCATGGTTACAAATCTGACAGTACTAAATCGGAGCTTAACAAAGTTGGTGAACTGAATTCGGATATCGGTAGGGGCTAATCAAAAGTAATATTATTAAATAGGTAACAAGCAATTACGTACAGGCTCAGAGCTATACACCCACGCTTGGTTTCCACCCATTCCATGGCATCTGACAAGTTTCACGGGACCCTCGGGACTGGAGGCATCCAAACAGTTGTCGTCCGACATTATTTGCTGACGTTTTGTGTACGCAAACACCTAGGAACAAGAATAATGATAATTAAATTGTCAATGGGATTTCCTACCCATGAAGAGCATCATATAATCTGAGTTATAATTATAATACTTTGAGCACACACATGTATCACATACTAGGCCTTAAGAACTATCCCACAGATGTTTTTATTGTATGGTAGAACAAGCATCACTAACATATACCGAAGTAGCAATCGCTTCTACTACTTTCTTGTAGGCCAACAAATTTTTAACTATGTTGCTCAGTACATTAATTATTATCTTTGAGCATAAAGCTACTTTTGTTGGAAACATCTCTAACATCAGTGACTGTTCGTCTACCACTCAACATACACTGGTTGGCTAGTATAAGATAAAGTTTGCCACGCATTCGAGACAATTGCTTAGGTGCAGTGAAGATCAATGATATGCTGGATCACACATAAGTGGCTAAACTGTACCGTACTAGCTGATTGGCATATGTTTGGCGAACAGCCACTGGCGGTGGGCCTCTACCCCAAGTCCAATTTTGAAATTTATTTGGTTTAAGATCACGTCAACCAGTTGGCAGGTATAACATGTCTACATTTAACACTCACCTGGTTGCCTCCAAGTCCATGGCAGTAACTCATACCCAGGTTCTCTCCACTCTTTCTTCCAAGGGTATCCAAACAGTTCTGAGTCTCTGCATTTCTCATGTCCCCAAGGTAATAATAGTCTAGTGGCATCTGTGACTCAGGGTAAACGTTTTCCAGGTACCATCGGAAGTTCTTACACCCAAGCTTTTTCCGCAAGTCTTTTCTTGCCGTTACATCTCCTACGTCAACACTTCTCGCACCTAGAGCAGAATGAAGAAGACACATGCATTCTTCGAAATAGTATTTCCGTTTGGCATTATGAATATGGGTTCATATAAAACTACGAATATCGGTAATGAAAGATCAAGCAAAGTAAAAATATGGTTTGTGTGAAATTTATGGAAAAATAGATAAATAATTAATAGATAATAAATAATAAAAGATATAAGATAATAATTATCATCTAGTATTATCATCATCAGTATTATCATCTAGTAACAAAATGCTTTGTTTTGCCTGTCTATAGTGAGTTATTCACAGCTATGACTGTGTTTATCATTGGAGCCGAGTCCGGATTAGCGAACATTAGTGCAACGCGCACTTAATTTACTTTGGTTTGATGTCGATACTTAGCTTAAACCTATCTGCAAACTGGAATTGGACTAAGTACAATAGTAGTAAAGTGATTAACATTTTTAGCAAAATTTAACATTTTTCAGGATAATATGCAATATTTTAGAAAGTAGGCCTAGATTATTGTAATACTGCATGCTGAAATCAGCTTGGTAAACAAAATGCATACTAAAACCAGTCCGCATTTAGCTCTTATGATAAACGTAGTCTACGCTATGTAACATAAAATCTACATACCACTAGGGTTGCCGATTTTACTATATAAATGTCCCCCCTATCCAAACGTCAGTAAGTCAAACGAGAAGTGTACAGATTGAGACTGGTGTATTATTCATTTTTTATGGAACACATGAAGCCACTTCAACTAGTCATGATTAATCTTAAGCTGCGATTTCAGTCGAGGATGTGCTCGGCGTGGCGCGGCGCGGATGAAGATTGCAGCCAATCAGCGTGCTCTATTTCTCAGCCGAGGAGAGCCGCAGATTTCTATCCGAGGATTGAAAATATTCAATATTTCAGCCGGCGAACTCCACGCTCGGCATGACGTCACTTTGAATGACCAATAAATAATCGGGATTACGACAACAAACAAATGACTGAAGACTTTGCCGAAAGATTATTGTTGGCTGTCGAAAAGACAGAAATCGTGTATAATGTATTCCACAAACACTATAAAAGTAATGTTTTGCGTGTTCAAGCGTGGAAGGACGTGGCGAAAGATTGTAACAACACAGGTAAGCAAAACGACTAGGCCTAGGCTAGGCCTAGGCCATAGATAGCGCATCGTGCAATCTGCAAGTGAAATGGCTGGCGAGGAGAATCCGCGCCACGCCACGCTCCGCCGCGCCGAGCACATCCTCGACTGAAATCGCAGCTTTAAAATGTGAGAAATGCCTGCAAAAATAATTCCTACTCAAATGCATACTTACAAGTTAAACATGCACTACGTAATTACTTACTCGTGAAAGCCCTAGCTAGAAGCATAGGCTATTATACTTGCAGCACAGTAATTATTATAGAGCCCTCTTAAAAAGGTAAGAAATATAACACTGAGAAAATGAACTGAACCACTTTAGCTTTGGGGGTTTTTAAGCGAGCGAAACGAGCGTTTCCACTTGACTCTTATGGCACTTCGTTCTGTTTTTTTTTTATGTCCGTCGATAGCGGTCGAACGGAAAGTCCGATCAACTTGAAATTTGGACCATCCACAAGCCTCGATGTGGATTGAAGGTGTATAGTTTTGAGGCAAAATCGTTTGAACAGTTACAAAGTTACACCATAGTTACTGCAAAATATTTTTCTGAAACAAAATGGCGGCAAAATGTGAGATAGCCAGATTTTTCTACAGATTTTTACGATCACGAATATGTTAATGTAATGGCGATCTGATAAATATTGGCAAAGTTACACGAAAGTTACTCGAAAATATTTTTCTAAAACGCAGTAACGGCAAAATGTGAGGTGGCTATCTTATGGTAAATTTTTGTCCGGCCACGAATATACTAATGTAAACGCGATTTAATACGTATTAGAGGCAGAAATTACATTTCTATTGCTGTCAATAAGTGTTAGTAACGGTGGCGGACCGTGTTGAAAACATGACCACGAAAATTCTTAGCAACGCACATTGCACTGAAAACAACAATGTCGGAAAGTATAATAGCCATGGAAATAAGAACAATTTTTGCAATGCGCATTCTTGAATTGTTGTTAATTGTTGTTCGTATTAGCATTGAAAACTTTTCGCCAGAAAGTTCGTAGATATTGACGCGCTCGCTTATCAACGCGTCAAACAGAGCGTTTTCCTAGTCTAGCTATCTGTCACTTTTAAACATTCAACATTGGCAACAATTTTGTTTTCAATGGCTGCAGTGTGTGCATGGCATTTGTGCCTGGTATTCTAGCCACATTTCGTTTTTCAATGGCAGTGTGCTCTGAACGAGTGAGGCACCGAGCCGCACTCACTTCAGAGGCTAGTGCAGACATGCAGCACAAAAATAGCGGCATAATGGTACGTTTACAGCTACGCGTTGCGAGCGAAGCGAGGGGGCGAGCTCCAATCAGCGGCCGAGTTTCAAGCAAAGAAGTTAATAGTTTCACGCAAACTCGGCCACTGATTGGAGCTCGCGCCTTCGCTTCGCTCGCAACGTGTAGCTGTAAATCAACTCTTAGGCATGCGAAATTTGTATCCTTTGATGGAACTACTTGGGTTGTCCGACTGCAGTAATGAGAGTATGGAATTGATTTATTGAAAACAATAAAAAGGTGAACCAAAAATACAGGGCAACATTTCAGAAGTAGTAAACAACAGTCGGACATTGAGGTTAATTTAGGCTTATACTACATCCAAGTCTGTGGCTGAATAGAAGTTTTTACGTGTTCTTATGAGGGCTGCACTCATGCGAGTGCATTGTGCCACCGTGATGTATTAATGCGCACTTGTTTTGTGCCGACTGTGCACGAAGAACAATTAGCAAAAACATGCGATAACTAGATGCAAACATAGAGTTTGACTACAGTGTTCCTTGCAGCTAAAAGTGTTAACTAAGGTGCCAGAGACATGTAATCAGTTAATATGAATTTGACTTTTATAAAACATTCTCTAAGTTTAAAGTTATTTTGTTTATTGCTGATCATACATAATCTGATTGGTTGCCCGTGATACACAAGCTAGGTCCTCCTTAGTTATTTCTGGTACCACTACAATCATAAGATGATTTAATGATGGCCAGTCTTTAATTTTATTGTTTCGGACAGACTAGCAGGCCGATTCCCCAACAGCGGCATTGTACGTGAAGCTAACGTGGTTCGTGTTACACAGTCAATGTGACTTCACACTCCTAAAAATGAGCATTTAACGTCAGTGCCGATCTTAGAGAATTGTGCTGCAGGATGTGTAACTTTGTCTTTAGAGACACAGAACATTCTCCCAAACCCAGTGCCAGACACATCCATTATGTTCCCTGAGTTGATAATGAGACTAGTTACTGATCACTACAAGTGATTGATCATCTATATTTCTCAACTCTAAGAGTGGAAGTGGTTTCAGGCTGTGTTGTTTTGTTTGCCAACTTGTGACCTCTTCTACATGACTACCCAGGCGATTGGCTCTTACTTGCCTACATTTGAGTGCTTGTATATGTGACTGCATGCTGTGACAAGTATCTTTGCTGATAATGTGAATTATAAGAACTTCCATGCTCAGCATGGTACTGCATCTCATTTTTAATTCTGTATACAGTAATCAATACATTTAGGTCATATTTTTTGTCTCCTATTTTAAGTGTAATCTTGACACGGGTTAGTCGCAGTCCTAGAAAACGTCTTTATGAACTATTTTTTTAAGCACAATTTTTAAACGATTGCTGCTAGGACTCGGTGTGTGTGAGTGTATGTATATATATATATATATATATATATATATGTCAATTATTGACATAAATCCTGGCCACGAAAGCTTTAGGTTGGAATTCATAGTCGGCCCCTACACCTAGGGGCACCCATTGTTGCTATGGATTTGTTTTGTTTATGGGAAATAACATGCAAACAACTGTTACCTTGGTAACAATGGGCGCCCCTAGGTGTAGGGGCCGACTATGAATTCCAACCTTAGTGTTTTAATTATATATATACATGGTAGCATACTTACTGCATCATAATTCTTAGCAGTTAAAAGTGTATGTATTTATAATACCGTATATTTCTTAACTCTATGGATGGCACTATAACATACAAACTACAAAGTAACATAGGCCCTACAGTACCATGGAGCACCACAACAACACTTTGAAATGTTAGTATTTAGTAGGTTATCAATTATAGTTATTACACTTCATCTAACTAATTCAATGATGCATATCAATACAAATTATTTATCAGTTAGTAACCCATTGTAATGAAAGAGTGATTAGGATGCAGTTTAAATGGGCTACGTAATTTGAATACCAATTCATGACAAAACTATGACTAATTATAAGCATTCTCTTATTTCTACCAGCTTGCAATCAACAACATAACACTAACACATATTGCCCATATATAGAATTAGTGATACATGTTACTTTTGTTAGTATTCTACCTGGGTTAATGCTGTAGTAAAACTCCTTCCATTCATCCAGCCAAACCTCGGCTAGGCGTGCGTTATTATGGTTCACTATTTTAGAAGTACCCCCGGGAAAAGTGTAAGGGGTGGATTTACGAAATACATGACCGACGTGTGAGCATGTGGAGATTTCTAACGTACCACCACACATCCATACCTATAACAAGCAAGCAATGCCTACATACCGTTGACCTATACTGTTGTGTGCAGCTTATGAGGCCGAGATCGGGGATAGAGAATCAATTCAGAGGCTAACCATGTCGTCAAATGTTCCAAGAGAGCAAGGGGTGTCTGGTATTGCTACATCCACTTGACCCAAACTAAGATTTCGGCCAATTGCATACTACTTCACCAGAGTACTAAAAACTTAAAAGAGATGCAGTCACAGAAGGAACCTAGTCGATCGGCTCGTAACAAGGTAGTGCACCATTAGTATTGAATCATTCGCTAATGTCCCCATAATTGGAGGGCACATGTGGGAGTTGTCTTACAAAGCTAGGTTCACAACTTGTTACTGGATTAACTAGGTTCCTTCTCTAAGTGCATGTCATTAATTTTTAACTCTGACTTCAGACAGACTATGCAATCGGCCTGAAACATCATACAGTAGTGGTACATAAACATAGCAAATACGTAATACCCACCCATATACTGTACTAAAATCCAGCTTTGAAGGAAGTATTTCATGTACATGTGTTTGTATAATTGTGTAATCGAAGTGTTCATACTTAGTGAATTTAAGGTTGTCTTATTGATTATGTGTGTAATACTATTTAACGATGTGAAATAAACTGCAGGTGGCGTTTTAGCTTGCAAGTTTGAATCGAATTAGGATGAGTTAAATTTCACTTGTGACATAATATGGTAGGCTACCTAATTCAGACCGCTACACACAAGTTTTTTCTCGCACGTTTTTTCTTCTTCTTGTAATGAAGTGTAAATTTGGAATAAGCAGACACAGGCCTAGGATGGAATGGCTGGACAAGTTGGAAGGATCACAAAGGAACATCACCAAGATAAGGTATGGAAGAGATGTGAATTAACTTTAGGTACTATCTATCTACTTGAATGAAGAGATGCATGGAACTTTGTGCATAGCACAGATACATTTCCGTTTAAAATATATCAAACTCAATATGGTTGGTTTCCCAATTTCCCAATGATTGGTGTTTACTATATACTGGCTAATATTATTTAGTAGACTACTTATGTATGTATACAGTGGTAACTTTGTGAGTAGCACGGAACATTTTCTAACGACACATTTAAAAGTGAGAACAATTTTATTGATGAAGAGAAAGCATGTGAAGGCTTTTGCTTTTTAAGCTTCAAGTCCAGTGTAAGCTTGCTGATGGTGAATGCATCTGATATGGTTAATTACGTTTTGTGACCCCATACATCATCAGTTCATCACAGATGAAGAAAGGTAATTAATAGCTACATTACAAGGTTCACTTGAAAGCACTATCTCTTGTCCTTGATATTGATGGTTGTGTAATTACTAATTTGTATGAACTAACTTCAGTAACACTATACATAATACAGTACAGTATACTATATCAATATGGATTTCCCTACCTTATAATCTCTTTTTATCACAAATGGTGGATTTATGGTATTCCATCACTATCAGTTAGGCTATAAAACTGAGTGATTTACAAATCTCTTCTTGTCTGATTAGTTGATTAGTTCAGCCTACTTTTACAAGCCTACCCAAATTTAAGACATGCACAACACAAAATGTGTCAACAACATGAAAGTAGGTGTGCACCAAAGTGGACCACTGTGGATATTTTTAGGAGGAATTCAGGATTGCATTCTATTTGGGAAACCTTTCTTCATTTCAAAATTGTACTTACAAATAGTAGTAACTAGTAATATGTATAAAATCCAGCCTTAATACTTTCCGGAATAAATTCTAATTAGAGATTTAATTCAAATTGGTTACTTTTTTACAAATTTAAAATTTCATTGAAATAAATTGAGTGGTGTTACGTCAACACTTTATATTTTATTTTTATATGATGATTGCCTGATTGGTAATTATCTAATTAACAACAAACAATAAAATTATTGCTGGAAAACCATAATTATCATGAATTGACTGACGACAATAACAAGTTTGTATACTTTATAAATTATCAGTTTTTACTTTTATTTCATGAATAAGGTTTTGTTAATAGGTTTTGTTTTGTTAATATAGGTCTTGTTAATATAGGGAATTAATTCGTTCTTTTAACAAAATTCCCATTCTGTTGTAATTTAAAAAACATGATTTATTAACCGTCATATCAAGAAAACTTGACAAAGGACTTCAAATATAGAATGTTGTGTTATTGTGGCATGCAAAGAACCAATGCCTCTATAGTGATAATAGATACGATGTGATAATAAGTTACAGTAGTGTATTTTCAAATATATCAGATGAGCGTTAAGTCATGAGCACAAGTTACTTTTCGAGGCAGGCAACATTATTGTTTTGTCTTGGTTGGTACTCGATAATGGCTGCAGTCTTAAATCCTAATACGCAGTGTTATGATCGGCAACTTTTAATGGTGTTTTATAAAGGTATCCTTGTTAATTGAACGGAAATGATTACTCTTGTTAGGTTAAAGGCAGACAATTTAAATATTTTCAATTGTGTGATCGTAATGTATGTATGTAGGCCCTATGTATGTATGTGATCCCCAGCTACCACCATTAACTAATTATGTATGATTAATATTATGTGGATGCAGTGCACACTTCATTTTGATAATGGAACATGGATGACCACAAGAACAGTAACATGATGAGCGTCTGGATGATATGGCGAGCACGAAGAAGTTCCTAGAAGACTAACAAACTTGCAATACAATACTTCTACTATGGAAACCGCATCACACTGCTATTACTCCAGCAATGCATCCCATCTACGACCCAAATTAGCAAGTTAGCACAATGGTTACTGGTTAGTAAACATACAGACAACACAAATCTGTTAGTCACAACACACTACAACTCACTTCTGGGGGAAATGACAAAACCAACTGTGTTTGCTGTAGTAATATGTATTAAAAAACCTGCTGAACATTGTTTCTTCAGTTCCAGATTAGCCTAATGCTTTAGGCCCTATACCTCATTTATAATTATCATAGGCATATCTGTGAAAGGGTGTACATCAGCGTTACCTGATGAATGTCCGAGGACTGTTAGAGGACTCAATGCCAGAAAGTCGTCTGTATGACCGAGAACAACCTCGAAAAACACCTTCAGTTAGGATTACCGGTGGCCGGAATCGAAACGGCGACCTCCTGAATTAGAGTCTTGCGTCTTACCGCTGAGCTACCCCTATCAGTACTTTACATCCAGAACCAGTGGCATTACTATCTGCAAGAATAACTACTTATTCGCCGAATACATAGCTGTTTTCTCCATGGCAACGACCAATCAAAACTCTTGAAATCCTCCAAATAGCTTAATTGCTACAAATTGCTTTCCTATTATGAGATTGTAGGACCAGTTCTTAATAATAATTTAGTTTGAAGTGCTTAAGTATGTTTATAATAAAAAATCCTGTAATAATATATTATACATTATAAGATTTGGAGCCTGTCTGAAGTTGAGCTAGATTAATAGGTAAACTGAACGTCATCGCTCACAGTGCACTCTACCTGTCATATGGTCTCTTATCTCCCATAGTATATATGGAAGACTAATCCTATTAAAGCACAAGCCTTGATACCAAAAATAGCCATGTTGCTGAGTTTTGTTTTAGACTAACATTGAACTAACACCAATGAAAGAAAAATATCAATGGAGTTTCTTAGGAAGTAGGAACAGATTGTTTGCCTAACCTGTAATGTCACAACCCCCCTATTTATATTGCCTTGAACATATTTGTACAATAAACATAGTTGGTAAGTTGGCTAGTATTATGGATCACTATTCATTATTTTCCACAAATCTCCATCAGAAAACCACTTCTGATAATTATTTGTAGCCTAATATGCATTGTATGTAGATATGCTCCTAATCAGGATGGAATTAACGCAATACATGTTAGCAACCCAGTAGTGCTAATTAGTAATTAGCTCTAGACTATCTAACCCATTTCAAGGCAGAGGCACCAAGATTCCCCGCGTTATGCTTATTTTATGATCACAGTCACACCATTATCACAAATTCCAAAACTAAAAGGTTAGTAGTACTTGCATACATAGCAAATAACATTTAAATACTGTAGTTAGTTAACATGGAACTTGTGACAAGCCCGTTTGTTATAGTCCCAAAACAACTTGTTCGTTTACTATATGAATCTACCTGAGTTCATTGCATAATAGAAATCACGCCATTCGTCCATCCAAACCTCCGCCACACGGGCGGCATTGTGTAACACAATCTTTGACACGCCCCCAGGGAATGTGTACGGGGATTTGTCACGGAAAACATGACCGACATGAGAGCAGGGAATTATTTCCAATGTACCGCCACACTGCCACACCTGAAATAATCAATGCTCACAAAGTTTATACAGAGGACAATCCATCATATTACCATGTTAATAGATTGCATAGAAATATATTTAGAAAAATATGTCTGGAAATGCAATGGCAGTAGCCTACCATAATCAGCAAAATAATCTGCTTACATTATGTAGGTCTATATAAAGGGCTGGCATTTAACTTACCTTTTAAATGCAATGGAAAAAGTGTTTTACATTTTATAATATCGGAACGATTGGCCCAAAACGAATTATAGTCATCTACACACTTGGGCTAAAACAATATGTAAAACCGAAAACGGTGCACGCAAGAAGCTAGCAAGCATTCAAGATTTGCTAGGAGCCAATCAAGTGTTGACAATTTGTTTTTAATAAGTGGGAAACCTTTGTTACATTTGTTGATAACAATCAATAGATTTTAAATCGAGAGACGGATAACGACAGCATAGAGTGTGGAACAAAGTGGCTCGTAGAACGTTCATGTTACGTTATATGTATAATTTATCACTGTACTTGGATTGTTTATTGCCATTAGTTAATAGCTGCACCTTGCTACATTCTCAAGTTCGTGTTGGTGGAAGGTGGCCGTCATCTTGTCCTACATCCTACATATTTGTTTTAAACTGTAGAGCCATAAGCCTAGAATGTTTAATTTACGCTTTCTTGTTATCACGGTAATTTTTATTAAAGTTGTGTATTAATAGAGCCGTTTAGGAACTTAGACTGAACTAAAAGTAATTTTATCATTTATTTTATAGAAAAAAAAAAACATTCAAATTGGTTTTCTCACTTGTCCAATAACATACGCCTATGGACTACTACTGTACACTACCAGTACTACTACCATATAAAAGTTACAGTAATAATTGGAAGTTGCATGCACATATTTGAACTTGGAACAATTGGGAAGATCAAGTACGCCTATATTCAATTTGAATGAAATCACAACACAAACCAAAAACCACAACTAAGGAAAAAGAAAGAAACAATAATTTTCAGGATGTAATTACTTTTTGTCAAACTTACCCTGAAAGACATTTCTAAATTTTCCCCTCCCCAAATATCCATCCCCTCATCATAGGAACCTATCTCGTAAAAGTAATCCTTATCAATGGAGAAGAGACCGCCCGCCATCGTTGGTGTTCGTAAGGGAGCTGTTCTGTCCCCTCCCCGCCGGTCCATTTCTCTCTGGGGCACCCGATACCTGAAACATGAGTCACGACATTAAATAACATTACAAAATGTAAAATATATATATATATATATATACGTAGCCCTATCGTCATTATCTGAATTTAAGATTACAATGATTTCAATTTTTTCTAGTTAAAATTTTGGGGGTAGTCTTAAATTCGCGTATTACGATTATAAATATGAATATGATTTTTTTCCAGTTTTAAATTCTCCAAAATAGAGGGTTGTCTTGTAGGTAATAAACTTGTAGGTAATCTAGTAGGGGGTGTAGCTTGAAGTAAGATGGGCCTATTAGTAATGGAGATGTTCTACGGGTAGCAAACTAACTCCGATTTCAAGTACTCACAGTGTTCTGCACTACAACAAAAATTGTAGGTCTACCAAAGGTAGACAACACTGCAGGTGGATACTTCAATGCAAACTATCCGTCAGGTTGAAGAAGTGAATGCTAGGTAAATTACATAGCTGCTAATGCTTATCAATTCTAGCTAAATTGAACCACGCTAGCTCACACTGTTAATTTGAAGTAAGAGCTGGTGTGTTGCTATACTTCACTTCACTACCCAAAATTGCAATGAGTTTTACAATTGAGACCTGTGCCTGTCACGATATTGATATGCCATTATCAACATTACAAACAAACGACACACAAACAAACATTACGACAAACAAATAAAGAGTATCGATCTATGTTTGTTTGTATGTAGTAAAAAACTTAGTGGTTCTGATAGGCCTTCTGCACATTCATCTGTCACATAATCAGGATCAGGCATGCATGCATGCATTCAATGTCAGATGAAGAGAAATTACCCTATCTTCTATGTGAGTTGTCATGAATAATGATAGTACGTAATCTTCTCCTTTATGATGTTACTACAATGAAATTTCTTTATAACAAATACAAAATGATCTTCATAGCAAACTGTATGCATGTAATGGTAAAGGTACCATCTTTATAAAGAATTATTCTTTAAACCAACACAATAACTAGGTCCCCAAGAGTTAGTTATAAAGAAGCTTCACTGTAATAATTTGCTTTTACAGCTAAGCCAACTGTTATAGCTAGTCTATGTCTTATGCAAATTAAGCTAATTAAGCATCTCTAATTACACACATTATAATGTGATAGTACCGGTATGTTAGTCAGTTTTGTAGTTATACAGTATTTTGGAAGATGGGCATCTCTGTGGGAAGAAGCTATGGGAAAAATAGGTGAAGCAGATTCTAACTGTCTGAACAAACAAGAGTAGGTCTAGCAACATAACGTATTTTTTGACATAGGGCTAAACTATTTCTATGCTACACATTAAGTAGCCCAGTGCCCCAATTAGCCTTTGGGCTAAATAGGGACCAAATATTGATGGTGTGCATACAAAGTGAACACAATAGGCCCAATACAACAAAATAATTTATATAGCCTCACAATGCTCTCCTAAAATTTAATAAAATTAGCTAGCTCAGATTATTCATCATCATCATTATCCATCGCCATTTCCTGCTTCTGGCAGGGTCAGCTTGGGTTTCACCACAACCATTTTTTTTATTATTTCTTAAAAAAAAAGTGGAATGCAAAGTTGAATGCGCTATAACACGAGATAGCAGCACACGTAATATCAGCATATGTATTTTGAACCATATTTATTTTTAAGTAAGTAATTAAAATATACCTGTAGGGGGGCTTTCTTGTTATTGCTATGTAATATGTTTATCTGTACATAAATGAAGTGGTATTATAAAGTATTAGCATGAGGGTGAGTATAGCCTACAGTAGTTAAAAGTGCACAGTGGTAGATAATATTGTCAAACAATTTTGCAAACAAATAGGAAAAGCACATGATATAGGCTTTAGGCCTACCTATTCATAATCAAAAATACATAATACCGGTAACTGTAATCATAATAAAATTGTGAAATAAGTTTCCGAAAATAGATGACACGGTTTTACTTTTACATGACAACACGGAAATAGGATTCCGTTTTAATTAATTGTATTTGTGTGTTGATCACAATAATTTTTGGTTACACTCCTTTTGCATAAAAAATATTTTCTTCAGTTTTTTAATTTGAAATCATAATCAAAATGTTCATGCTTCACTTATTATAAAATGTAAGCTATATTTTGTATTTCTGACCATAATGTTTTAAATGTTTCATTTCTAGCATAATGATGTGATTACAATCAACTATATTTTCTGGCCCAGTTAATAATTGTTGTTAGTACTATTTACTACTAATGCAATGCATTTAAATTTTTTTTACATTACACATTGCTCTCCATTTATAAGACTGTTCCTAAAATTGTAAAAAATAGAATGCATCAAAACTAAAAAATCCCATCTGAAAGAAATGTTGGAAAATTTTCCCTACCCATTAACTGTTTATGGGGGAGACACAAATAAAGATCAACAACAACAATAGGTCTAAATATTAAATATCTGCTTGTGGACATTGGTGAATAGGCCTATATTATGAATAATTTAGGCCTGCATGTTAGAGATCTTGGCTAACAAAGTTTTAAAACAAGGATTAACCCGGATTATAGTGTATAATGATTAATAAATGGGACAACTGCGTTAAAGCCATTCATAATAAATAATCGGTTTCAAATACTGTAGCTTAGGCGTACCGCGTATGTAGTGTGCAGTAGGTATAAATGTAGTACTAATTGTTTTCCTCCAAGTTCCTACATGTTATCAAAAGCACCATGTCCACTCCAGAATACCACTGTACGCACCCTTTGCCAGCTATCGTATTGGTGTGTAATCATGTTGTTAGTAGGGATGACATCGGGTACCCGGGCTAACCGGCTCCAAATATTACCCGGAGCCGTTTTTCGGGTCCGGGTAATTTTTTAGTCCGTTTCTAGGCTTTATTTACGCGCCAGTATTGCTGCGGTTGATTTCGATGGAGCCAGCAGGTACTGCGCGAGCCTACCCTTCCACAACACGTGACTCCGCGGGGAACAGAACAGACCCGAACCGACTTGCATTCGTTACTGTTTGTTCTTTATTTAACATTCTGGTGAACATTCTGGCTAACACTTGTTCTATTAGACCTACTATTTATTTTACTTGAAATATCATGTTTTATGCACGTGCTTAAGTTGTGTATTGCGAAATGTTTTTTTTTTACTTGACGTGATTACTGCAGGCGTATTCCAAGGGGCTATTGGAGCAGGCGGCATGCATGTCATTCGTCCCTCGTTTTCGCGCCCCGCGCACTTCACAAGGCCTAGCGACAACCTTCAAATCAAGCCTACACATCGATTAATACGTTTTCAGGATCCGGGTACCCGGTTAATATGAGAGCTGGAACCGGTTCCGAATTTTATTACCCGATGTCATCCGTAACCAAGCACATTCACTATGCAGTAGGCCTACCGCACATACATACACAGTTACTATAAGCCTAGGCCTAAAGTAGTTAATATGCATAACAAATTTAAAATAAAGTGTGGAGGGATGTAGATAGGGTGTATATGTACCTATATGTTATAAAAGACAGAAAGTAAAAATCTGACCCCACTGGGAATCGAACCCAGGTCTCCCACTTGCTGGGTTCGATTCCCAGCATGGTCAATATCATAATAAACCCATAATGGCTTAGGCCTAGGCTACTATAAAAACTGCATTTCACATAATATGTAGGTTATAAACTCCTATAGACCTAGGCCTACTCAGAAAAATACTTGGGTATCGGGGTAGGCCTACAGTTAGGCGTGGGAGAAAATGTTTAGCCTAATTTTATAAACATTTTTTATTTTTCCGAAATTTTCCCATTTAAATGTAACACCCCTCCAAATCACAAAACGATAACAAATAAAAGTAGGTAGACCTACCAGTAAGTTTGGATTTTCACTGAAAAAAAAAGTTCAATGAAATATCGCGGATGAACGAATAAACGCATCGTTAATGTGTTTGTTTTATAATCGTTATTGTTGATTAAACCCTCCACCTTTTGTCTTCAACTGCCCACTGCCATTTTCTTGCAGGGCATGGTCAACTGTGCGGGAAAATATGTACACGTATATTTTTGTGATAGCGTGTACAATGTAGGCCTACATGCTTAAAAGTTTACACTACTCAGCCCTATATAGGCCTAGGCCTTCTGTAGGTCCACTTACCAACGAAAGTTGAGTTTCCAATTGAATCCACCCCATGTCATATCGGATGCAGTGATGTACTCGAATGTTTCATCTGAGATAACATCAATGATTGGACAGACGACAGTTTTCCGGTCCTCAACAATTCTTGCCAACAGAGGCTCAAGCCATCCCTCTGCACATTCACAATGAGCATCGAGGAATGTAATGACCTGACCAGTGACGTGCTTAGCTCCCTGGAGTCTTGCACGGATAAGACCTGACCTTTTCTCTGTCCTGAAAACATAAACGGGGACTGGGAGGGTTGCCACGTAGGCTTCTAGTTTCTTGCCAAGGTGTTCGCGTTCACTAGCATCATCCACAAGAATGATTTCCTTAAGCAGTGGTCGAGGAGATCTGTTGATAACACTCCAGATAGTTCGGAGAAGAGTTGACCACGCTTCGTTGTGAAAAACGATAACGATAGATGTAGATGGTAAGAGCTGAGGATATGTCTTACTTTTACACCTGCAAAATTAATGTATTGTAAATGATAGTATGGTGAAAAAATGTGAATTAAGTAATAGTCTTGGTGATTTCAGTTTTCATCCTTACCCTTCTTGTCTAATATCTGTGAGCGATCGGTTAAATGATATCATGTCGCTGGCTAGTAGATTGAATTGATTTAGCTTAAATTTCTCCTTCATTATTACATCTTGATCAGCTGGTATGTGGACAGGTTTACCCAACTCTCCTGGCATGCCTCGAACCTCCTGAACTCGTGGTGCCGGCCGCCAGCGACGTAACTCTGATTTGTCGTAACGACCATTATCTACTTCGTTATCCTTCCCTCGATCGTGGAGTTGTTCGTATAAAATTCCCCTACCTTTACTATTACTAGAACTACCTTTCGCATCGTCTGTTTTTTCGACTAGGCTTAAGGATTGTACACTTTCAATATGTCTCTCACTGCGGTCACTGTTTGAACATCCCCATCCTGAACCTCCTGTACAGTCTGAATAGAATGTCAGCACCACTACATCTACTAGAAACCATACTAGTGATGTCAATAAGATCACTTTACAAGTGTGAATTCGAACTTTGGTCCGAAACATTGTTCAGTTGTAACGTTACCTTATAGGTTATGCTTACATGCCACACCCTAAGTAGGATAATAGAACATGAGGCAAGTTTATAAAATATCTATCGAGTTGAAATCATTACAACCGCTTCACGTAATAGTCCATGATATGTAAAGTAGCTAGTTGCCTTATATTGAGGTCGGATATTCGAGTTGCAGCCTTGGGTCAGGTGATGACGTTTCCAACTTCACAGGTCCTCTCGAGTGTAATGCACGGCATATGTCACCCTAGGAGATAAAAACATGCGTTATTGAAGTAATCTTTCTACCACTGGCAGTTATCTAAGAGATTAGGGCAGCCCTGTATGCGGTATTCTACTTAGGCCTAGTAGCCCGGGACTTATCTCCTTGAGGAAAATTAGACACAAATTGAAGAGACCGATTAGCATAGACCTAGGGGGCTAGGCTAGGCGATTAGAAGCAATATGCCTAGCTACAGTCTTATAGTTTCCGGTTACGAATAAGATTGTTACAAACAAAAAACTATTACATTGTCAAATACACCACAAAGATATTGAACTCTTACCATATGCCACCAATATTTACAATCATATACGGACAGTCGACTGGGACCTGCCACATCTCACACCTGTCTCCGCCATGACTCCCTCCCCACTCTCTTGTTATTTTCACTCACTAGTCGCCCGCGAGATGGAACCACATTGTTACCACGTCACACTCAAGTGCGGTCGAAACGGAAGTCGCCGAATGAAATGTTTTTATTTTTTTTACAATTTGCAGTGCCACGTGTTGCCCGCGACTGAAAATTAAATCATGGACTTACTGATCCCGAGCGAATGAAAACAAGTGAAATCTTCATACGACGCAACATTGGCTCTCTGTCAGTGTTTTGTTGGTTTATTCGACACTCAAAGCGATTTCTTTTGTAATATGCCATTGCCTTGGACATAAATTTTTCTGACGTCCCTCCCCAAACCCACCCACTTTTAAAAATTAAAAAGATTTTTTGGAATGTCCACGTACGCTAATACAATAAATTGTCATTGATATTGATAAGAATATTAAGTAGAAATTGGAAATCCTATTTGTTAAAATACAAAATATAAGATTAGTGAGTCCCGCTCTTGTGACAAAAAGTCTCTGCTAACATCGTTTCAGTTTTCACTATGCTAACCACCAATCAGAAGCTGTGAAATCGTCACTACCAGAACTCAAGGCCGAGTATAAAGTAAAAGGGGTCCAACTTACCAGTTTTAGAAAATAATATTAATTTCCCCTCAACCCGACTGTAAAGTTGGATGGGAGGCATATACAATATGTATAAATGGGTCAAAAAGTGCGTTGTGGGGGGGTAGGGGAGGCACGCACAACAGCTTCACGGGCAATTTTTGGTTTTAATTGATACTGGAGTAATTTTAGATTTTAACCCGGACGAAATAAGGAGAAATTCAATCAAAATTTTGACTGATATAATGCCGATGAAATTGGGTATAATTACAATATGACCCTAATACCGTAGCAATAGCTCTATTCCGTTTCTGAGGATGTCAAAACCAAAACGGGCAAAGAACAACACAAAGGAACTAAACGAATGTGAAACCAGCCAGAATAATAATAATATTTTCTTCAACCTTATCAATATAAACCATATTTATTTATAAGCTAATTGCGAGTAACAATTGTTATTCACATTGATTCGAGCTCTGTGCGATTGCAACAAATACACAGTACACTTAGTGACCTATGTAAAAACACCACCTCCACACTACACACACGCACACGGCACAATAAAATTGTACTCTGTGTAAAAACTTATCTAGACACCTCCCCTTGGAAAAAAAACCTGCCGTTGCTCCTGCATGGAGGTAGCCAGGGGCGCCAACTCCGTGGGTGCAGGAGGGCCAAAGCACCCAAGGGATATATTTGTGTGGGTGCTGCGCACCAACACAAATTATCACGAATTATCATTAAAAACGGTAATTTCACATAATATGGACTTGAATGGTATATATGCAAAAGTTATTTTTCAAACTATTTTTGAATTATTATCTTGAAAAATGCCTTACTCCCAACTTACCAAGCCCCAAAACTCAATACTTAATAATTCTCGTAAGTGTTCCATTTTTGTTTTGGTTTTCTGGTTTTTGCACTACAGAAACGACAGTATTTTAGTATTGCATTAAGTTAGTTACAGGTATTTTTTTCTGAAACGCTCAGAATTTCTGAGTCAGAAATCACTCTAAAATGCCTGATTTAAAAAAAAAATCCCCTGCGGCGCTGTGGTTGGGGGGCTCGCCCCCCAAAACCCCTTGCTGTTTTCGCCTCAAGTAGCTTAATCTACCGACTTCAGTTTGAGCACGCACATTCATTCTGAAAACTTGGCGCCCCTGGAGGTAGCGAATCTTATGATAAGGCAAACTGATCTTGAAGTGTGAGATATTCAGGCCGCTACGATGCTTGTCCATATGCGACCAGGATTGAAATGATCGCCACTCCACTCCAACGTTGTGTTTGTTATCGCTACTAAAGAACAAGAGAACAATGCCCGTAAGTGACCTATTGTGTAACACACGACTACAGGCCATGGCTATTAATAAACAACGCCATTTTCAACTAGTCAAACTACGAATACAACGAAACACGTGTTGTAAAGGTCTGGGAAACTACTAATGGACATGTTTGGAAACATTCAACCATACTATTACAGCAATTATTTTAAGCAGGAAATGTGGAAGAGGGGGCAAAGCAAAGGGAAGAATCAAGGCTACTATTTCGTACTCAATTATTATTGTGAGTCAATCAAAGTCAGATGTATTATTATTTACTGTGTACATGTGTCTGCCAATCTGTGTTTTGGGTAATGCTTCCTTTGTTTTAACATTAGGATTTATGAAAGTATTCATAGGTTGCACGTACGTCACATCTTTGCGCGTGGCGGCCACATTAATTGTGATCAAGCTTTGACGTTGCCATGGAGAAACAATTCAAGGCTGTTGTGGTAGAGCACAGAAATTCTTAGTTCTTTAAAATTCAGCGTGTTTTTTTTTAACTAGGAAAACGCTCTGTTTGACGCGTTGATTAGCGAGCGCGTCAATATCTACGAACTTTCTGGCGAAAAGTTTTCAATGCTAATACGAACAACAATTAACAACAATTCAAGAATGCGCATTGCAAAAATTGTTCTTATTTCCATGGCTATTAGCCTATTATACTTTCCGACATGGTTGTATGCAGTGCAATGTGCGTTGCTAAGAATTTTCGTGGTCAAGTTTTCAACACGGTCCACCACCGTTACTAATTAACACTTATTGACAGCAATAGAAATGTAATTTCTGCCTCTAATACGTGTCGCATTGCGTTTACATTAGTATATTCGTGACCGGACAAAACTTTACTACAAGATAGCCACCTCACATTTTGCCGTTACTGCGTTTTAGAAAAATATTTTCGAGTAACTTTCGTGTAACTTTGCCAATACTTATCAGATCGCCATTACAGTAACATATTCGTGACCGGAACAACTTGTAAAAAATCTGGCTATCTCACATTTTGCCGCCATTTTGTTTCAGAAAAATATTTTGCAGTAACTATGGTGTAACTTTGTAACTTTTCGAACGATTTTGCCTCAAAACTATACACCTTCAATCCACATCGAGGCTTGTAGATGGTCCAAATTTCAAGTTGATCGGACTTTCCGTTCGACCGCTATCGACGGACATAAAAAAACAAAAAACAAAACAAAAACAGAACGAAGTGCCATAAGTCAAGTGGAAACGCTCGCTTCGCTCGCTTAATAAAATTGGTGTGTGTTATAATTTTTTTATTTTATAATTACTTATGTTTACTTTTTAAATTCTAAATAAGGTTTATTTATTGAATTTGAATAGTATTTGCCAATGATCTAGGATTGGTCCTCATCAATTGTGTCGCAATCATGGCCGCTGTGACGTCACGTGGGAACTATGAATTGTATATTATTGTCGGAAGAAGGTGGGGGGGGGGGGGCGGAATGGTAGATTGGCCGCCTGAGGTGACACGAGTTTCACCCCCCCCCCCCCCCCCTCCTCGGGTGGAATAGGAGGAAATATAAAAATATAAGAGGAAGGAAGACATCATATTTCCAGCCACTTATAATGCGACGGCAGATACAACCACGACATATTTCTTCCGCTTCTAGCGCTTCACCCCAGAGTCCAGAGTCCAGACCCATCTTCATAACATGCAAATGAGAGTGTTGTCCTTGCCCCATCCCCTCGGAAAAAAATACTTCTGACGCGCCTGGGTTTGGGTGACTGGGGCCCGTATGCGCAAGTTGGAGTTGAAAACTTAAATATAGTGCTCTAAGTGTAATAAGACAGTAATTATTTCTGGCACCAGATTACTTGCGTTTGTCACGTTGCCTTTTAGTATTGTATTTTTGTGTATTCCTAAAACTATTTTGTATGAAATGTGTATACGACTTATTTTCACACTTAATAAACGACTCTGGACCCTGGATCAAAGCCCGGCAGGCTCAATCACACTTCAGGGCTTTACAACAGCTCTTGTTGACAACAGTCAATGGAAAGATCACATGATAAAACATTTGAATACGTTCAAACATTTGTTACAAATTGGTGGTTGTCGAGGGGGCCCCTAGGTCGCGGGGCCCGTAAGCACCGCATATCTCTACTGCCCATAATAACCTTCTTGGACCATGTCTACTGCCCACGGCTCATGACCGTGAACCGCCAAGTCTACGAATAGTCCATGAATACGACATCGTAAAACAATAAATGCAGATCATAAAATTAATGTATTTTTTGAACCAGCGATAAAAGGTATATACTCCTCTCGTAAACTGATATAATAACACTCTAATAACACAGTTACAAACATATACAGGCTCAGGCTTTGCCTCTTTGACTAAAGCTGCGTTCCAGAATTCGTCTCACAGTCACAAGTATTCTCGGACTACCTATACAGTAACGCCAGGACATAAAAGGGACACTAATAGGATTTGTTTAGCTTCGTAAATGGGGGAATATCCAATAAAATTGGACTATTTTAAATATTGATTGGACTACTGTTGGCTGAGTGAGATTAGCAATCCGATGAATTCCGGAACGCAGCTTGATACTGATATAATATTAGAACTGAGAACTGAAAGTGACCATTGTACAGCCACTGTTTTCCCTTTTGGATTATACCTTAGTAGGCCATGAATAAATTAATGCTCAAAGGATCGCACACTAGCACGTGCAGTGGCACACTCCCCACAGGTTGGCGACCACTGGAGAAGAACCCCGGTGTTTTTGTTACCTGCGTGCGAGAGAGAGAGAGGGGAGAGAGAGCGAGAGAGAGAGACTGCATACATCGCCCCAGGTAAGGACTTCACTTCATGGTCATCTAAGAGCAATGCCGGTGAGAACAAGCCTAGCCTCGTATGCCCAGTCTAGTCTCGCTAGCGACGAGTGTCGAACAGCACGGGCTGTACGCATGCGTCAAACACTATGACAGTGTGATTGTTGTGACTAGTGTTAGTGGTATTACTTCTTCACGGTGGTGTGAAAGCGATGACGAGACTGGCGAAACAATAACCTCGTCAGTCGGTATGCGTAGGCGTGTTACATCTCGACCAACAGGTATTATTTGCTGATCCCACCTGTGGCTGGTTTTTTATTGTTATATATAATTTTTTAGTTTACTTTATTTTTTACTTACCAATAATACAAACTAAAATTAATCGTAATTACTATTACATGGTACTAGCTTGATTATTATGCTTTGTACTATCATTATGTCACGTGTGTCAGTGTCATCATCTTCATTGTCACTCATTATTGTTGTTGTGATGATCTTTACTCTTTATTAGTATGCACTCAGTGCATACTAATAGTATTCACAGTAGTATTTACCATTCATATGTATTGCTGCTGGATGTCAATGTGTATAACAATGGTGGTGATGATGATGATGATGATGATTATTATTATTTAATTTGTGACTTTACTTTTTTACTGCAAGTAATGTATGCTATTGTAATATGTATTTCATTATGAGAAATATCCAAAATTGAAATCCATGTAGTCAGGATGACTACCGTGGGTGTTTTTTTATTTTTTTTATTTTGCCGTCATTCCTTTATTCATTTCATTACGTTTTACTACAAGCGCATCGGAAATTGTAGTAGGGCCTAGTTGTAAAATAACTCGCCGGTTACGTTTTTGGTGGTACAAAAACTATATGTAATTTTAAAACTTAAACTCAATACCTTTGTGGTTGAGTGAATGCAGGCGTCTATTTTTAAAGGAGAAAACATGCAGTTCAACAGACAGGCTAACGTTTTCTGACAGGTGCCATATAATATTATCAAACTAATTTATCAGATCAATCCCCATGTGGCTTGCTTTACACATCCAGCCAGCGCAGGTTGCAGTTGGGCTGCTTACGACGATTTAATTTGGGCTACTCGAGCCCATGCACGTGGTTAAGACTTGACCCCTGCCGCTTAGGTCACTTGGGTCACGTGCTTATATTCGTGCGATACTGGAGTGATCGGGCCGCACTTCGGCCGCATCTGGTCGGCCTCGGTCAATCTAACCTTGACTCCCGCACCGCATATACATATACTACTGACATTATCACTAGCTGGACAGCTGAGTTGCCTCGATCGAAATTAAACTAGTAAAAAGTGTCTTGTTGGTCATCGATTCTGTGAAGGTCACAGGTCGAATAATGTGCTTCTCGATGTCGAAACTACGAAGAAATGATTGGTAATCAGTGGCTACTGAAGCAGAGCGTTCGAGGCGTGACATTCAAAACTTACCAAGCATGGTCGGTTCATAACTTGGTGCCTAGACGAACACAAGGTAGGCGTTGTGTGAGGTTAGATTGCACATTGCATTATGTTCGTTTGATTTACCTACACCTTTTGTACAGTCCCCATGCTCTTTCATGGGGTGTTGTGCAAAAAGTACAAAAGGTGTAGGTAAATCAAACCTAGTGTTTACAATATTGGCATATTACAGTTCTCTTTAGTGTTTACTAATAAAAGAAGTAGGGACATATGGTGTATCGAAATATTATGCGCGTGTTTGTGCGCTAAAAAATACGCACGTTTTGTGCTCGGTTTTAGCTTAAATGTCATTGTTATCAAAGTCAGTCGTCAGTACACGGTTCAATGGTAATTGCAAGTTTACTCAAAATGGTGTATCAGAGGATCCCATAATTTACTAACATGGTTTTATGAATACATACAAAGCAACACCGTCCGAACAATAGAACAATATATAGCCAATCATCTCTCGTATAATTGACTTCGTGAAGTTCTGCGATCACCATCCAACTCACTGTCTTGTATACGTTTTTTGTATTTTATAGGAGCACAAGATTGCATATTACGATCTAACAGTAGGATGTATAGATCTACAGTCCAATCTACATGCATTGTCATGCACTTTTGATTGCAAGTTAACATTAAAGTCCCCCACTGAAAATCAGTCTTGTTACTGAGTGGGTAGACTATAAATATGAAGTTTTTTTATTTATTTATTTATAGTTTCTTCATTTTTGGTTAGTATGGTCACTTGACTTATTGCCATTGGTCACCTCATACGACAGGCAGAGCTACCTGACCTGAGGCACGTGCGGATCTTATTGGTTTGATTGGTATGGGGTTTTAGGTCTCACATTTCTGCGACGTTGCCAGCGAGAACCATCGCATTTCTTATATTATATCGTCGTATACAGTTATTGTAACTACAAATATAAATCTATGCATTCATTTATTTGTTTAGATAAGAAATTATGCAAGATACGAGTTGGGTTGAATCAGTCTAGACTGGGCAACAGTCAGGAAGTTTGTGGTTGATCAGTGACGCGTTTTCCTGTGGATGTATCAAATCCAAGAGTGGTTTCGTGGTCTCTCTTGGCGACATATTATTGTTGTTTCATGTTTGTGTGAAGATTATTTTCAGAACATAACATGGTTACAACTTACAATAACCATACAATATGAATATAGGCTAGTATAGAGCTGCAAAACATACATATATATTCAGTTGTGGCGTGGCGTGGGCGGTCTATATATATTAAAACATATAATATGTCCCGCAATAAAAATATTATTTATACTATGAATTAACTACAAAAGCACTCTCAAAACTCGTAAAAATAACGCCAATTACCAAAAGCTTGGGCTGCACGCTTCAGACCTCCCATGCTTTATACAATCGTGCGATGTTCGCTCTGCCTGTCGTACGAGGCGACACCACTGAATACATAATGGAGTGCATAAAAACACTCTCGTGCTTTTCTTTTTTAATCACATTTTATTTCTCAATGAAAAGTAGGAGTGTAAATAAGTGCCGGTTCTAAGTACACTTTTCCATACTTTTTACTTTTTCATGCATAATTTATTGCTGGCTAGGTTGATTGGGGACTGGGGAGATTGGGATTGCAGGTGGACGATTTCCTACACAGTCTGTATCATCGGAAGATCAGTTTCATGGCAATGCACACAACAGGAAAAGTCTCTGATCAGAAATCTTATCCAGTACCTACTAACTATATCACCATTACAACCAGCAATATCATCGAATACACTTAAAAACTCGATTCGCTTGCTAGATTTCTATGAAATGTACGTGAAATGGATGAATGATGCCCATAAAAACAAGAAGAATCCTAAACTAGACGTCTACCTTTTATACCGATTGATGTAAGATGGTAAAAATGTACATGGATGCGAATATCTGTCAACATTGTCGGCATGGGTATCTATACAGTGAGTGAGTGACAGTGCTCTGCAATGAAGGTATTGTGTAAAAAACAAACATGGTAAAATTCATCATAACCACTTTAAAATTATGTTTATGACGTTCCTTGGAATGCACCTGTTGCTCCATAAACCGTGCTAATGAATGCGTATAATATTCGAAAGCTTGTTGAGTAGCAGGATGTTTTGAAGAATAACAACCAGCTTGAAGTGAGTGATCACATTACCGTGTCCAACACTGATTATCGTACTTCGGTGGCTGTGCCAATAATATTTATTGCATTCTTGTTCATTGCGGGAAATTTACGGCGGAAAACTAGGTACGAGTATATTAATGTCAACTTTGCAAAACTGACGAGTGTTGACTCGTGCCGAAATAGGCGGTGTTTCATCACCTGTTTACTAAAAAGTGAGGTTAAGACAACCATAATAAACTAATAGCCACTTCGTAAAATGCCTTGCAAGTTGGTTCGTAGGTCTATTCATTAATTCACTGAAGTTTCAAAATACTTGCACAGTTCTCTCGACATACACTATTCAATTTGCTGTCGAATTTGTTGGAACATGAGCTTTTTTTGGCTATGTGCCATTTCATATCAAGTATGTAAATAGAAAATAAAATAAAAATAATTGAAATTCTATAGCCAATCCGTTCCTTCACGAATAAGTTATTTCAACACGATCCGATGTCTTGTTATTTGTAGATAATAGGTATAATTAACTGACTGTTCTGAGCGGGGGCAATATGACCACATACCACGTGCTCGCTGGCTAGCTTCCTACTCTTTTATTTCTACAACTTTTTAAGATTTTTGGACTTATGTTGTATTTAAATATGCATTTTATCACGGCCAGACGGGCCACGGTCACCATTCATAATATCTCAAACTATATTGTTCCTATGGTTTTATAATATAACTGTTTATTAGGTTTTCCCAGTATTTCTATAACAATGTAATGGGAATTTTATGTTTCGTGCGATCAGCCAATCATGGCAGGTTACTTTTTTTTGCATCTCATACAAGATATTGTTCCTACGTTTTGATGGTTTACATGTCATACAGTATGTATCAAGTAGTTAGTGTACGTGGTTCAATTCATTGCATGCAAAACCTATACTTTAACATCCCAAAATCGATTAAAGAGTGTTGAAACTCTAAAAAACGTCCTGCGGGGCAAATTCGGGGGGTCCTGCCCCAACCTCTTCCACCCGTATGGAAACTATTATTTCACTTTGCCCCCCCCCCCCCCCCCCCTGAAATATATACTGGCGACGCCCCTGCACGCAGATGATCTACGAATTGTGACTCCGTTTACACTCATTTGAGTTTGACGATGATATAGACTAAGAGACGTAATCGCAGGCTGCACGTACGTTTGCAAATACTAGACAGGATGTATAGTCGGACGTAAGACATAAGAAGCGTATTACCACATATATTATATATACACATACCGCGCTCACAGTAGAAGATAAAAAACCACGACAGCGATAGTAATGATAGTCAGTGTGAACATATTCATTATTATATGTACGGTTGTGTTGATACGTTTTCAATATGGATGGGCCTTATGAGAATTGCCTCTCCTCACAACTAGAAAGCTTATTTTATGTGACTATGTATGTACCGTCGTACATGTAGTTTCTTGGTTTACGTTTTAAATACTTATTAAATTAGAATTCAATTTGGATTATTTACAAGTCAAAATTTTAGTGTGATATGTTATTTTAATCAAGCTTTAGTCATACTTAGATTAAACGATAATGCAGAAGGGCTGTTGGCTTTCGCGTCCCGCAGCCGCAGTCTCATTTTAGTCCACCGTAGTACAATGCTCGGAAAATCGTACAATTTATTTTTAATAGATATATATATATGTATAGATAAACAAGTTGTTTCTAATTATAATGGTATATAGTATTTTCCTATTTCTTTTATTTTCAAACTGGGGATCCTACAATCAATGCGAATGCGATATATTGAAGTGAAGGGAAACATTACAAAACAATTCACAGTATCCTTCCGTCAGAATAGGCAAAGGGTAGTCTCTACGTCACAAACCGCAGAAAATGTTCATTTTTAAATTATATCTCAAGATTGCAACAAGAAATCGAAAATCTAAATCAGCAGCGAACTTTGCTTTGGTAAGCCCTACAGATTGAATAAAATATTATAACCATTAGCGTAGTATTTTGATTATAATTCGATAATTAGTAATTAAATTGATTATTTATAAAAAAACATACTGATTATAATTTAAGTCACGACTTAGTGCATTCAATGTGTAGGGTTTACTAAACCACAGTGCGCTGTTGATTCAGATTTTCGATTTCGAAGCCCATTCTTGTGATATAATTTAAAAATGAAAATTTTGTGCGGTTTTTGACGTAGCGGTATCCTTCCCTGTTAACTGTACAATAGGGCTGTGAATCCTGTAATCGAATTGTCTAATGTTTGTCGCTATTGCAGGATTGTGAGGCCTGCAACATCTCAAATCCCTCATACTATATCACTCTCAACTGACCGAATGAAAACAAATGTAACCTAATATTTAAAGTTATGTGTGGGGAAGGGGGGGGGGGGGGGGTTGTAGTTGAAATGTCCATCCAATTAAAACCGCTACCCCAACTCGCATGAAGTACTCCACATTCTATAATCGTTCACCAAATACCAATTTGCTCGTTACTTTGAAAAGCTCGGCATCATCTCAAGCCCCCTGTGCTTCTCTCATATCATTCCAGATGAATATCTAATTAAGCATGAATGCGTATGATCGTGTGCGATATCGGTTTACGAGTAGTTGAATAATGCCCTCAGCGGAACCTGAGCGAGACATCAAGTCAATTCTCATTACAACAAGGGAAGTCGTGGACCAAATCAATTGGTTACTATCTTTGCCTGGATCTGTATAGAACCTATGCTATTAACTTATTATCACAATAATTGTATATTGATTAATGCAGTGTAGAAAGTAACGTCCCAAGAATATATTTCGGGGGGGAGGGGGGGGGGGGCTCATGTGAATTTTGATATAAATCTCGTGGTGAAGTCTGCTCATGGGTGGGTGCCCGACATTTTAAATTTTTATTTTGCCGTAGTCAGCATATGAGGTCCTTATCCATCGTTTATGTAGTGATGTAAGCGTCGGTAGACTTACCTGACGTCGGCAAGAGGTGGTCAATATCCATCCCTTACGTGAATCGTTAAAGATTATAGCGAATCAGAATACGGGAAAAGTTACTCGAACAATTGCTGGTTGAAAGTGAATTATACTCTTACCCGACTGTCTCATAGATCCATAACGTCTAACTCACGTTCCGTCTTGGAAAGCACTATACGATCGTATCGAAATGCACATTTCCACATACCCGTAACGAGATAAGTTCACGGTCTTGTTCCGTTGGTCGCGTTGAATTGAAAGTAGGCGTGGCACCGAGTAATTAATAATGTCGTTTTTATTGTATTGTTTGTTTAAATAAAAAGACACGTTATTTACATTTTTTTTTCAGAAAAGTACAACTGTTTGTTTGCACTTACCAGAACAGTTGTGGAACACGTAATATACATAAAATGGATGGTTCAAAACGAATTCATTACTGTGTATATTTTGTTTTTGTAATTCCCTAATTTAACTCTGTGTTCAACAGCTGAGCGATGCTAGCGCTCCTTCGGCGTCGGTGGCGACTCTTTCCACTAATACTCTCCGTCTCGGCCCTCGGCTTCCTTCTCATTTGGACGTCGAAAGATGGCAAGACTTCCGACACCGAAAGAGAGGATTGGGTGTCCGTCAGGTATGTCCTAGTCCTAACTCCCCCTCTTATTTGATAGTAGAAACAAGCGTGTGATCTTCGTGTGCTTTTAATAATATATCCTCCTCTGCAAAACACCACTGGATGTAACATTATATGATAAGCTGTTCTTATCGTTAACCTGAGGCCTGAGCTATAATGTTTCTTATGTTTTTTGTTGCTTTGTCTTGCTTTTGTATTATGTAAAACAAAACTGATTCATGCAACTCATATAAATTAGAAACACCTTAAAGCCGTTCACGGTACGTAGCCCATACGGTTGGGGAGCAGGTCATAAGCGTACCCTAGGGACGTAGGTTCGAATCCCGCATAAGACCATGGGTCTTTTTAAATTGTCCTTCACCTTCATCATCAACCCTCATCGTCTCGAATAGCATTTCAATAATAGGAACGTCAAGAACAATATCAACCCAAAACAATGTTTATAAGTTCAAGCGAGAAGCGACAGAGAGAGAAAGAGAGTTATGCAATATATTTCTTTACAAACAATTTTTTTCTCGCAAGTCGCGAAACTATAATGAATCTTTGACTTTGAGGAACCCCCCACTTGAGTGAGGATATAATCACTTCCTCCGTTGTAAGTACGAAGCTTCGAGCTAAGCCCTCTGATTGGGTGACGCCTAGGTCTAACGTCTGAAGATACCAAGTTCATTGTTCGGTCACGTATTTAGTACCTTGTTCATGTTTACGTGCACTCCCGTAGACCATCCGAGAGGCACCGCCTCCTAAAGTCATCACGTTGTCTCGTAATAATGGCGAGGGAAAGCGAAACATCTTGTCAAGGCTACGCTACAGAGTATCGAGTTTTTTTTCTGCGTCGTATTTATTCTTCAAGACCGCTATTACGTCTGCGTGCTGTGGTATGGAGCCATTATTGAGACCCATTTTTTAAATTTATTTTTTCTACGAGTGATTATTTCAAGTCGGCAAAAAATATTGATTTGGCTCTTGGCTGTGCAATGTTTATTGTTTGGTGATGATGGATGAATATTTATGGAACTCTAGTGACCTTCGTTTCGAACTCGGATATTGTTTTGTTGTTTAAACCCTGTATTGTGCAATGCCATGAACCTGCGAATAATTACAGGGTAGGCTACTTCGACCGATAACTGCATGGCCAGCTCGGTGGAAACGCGTTTACACGTCTGCAATGCTAAGTCAAGCCCGTTACCGAAAACGATTTTAAATTTTTATTTTTGATTTTCAATTTTTGATTGTTCATTTATCTAGGTTTGACATTCCTTCCAAACCATTCTCACAGCAATTGTATATCATATATCAGCAACTAGTCCATGAAGCATGGCACAAAACCTACCCTGGAAAGACATATCTATTTAAAACAACATGTCCATACTTTTACTTCTAGCTAGTGATCAATTAATGCAAAACCAATTTGTTGTTGTCCTTTTGCACAGTACCACGAATCTTATCTCCAAGTTCACATACTGTAAAACGTGTACTACATACAAATTATATTAGGCTATACAATTAGTGTGTATATGCGCGACAGATCTGCCAATTATACTAAAAATGCATACTCAAAGTTGACATAGTCACTCATAGAGTCATAACACGTGTTATTAAAACCACTAATTGGACAACTCACTGTTCCTTGCCAAGATTAAAAAATACGCAATATTTCGAGCACTACTCAGCAATCTTCGACGGGCTCACCTCTCGTGCTCGAAATATTACGTAATTTTTAATCTAGACAAGGAACAGTCTCCAATTAGTTGTTTTAATAACTTTTCACCTATTCTTTTCCGTTTTTTAATATAACACGTACTGTATCCCCAATGTGTTCGATTTGGTTTAGTTAATACTTTTCATCAAGTTCAGTTGAGCCTGTGGTTGAGCTATTGTTGTGTCTATCAAAGCTATTTATCAAATTGCTGTGTACAGTCAAAGATTACTGAGTGGGTACAGTATCACTATCAGTCTTATGTATATACGACCCAATCAGCATAATTACTCGTAGCGTAGGTACTCATTACTATTAGGCTTTGGTCTAGTAAACCGCGTTCCCTGCGTTCCGTGTTCTCATCCTGGCTTGGTCATTGGGATCTGATAATGCGCTTTTTTATCAGATTTCGATTTCTGTTTTCATATATCAAACACTCTATCTCGATTAGCACCGTTGCAAAAATATGAGATCGTAATTACCCCTATTACGGTATTTGATATCATCGTTTATGAACTGTTAACGGGCGTCGGTAAGCGGAGTGGGGAGGGAAATAGGGGTCACTTTTACCCCGCCTTGGATGAGACATATTATTAAGCCCGAGTTCAAAAATACCTAACGCAAATTTTGTTGTAAATAAAATTGATTGAAAGAGGATACAATCCCCACTGCTTCATGTTTATACCAATTAAAAAATTTCCTAAACTCTGTGTGTGGCATTCATAGATTGTATATTTACTAGCACAATATCTGAAGGCGCCCATGTCTCTTTACCTACAATGGTTGTCGTTCTATTGGAAGTACCAAAATGAGTTCCGATTGTCATGCTCAGTCGTTCAGACCTGGGTAGTAACGTAACGGAAGTAACGCGTTACTGTAACGAAACTAAGTTTTTGAGTAACGTGCCAACAATCTCATACAAAATTCTTAATGTAACGGAAAGGTAATTTCTCCACTTATTTTACTGTAATTTAGGGTTATCAACGAGTTTCCGGCGGCCATTCCCGATGCCTTTCAAAACGTCAAACAGTATAGTTCGTATTAAAAGATAGCAAATTCATTAATTTTTATAACGTCAAAGAAAAATTTGATATTAAATTAATAAACGTCTAAGATTTCACCTAAACAGAGCTTCACTTTTCAAACTTCTCAATCAAATTTCCTCCCCTTTCCTCTGATGACGTAAAATCTGAAGGAAGATATCTTTAATTTCAAAACTAACATTTGAAAGTAATTGAGCAACCTTTTTTTCATAAAAAGTAATGTAATATTACAGTTTGGCTGAAGTAATAAGTAATTTACCCAGATCTTCAGTCTTCTGACTTCTGAATAGGTCTCTACCGCTGGTTGGTTTACTTGAGCCTTCAATAGCCTCTTCTAGAAGTTGAATCGTTTGGAATAAAACGAGGTAAGCCTACTTGTCAGCTTCCTCACGGACCTCACTTCTCAGTTATCAGACCTGTTGCAGCCACAGAATGCATACGAATCACAGAACATAGAGATAAATGTCATCGCTAGAGTCGGTGTGTTTGTCGTTTTATGTTTGTAGTTCTTCTATCATCAGGTGCATCCTCCACTTATTTACTACACATACCTATAATAAAACACTATAAAATATATGTTCGTACATAACCCAACGGCAAGGTTATGCGGTATACAAAATACAAACAAAAGTAAAAGAAACGCTAACAAGTTGGTAAAAGTTGATAAAAGTAAACATATTCCTATTGGAGATGACGTTTCGTGCTTTTTACATATTATTTTATTATTGCAATCATGCAATTCTAGAAGATGAGGGATGATTGTATGTGAAGATGAAGGAAACACAAAAACCCTTGCCTTATGCGGGATTCGAGCCCACGTCCCTTAGACGGCCCCTGCGCCCAAACGGCATGCTGCATATATGAGCCACCGCAGACGACATTATTATAGCCTACCTATTATAACCATTTTCCGCATTATAATTTAGGTCATGTTATTTTCTTCATAACATTCTTTGTACAATTCCCTACCTAAGAATTCGTGCAATAATAAGTAATGCCTTACGGAAGGCTCAAATTGAAATGCCCGACATGTAACCAATGTGATACGGGCGGTTGTCATTGTCATATGCGGCGAGATGATTGTCTTACTGAAAGTGGAACGCGATATTTTACAGATTCTACGCTCTTTACAAATTATTATGTTGGTCGTAAAAATGTGGTTCGTTTATTTTAGTTCACATACCTAAACTTCAAGGCGGAATAAAGCCAAGAGCGTACTCGATTGAACGTAATTAAAGCAAACAAACAGGATCATTTTTTAACACAGCTTCTTCAAATGTCACATCGTCACAAATAAACATCAGGCAGTCAAGAATAACATAATACCATGTGGTGGAAACACGCACGCACGCACCTAAGTAAGGCGCGTAACTTGTAATTATAACTAGTCGGTATCCGGTTGCCCTTCGATTTAAAGTTTGTATTTTGTTTTCTGGCTGTTTGGATGAGATAACATTGGGACCGGGGACAAATTGCATATACGTTATAAAATATATTCCAAACGGGTGTAATCAACATCCCCAACCGTCTTGTTAAAGCGGGTTAAAGGTTATACTAATACCGTGTACAGCTCCATCAATTCACTTTGGCACCTCCACGAAGTTTTTGAAGTTTTATCTAAGATTACGTGTAAGAGCAAACCAAAACAATTTGTTTGTCGGTAATAACAGGGAATCATAATGTTGACTATCTGTGGTAAACTGAATGTTTCAATCTAAAGTAAAGTGTAATAAGCTTGTATTAATGTCTTTGCTGATAAGCTTCTGCATACATCCCAAATACAAAGAACTATAGAAAGTAGTTGCATATGATACAGTTATTAAATTATGGTATGTGCACATTATTGGATACAGGAAATAATTATGCTAATGAAACTAGTATTTTTGCCAGATGTTGTAATATATTGTGATTGTATTGCCATGTTCAGAGGTTTTAGACCAGGTTACTGGCAATTGTATTATGAAGGGGAATCGATATATTGTATAGTTTAAATTTTGTATTGTTAACAAGAGGAATGGAATAAAGGTTGGTATTTTATTTTGTACCACAGAGAAAAAAAAACACTTTTTTCTTTATTTCTTTCTTGCTTTCGTTTTCAGTCACAAAGTTATTCCGTCGTGGATTTTCACCCATCTTCACAAAGTTTCATTTCCGTAAAAGAGTGAATATATTATATTTTGCACTATAGGCATTTCAATTTGAACAGGTTTGGCATTGGCCAATGCAACAGTTGCTATACCTGAATTTCCAGCTATATTGCTTGTTTTGGGTATACTGGTATGTTTAAAAACATATATTAACTTTACACTTAAATATATATATATATATACCAAAATGGTTTTATAAGTACCATCCCAAATACAACATAAAAGTGTTGAATTGTTCATATGATAGGTTTGGCACGACGTAAGTTATGTTTGTCTGTAAGTTATACGTAGCTGTAGGCCCGGAGTAGAATATGTGCATGGTTGCTCTGCCTGTCGTACGAGGCGAGTACAGCCGACGCTATATAACCTCGCGGTTGAGTGTCATCATAGATGGGACACACACATGGGGTATAGAGAGCTAGTTTTCGAATTATCACTTGCGTCAGTGAAGTGGAATTAGAGTGGTACGTACGTACTCTGTATTGTGTCAATCATCTCTCCGACAACCTTGTAAATCTTAACGACCTATATAATGTGTTCTTCCATCATCTACTATTTGCATATTTACAACTCGGAGCCCGCGTCTCAGCAACGTGATACAGCAAACACCTAATTGAAAACCAGTGCCAAATTAAAATTCGTGCTTCACAGGTTAGCGTATCTAAATAAATTCCCAAAGACTTTGTGGCGTAACTCCTTATGGTGCAAGATGTGCAGTGCACAAGTTTACACGGCCACCTAGGGGCCACCCCCTCTCAACCACCTGTTTGTAATTAATGTTTGTGTTAGAAAAAGAAAGTATTCACGAAGAGCTGTCAGACAGTCAGATGTGATGTTTTCAACAGTTGTTGTCAATAAGTGTTATACACACTGCACTGTGATTTATCCTCTCTGATGTTATGTCATATACTATCCATCTTGTCCAGAATCAGTTAAACTGTCCAGACGAGTTGGTGCAAGCAATCTTCTTTGATATAGCTTTGGTCCTGAGAAAAGGAACTTTTAGCATTGCTTAGACCATGATATGTTGAATTTGAATTCACACGTAAGTAATCTAGTGCCAGAAATATTGACCATAATTACTTAATTAGTATTCTTAAAATACTACGTTTTAGTATTGTGCGCAAACATTAACATTGTGCCAGCGTGGAGGGCCAAAAATCTAGCTTGCACACGCACCCCGTAATTTTGATTAACGCCACTATCTAAAGGATCTTCCTCCCATCGCTGCATCAACTAGCCAGTGCTTCGTGTAGCGTGCTAACAGGAAGCTTAATTAGTATGCAGCTTTCACTCTTTCATTACCAGGTTTGTGTTACTGTTATAGTACAAGAGTAGAATCAATCGGACTCGGTCTCGCATGCACTGGACGAGCATTGTTTCAGCTCGAAAGCGGAGCCGATTTTGTCCACGCCCAACGAGACATGACGAGACATCGGCTGTGTAATCCTGATGACTGTCGGTTTGTGAATGTTCGGTAGTGGTAGTTGTATTGTAGTGTCCTTATGTCCCACTATTATAGTGTCAAACAAACAAAGACCCGTGTGCTTATGGCTTGGCTTATAGCGACTGCAAAGCAACGCTAAGGCCAACAACCTTTTGCGACATACAGCTATGAAGTATTTGGTATTGACATTGCCACGAAATGACCAATTGAAAATTACAAAATATAAATATATGAAAACTAACTATCGATCTTTGATTGGTTATAGCCTACTCGTGGATTGTGTTCGGAGCCTACAGGGTTGGTTTAGTAACTTTAAATTAAAGTCCCCCACTGAAAATCAGTTTCGTTACTGAGTGGGTAGACTCTAAATGTGAATTTATTTTTTTATTTTATTTAAAGTTTGGATGCAGAGCTGCGTCAGAAAATCACTTGTGTCCGTTAGAGTAGAGAGACAAGACTATATAAGGTATAAGTCAACCGTTGAATCTCGGAGAGGTAGAGTTAATCAGCCGTGGACCGAACATTATTTATTTAGCAACCTTTCAGCGATGCAGTTTGTTGTTTGTGGCACGTGTTTATTAGTTACCTACACTACAACCTTGTCAAAATATTCACGCAACCCGGGCAGAACAAAGAGCCATAGTTCCATTGTAAGCGGCTTCATCAGGTCGACTCACAAGCGTTATACTGCCATAGGCGAGTAATTCAGGGGTTGCATTTTGTAGCATCAGCAACGCCTGCTGTATTTTAATTATTTTTAAATTATAAAAGTCCCCCACTGAAAATCAGTCTTGTTACTGAGTGAGTAGACTCTATAAATACAAATTTATTTTATTTATTTAGGCCTATACATTTTAAAGGCCAATTTTTGTTGTCACCCGTGTTGTACGGATATCAAACTTATGGCATTCCCAAAATCGAAAATGTCAGATGAAATCAATTTTAAAGTGATTGCAGAATGAAGATTCCAACTATTTTTGATGGCTTTAGTGCCTAAGGTATGCTTGGGAGCCATACCATGCAGTATAGGACACGCGTGTCTATACAGTAGAACCACCATCGGACAGCTGTATAATTACGGACAAATAAATGTCAATCAAATCCACTAGTTTGTCATTTGAAATCATTAGTTGTGCAGCGCATGCGCAATGCGCAATGCGCATGTCTAGTAGATGATGGAGACACGGGTCATTTAGTTTCACTTGTTCGCAGAAGTTCATCACTGCGAGGAGGGGAAAGGGAGGTGGGCGTAATGTGCATGGGTGGCAATGGAGTCAATTTGGTGAAACGCGTACAAGAGAAAACAGTTTCTCCTATACCTACTATATAAAACTCAAATTTTAAATTTCTACAGCAAATCCAATGATTCTTACAGTTGCGTTCTGCTGTGTTTAATAATACTTTCACTGACGTAGACATTTGTTTACGGTAATCTGTCATTGTTCACAGATCAAAACAAAAAAGTCGCCGTCCATAAAATATCCAGAAAAAAATAAAGGTTTCTTACACACGTCACAATGTATCATTCATTCTATGATCGCTACCCACGCTTTATAATTTGCTTTGCATACGACTTAGTAATTATGACCATAATTATGAGGTAAAATACAAATTGTACTCATTCTTGTGTGGATAACGTGTTGTGTTTAGAAAAATTGTTCTTACATAGTTTCTTAGTTTCCGGCCTCAATATCCCTCATTTATAAGGTCAAATTTCAGGTAAACAATACTTTATTTAAATATATGACGCAAACAATAGAATGATGAAGAGATGTGAAATGCGGAAAGCACAATTTTATACATTTTATAAAATTAATCCCACTCTCCGAAACAAGGTTCTATATGGTCAACTGAAGGTTCGCCCAACAATTTTCTATATAAATTTGGATGTAAAATCACATGTTTATGATGTACGCGCTTCCGTTTTCTTTTGTGCTACCTCATAATTAGCAACTGGAATGAAATGTGCGTCCACTAATTTGAGCCACACAGGAAAGAGGACGCACAGCACTGGCTATAGTTACATCGTATTGTTTGCTTGTTTGCTGTTAATAACGTTTATTATCGTGTAGTAGTCCCTTCAAACAGTTAAGCCCATTTCACTAGACAAGAAGAGGTTGTTTCATGTTTGACAGTGAGAGGGGAGATTTTCGTGTAAACCTAATATGTGCTAATATGTGCTGTACTGCACATATTTCTATCGAGTGTAACTGCAGTCGGTACACGGTGCTATAGTTGAGAAACTGTAAGAATGACGGCCCCCTCCTTATCCCCTCCACAGCTACCGGACCCCCCTCAACTCCATGAAACAGCAAACAGAACAACTGAAACCAACTGATTTTCAGTTACGTATTTCATTTTGTCAGGTTGTCACGGAGTTGAGGGGGGTCGGGTAGCTGTGGAGGGGATATGGAGGGGCCGTCATTCTTACAGTTTCTCAACTTTATCCGTGTGAACTTGTCAGTTTAGCCTGATGTAATATTATATAGAGGCGACCAACCGACCAGCAACCTACCCTGTAGTTTATAATTAACACAACGTCTGCGGGTTTGCATACAGCTTTCCCACGTTTATTTACCAATAATCAATAATCAATAGCAGCTCTATCAACATTTAGGAAAATGTAACGCAAGTTCAGCAAGATATTGGATGTCGCGTTCTGAATATCAATAACATTGTTCGTTGTGTTTGTATTGTCTACGTAGGGAATTACAAGGACATGTTTCCAGTGAACTGCATGCTAATGTTTCATTCGTTGCTATGATTGCTCGCATATCACAATTTTGTGTTTATAAGAATAGAAAAGCATATAATATCCTTATCATCGAATAAAGCAATATCTACTAAACTCAATAATGAATCGGGTATTGAGCTCTAGAGGATTGGAAATTAAGTATAAACCAACCACTATATTCTAACCTATAAAAATTTTTGTATAGCCACATTGCGCCTGGAATTTTGTTGTCTTCATTATTGAATAATTGATCGCTGATCATAAACAATTTTAAAAGTACACGATATATAACGTGTAAAATAATATATTAGAAACATTTTTCCTGCATGTTTAAATAATATGTGTAATACCCTTAATTATACAATGCTACTGAATCGAAGTTTTGGTATTTGAAGCTGAAGCTGACCGAAGCTGACTTATGTTTATAAAATTATGGATCAGTAGGACTTCTTCCTTTTGTTGTCGAGAACATTATTGGAACACATTTTATGAATTACATTTTCTTACAAAGAGATTTACAACTGCTTGAGCTTTTGACGGGCAATACAAATCATGGACATATTTCAAACTATCTACATTCTACAATATCTCGTGTTCATACAGCATATCTGTATGCGGCCTTCTTTTACCACCGAGAGAGGACCCATTGAGTGACGAGTGAGATTATTTTCTTTGGCCCACCTGTACTTATTTATAGCCCCGTTCCTTGTGTTCAAGAATGTGCCTCAGTTTTTCATCGGACGTCGCTAAGTGAGAGTCAACAGAGAGACATCCTATGCAAGCAACACAATGCTTCACACTCTGTGTCGGCAGCTAAAGTCGATCTCAGGTTAAAGTGCGCATTGACGTCGCTAGGATATTTTTACCTGGGGGGGGGGGGGGGGGGGGGGGTACGACTAAACAACTCAATTCGTGTGTAAGGTTTTTTCGATGGGAACACTTTTTAAACTGACTTTGCGACGTGAAAATAGTTATGAATTAAATTAATTGATTGAAACAGAAACAAAATAATTATATACTGCTGAGGCCGTCGCTAGTGCTCACTTGAATATCCCCCCCATCCTCCCCCCCCCCCCCCCCCGTCAGCGCCCACTTAGCATTAAGTCATCCCATCTACTTTAGACAGAAATATCCATACCTGGTCGTTGCGACCGTCATGTTTGGAATGTATTGTATAAGGTTTGAATCTCACCATATAAGAAAAGGTTTCAAATGTAGACAACGAAATAAATAGTTTAAAAAATGCATCAATGACGTGTATGACTGTGGGATCGAATGCCTACCTACCTCGCCAAGTGTACGTGTGTCATCTGTCATACTTAGCGGCTAGTGATGAATGTTAACAAGCGTGCGTATGCTAATCAAAGAAGTGTCTGATATACCAGTAGAGGTTTACGTCATAGTCACTAACGGGTGTCAATGAAATGGTCCTTCCGTCAACTTGTGATGCAGAGTGGAGGCGATGTCGCTTCCTGGCCTTGGATATTGAACAACACCGCAACGGATGCGCTTAGGTCGAGGTCGTCCACCCCCGCATCACTGTCGGGGTTACCAAATACACAAAACGGAAATCGAAATAACCTTCGCTAATATTTTACACAAATCTATCAAATTCTTTCTAAATTCGATTTTTTTTTTTAGCGGTCAAGGATTTTTGTAACTAAATTTGTTAAATAAATAAATAAATTCACATTTAGAGTCTACCCACTCAGTAACTAAACTGATTTGCAGTGGGGGACTTTAATTGAAAGTGACTAAACCAACCCTGTAGGCTTCGAACACCATCGACGAGTGAGCGATAACCAATCAAACATCAATATTATAAATATGAAACATATGAATCAGTGATTGGACAGTGCGAACACCTGCGGACAAATGCCAGAATCAAAAAGGCCGATTCAGAACAACTTTGAATTTATTGAGTGCTTCGTTGTTGGTAAATTTGCTGTCATCGCGTCTCTCTGCGTGATACTATTGATTCATTTCCTACTCTATACATAATAAGTTGCGTATATTGTCTGTCTTTCAAATCAATTTACAACTGAATAGGATATAGATACACATTAGGAAAGGATGTATATTTTGTTTGTAAACATTAAGTAAATAAATGTATAAAGTCTCCTAGCACACTTCCAACTTCCAAGTGATGAAACAATAATTTGTAGATTTTGTAATTTCCCATGTTTCCACAACTCTCGTCGTGTCGTGGGTAATATACTGCACACTTTACGAGCTGGTAATTCTATTTGCGTGAAGTGCGTCAAGACATTGGCTACATTTTGTATCTTTGTGTTCTAGGTAATACATTGTTCCGTTTTTCAAGCCAGCAACTTATCAGTTGCAAACAAACTGGCTTTGGAACAGTGTGACCTGACGCGGTCAACACCTTTATGAGTGTGGATGTTAATCTTGGATAGAAATATGCATGGATCAAGTCATAATAATAAAAACAGTGCCCATCAAACGGGGTAATATGTACGTACATATAATGCACAAAACTGGTAATTCTCACGAGCTTCCGCTTTCAGTGGGAATTGTTATGTATGCGCATTAAATCATATTTCATCCAACTGTACTGCATACGGAAACAAATGTAAGTGAGGAATTTGTTATTTTATACGGGACAAAAGCGTTCGCTGTTCGCTGCTTCCAGAGGGACCAGGCCCCAGCCCCAGCCCCCAGAGGGGATGCACCAATCAGCCACAAAGCAGGCTTCTTTAGGTCTTCGATCCGTGTTTTAATGATATTGTGGTACCTGGGGCTGTCTTATATAGGGTTATTCACAGGAGGCTCAATTAATGGGGTGTCGCTATCAAGTTGCAAGCAATCTTCTGAGAATGCCTCTTTGTTTTTCATTCTTTATAACAGCCGTAATTATTCTCCTTTACAATGTCTGGCCGCAGCTTCAGTGAAAGTTATTAACAAAGGCAATTAGACTGGTCGAAGCAGCAAGCAGATTCTTGTACGAGGATGAGTAGGTAGGTTAGAGCAACTGGATGCAAAAACACTTGTTATGCAACAGAAATGTATTTGTTAGCAAGCTTATCTTGCAAATAAGCATTTAAACAATATAATAATCACATGGATTTAATTCCATCACTTCTTGACTTCGGAGCCGTCCTATAGCAACGAAGCAGTCAATAAATTCAAAATTGTTCTGATTCGGCCTTGTTGATTCTGGCATTTGTCCGCAGGTGTTCGCACTGTCCAATTATGTTTCATATTTGAAAATATAGATCTTTGATTGGTTATCACTCACTTGTCGATGGTGTTCGGAGCCTACAGGGTTGTTTAAATTAAAGTCCCCCACTGAAAATCAGTCTTGTTACTGAGTGGATGGACTCTATAAATACGAATTTTTATTTTTTATTTATTATCTACGCTCATTGATGTTTTGTGATCCGACCGAAGACATCTTTACTCAAACAACTCTTCTACACTATATTATTTTGTGGCTCCACCGAATTCACAAATCAATATGCAAACATACGTTGATGAGAAATTACAATCACTAAATAGACGAGTTCTTTGTCATACTCTCGATTTACTTTGTCGCATAAGTATCTACAACGAGATAACACAACAAACATGTTTCAACGTGTATTATACGTACTTTCAACGGCTTAGTACTCCATAATATACGCTTTGATGTTTTGTGCAGCGAGCAAAATAGCACAGCAAACGTAGGTTCCATTTTTACAAACTGCACTGAACTGTCACCAGGAACCAGTTTATTTTATCCCCTCCATCTTTTGAAATTTGAGCTGTCCTAATTTATTCTGCACATGCACGGCGCAGTCCATGTCTCACTACATAACTACTATTGAGAGTAAGGGTATAATTTAATATATTGCTCACTGGTTATAATAACTACTTCTCAAATTTTGTTGTAGCCTGATAGTCGGCGAAACGCCCCATTATAATAATCACGTGTAGATTAGAATAGATTTAAGATTTTCGTTCGAGAAATCACTTATCTAGCGGGTTACCTCATTTTGGTTTCTTTCCTCCCTTTCTCGCCAGACAAAACCAAACAAGTTCGTCTGCCATCCGTTTCATTGGACTAAACGTTCCACGTTCTTTAGCGCAATTACATTCTGTAAAACAGCTAGGATGCATCCTGAACCTGTATTATGCACTCGCAGGTATTTATTATGCTGTAATGGATTTAATGGGTTGAATTGTGTGGCTGTCTCGGAATGTCTGCAAGGTCCGTTGCAAGACTGCCGCCGGATGGGAGACCAGTCTCGTGCATGGACTACGCTACGAGATTTCAGGATATCGCTTATAAAAACCTTATCTTGACGAATGGTTGCGATTAAAACCGCACACAATCAGAGGTTTTTAGTATTACAAAAAAAAGTGGTTATTAACCAACTTTTAGTTCCATAAGAACTAAAAACTGGGGAAAAATATTGGAAGAATTGTACGGTTGTCATTTTGGAAAACAATTACCATTAATTCTTATAAATGGTTTCCAAAATAACAAGGTAAGAATATCTGAAACTTTAGCATCCAGTACGCAGTTCTTACGAAACTAAATGTAAGTTATAGTAAGTACACTTTTCCAATAATATTGTGTGGCTTTCTCAAGATATTATACTACTAATGCTAATGGGATTTTCGAATGGCTGCACTAGACAAAAACTCACAACAATACAATAGGCGCACCAGTTCGCACTCAGTGCAGCCCATTGGAAACGCCATAAAACAGTAAAACACGTTATTTTGCGCGGTTTTATAGTGAGTGCGACTATACTTACCCCTGCGGTGCGTCTACAACTCTTGCAGTGTTCTTCCTCAATAAGATCGTCAACATAGACGATTCCATAATATAATGGATATAATATATATAAAATATATAATCTAATATAATGTCTATACATTTCTTTTTAATTTATCTTACAATTATTTCCTTATTTTTTATTCTTTAAATCCAATGGAAGAACAAACAATAACACTATCACCAATAGCACCACATTCTATGGAGTCAGCCTCTTCTTTTAATTTTTGTATTTGTCCATAATCACGTCCATAAATTATACGTTACTCTTCTGCAGTTGATACATGCTACTTATACTAACTTACTTACTTACTTACTTACTAACTCTCTTACTTTCTTACTTACTTATACTTACTTACTTAGTTGATACAATAGTTCAGCATTGAAATTTGGTGGAACGCTCATCATGGGTTAGGCCCGTTAGAGCAGATGAAAGAACACAGAAGTAAAAACGCTTATAAGCCTGAGGCTGGGGTGATTATACTGAACCTGCTACAATGGAAGAAAATACATGCTTAATATAAATTAAAGCTTTGGTTCGAAAATCGCGACTCACATCCTGAACATTTAAATATATTTAGTGCTACTCATTATATTATAGACAGACATACAGACGATCACACCGCAGGTTGTCACGGTGCCGAGATCATATCCACATCCACCGTGGCTGCGTGAGGACATTTGCGTACGTAATTATAAACGTTGTCATTACCATAACGCATTACGTGGGGGCAGGAAGTAGATGAATCACAACTACTATAGCAGATTTGCTGTGTCATTCACACCCGTACCAGCAGCAAGTGATTTATGGTCAACATAAGAACTAAAAAATGTATAATCCAAGCAAAAAAAACCCAAAAACCTGCTATTAATTATTTTCACAACTTAACTGTCGTTCAGTCACGAATATGTAAATTTTAACGAGATCCGATAAGAGAAGTATTGGAAGTAGAAATTATATTTCTATATATATTGCTGTCAATAAGTGATAACTATATCTATGATCACGAAAACCATGCATATTCTTGTATTCAATAAAGGCGGTATGTGCAGTAACGTAACAGTGAAAACGAAAAATCTAAGCAATGCACATTCTTATGTAGGTATGTATAACAATTGAGGTAACTTTGACAACTTTTAGACAGAAGGTTCGTGGACGTGACCAGTGCTCGCTTATCAACGCGTCACACTCACACAGAGCGTTTCGCTAGTTTAATAGGTATATACTAAGAAGAATATATTATCATTTCATTTTTCAATCATGTTTATCGTTCTCGAGATATCACTAGAAGTCGTAGAACGAAAGGTTTTACAATGTTTGCAACGAAAGACCGACCCGGTGTAACAGAATAACTATACCCTTGGAATACAGGAATAGTATTACTCAGATTGCGTTACAATGTTGCGAAGCGAACTTCAGAAGAAACCGTGTGGTCTGAAAATAACCTTAACCTAACCTAACCTAGCGTAACCTAACTTATCCTAACCTAACCTAACGTAACGTAACCTAACCTAATCTAACCTAACCTAACCTAACCTAACGTAACCTAACCTAACCTAACCTAACCTAACCTAACCTAACCTAACCTAACCTTACCTAACCTAACCTAACCTAACCTAACCTAACCTAACCTAACCTTACCTAATCTAACCCAATATAACCTTAGTATAACGTAGCTTAACCTTTTCTTTGTTCGCAACGTGTAGCGGCTGCTTGAGTGAGCGCGGGTATTGAGTGAGCGCGGGTAATGATGGGCTATGCGTAAAGATATTCCAATACACCGGGCCAAAGATGTTAGCAAGGCGGTGTCTTCTTAGTGTTGGTACACTTGCGTTGTAGGACCCGGGCCAAAGATGTTAGCAAGGCGGTGTCTTCTTTGTGTTGGTACACTTGCGTTGTATGACCCGGGCCAAAGATGTTAGCAAGGCGGTGTCTTCTTAGTGTTGGTACACTTGCGTTGTAGGACCCGGGCCAAAGATGTTAGCAAGGCGGTGTCTTCTTAGTGTTGGTACACTAGGGTTGTAGGACCCGGGCCAAAGATGTTAGCAAGGCGGTGTCTTCTTAGTGTTGGTACACTAGGGTTGTAGGACCCGGGCCAAAGATGTTAGCAAGGCGGTGTCTTCTTTGTGTTGGTACACTAGGGTTGTAGGACCCGGGCCAAAGATGTTAGCAAGGCGGTGTCTTCTTTGTGTTGGTACACTAGGGTTGTAGGACCCGGGCCAAAGATGTTAGCAAGGCGGTGTCTTCTTTGTGTTGGTACACTAGGGTTGTAGGACCCGGGCCAAAGATGTTAGCAAGGCGGTGTCTTCTTAGTGTTGGTACACTAGGGTTGTAGGACCCGGGCCAAAGATGTTAGCAAGGCGGTGTCTTCTTAGTGTTGGTACACTAGGGTTGTAGGACCCGGGCCAAAGATGTTAGCAAGGCGGTGTCTTCTTAGTGTTGGTACACTAGGGTTGTAGGACCCGGGCCAAAGATGTTAGCAAGGCGGTGTCTTCTTAGTGTTGGTACACTAGGGTTGTAGGACCCGGGCCAAAGATGTTAGCAAGGCGGTGTCTTCTTAGTGTTGGTACACTAGGGTTGTAGGACCCGGGCCAAAGATGTTAGCAAGGCGGTGTCTTCTTTGTGTTGGTACACTAGGGTTGTCTGCTTGTGACGCGCAGTAGGAGGCTCATTGATTTACTGCCAGCTCGCTCCGCTTATTTCTATGGTTGCAATTAGGATCGGGAAATCTGGCCGAAGACTTGAACACAAAGCGGTACCAGTTTTGAGACGGCCAGTTGCATCGTTTGGAGATGAATGGATATTTTTTTAGTAAACAGGCGATAAAACCCGTCATCACAGCAATAAATTACCTGGAAATAATTCCTTCGTGGTCATAATAATATTATATCATGTTTTATAAAATTCAAGTTGGTTCTTTTGTCAAGTCAAGTTGTGAGTTTTGTTATTTCTTTTTACCAGAATAATAATTGAGCTATATTTGGTGTTGTTGTCGTATGCATTATGACTAAGAGTTTGGCACAGTTGTTTGTGTGAAATTAGTGTTTATAGTACAATTACATGCAAACAGTTTAGAAAGCGTTGTTTATGCTTGCATGCTAAACCCATGGGCCGCATCACATTGCAGAGAATATTTTTTGGTAAGCTGAAACTCAAGTGGTCTACACATTAGTTAGTGTAATTGAGTTAAGGCGAGGGTATCACCACTTTGTCCGCTCTTATAGGCCTATATATGTACTTATTAGCTTATAAGATCCAATTGAGGCTAATAGAAACACGAATGGTTAATTTAATTGTCTTTTAATATTCATGAGTTCAACTGCATTAATATTTAGGATGAAGAGTAGGTACTAGGAGTAAGTGTTTTATTTTGAGTGGTGATTTTACTTGTTAGGTGAATAGAATGAGGCTTTCATACTAGATTCTTTTTAGTTCGTAATAGAACATATAAAACATTAACAAAGTAGTTAATTTTTTATCTGTGGTAATAGTATCAACTCAAACCTATTCATGCACCTCCTCAAAACATCCATGTGCAATAATTAAAAAGTGAAGATAACTTATACCTGCAATAATAGTTGTGTGCGATTTTTGCGATTCTCCCTATGATGCTCATGTCTAGCATGATGTGTACTTAAAAATACATCTCGGTATCTTTGTTAAAAAAATCGGTTTGAAACCCCACCGTTTCTTCTTCGCAAGCGTTCAAGGTGGGGTTGCGGTTATACGTCTGAGATGTATTGGGAGTTGGGACGTGGGTTCAAATCCCACATGAGATATGGACTGTTATTATCCTTCACCTCCACTATGTTCCAAAATAAAATAAAACAATACCAACAAGACAAAATACTATTTTCGATATCAGTGCTGCATCGGTGAACTTAGCCATGCACGTCACTTCCTGTATCACGTGTCCTGTCATTTGCTGATAGGAATACCGACAACGTATGTTTCCAGTCATGCAATTGAAAAACGAAAAAATAACATGTTGCCACTTGACTGAATGTTTGTATTCATGAGTTATGCACACCGACAAGCTAGGGACAATAGCGTAAAACTTGTTGTGAAATTGCAACGTAATGTGTTCTTTATAGTTTATAATGATGGAATTCCTTGCATCCTCATATAATACTTCCATTAATTGTCATTTGTGTTCTTGGATGTGTGTGTATACATTGACAGTGTTAATGACAGTGGAAACCAGACAGTCAAACAGCAGCCGCCATTTGGTGGATATATTAGATGAGAGCAGAAACCAAAGGGAACACAAATTAATAGTTGGAAACAATAACACCAATTTGCTGCAACCAACTGCGAAACAACGCTTTCCACAGACTACTCATCTAATTTTGTATGAAAAAGTGTGTTGATTGATGCAAAACACTTTCATTCAGTCCGGATGTTCTGGTGTATTAATGAATTGTTTGGCTCTTTTCCGGTCTTGTTCCAAGCTTGGCTGCTAAACCGTGTCCGCAAGGGAGCTAAACGTCACAGCACGTTGAAATCACGTCATGACACGTCATGTCACGTCATGTCACGTCATGTCACGTCATATGACAGCACGTTGTAATCACGTCATGACACGTCATGTCACGTCATATGACAGCACGTTGTAATCACGTCATGACACGTCATGTCACGTCATATGACAGCACGTTGTAATCACGTCATGACACGTCATGTAACGTTATATGACAGCACGTTGTAATCACGTCATGACACGTCATGTCACGTCATATGACAGCACGTTTCATGACGTCATAGCATGTCACAGTTGAACGGCGCACGTTAAACGTACGTTAAGGTACGTCATGGAACAATACGTCTTATCCCGAAATATGGCATCGATAGTTTAGAAGAGGGAGACATAAATTTGTGGCTCACTCAACGATCTTAGAACCTATTCAACTTTGTTAATACAAATTTAAAATTTAAAATTTTAATAAACTACATTTTATGCAACTTTGGAATTGGGGGTGCACATAAACAAAATTACTAATTACGACGTCTATTAAAAGGAATTAACAACAAATAAATACGATACCAAAGATATACGAAAGAAACGTGCTGTGGTGGTAGTGACACTCCATGTAGCACGTAGCCTACTCCTGTCTAGCATAACAACACGGTGGAATACTGCTCGCTGTATAGTTGCGCTACGAAAATCGACCTTCCAGTTTTGCTTGCAGTTAGCTTCGCACGCCTCTTGAAGGAATCCCATGAACCTTGAAATTAAATGCGGTGCGACGGTTTCAATGACTAAGATAATGCAAACAAACTCGCTGGCCCGGAAATAATTACAATGAAATTTGGGTAGCTGGTTCACCATAAGTCTCTCGGCTCGGCTGGGCTCGGCACAACCTACGAACCCGTGAATATCGCTCGGAAACACGCTAGGCTAAAAGACAACACAGTTCGCGCAGTACATGTGCTCACGTGCAGCCCATCTACCTACGAATACGATGAGACGTAAAGCCGATGGTCCCCTTGGTACTTTTCGACAGGAGTAGGCTACATGCCGGTACCAGACTTCCCCTTCTCCCTTCCTTATTATCATTCATCAATCATCACTCATCAGGCTAAAGAGGGCATTGTGTCCTACACTGGCCTTTATTACAATGAAGTAAAGTAAAGTAAAGTTGTATGTGAAGCTCGCTGGACAAGGAATACGAGATCTATCGCGTCACTATCTCATTGTTATTATTTCAACATTTTCTGATTGCTGTTCTGACTTGTCTAATATTTCTAATTTAGTTATTTTTTTTATATTTACGTTTGACAGGTTTTTATTGATAGCCTATTCTTTTCGTTTTTTCATCCCTACTTTTTTCCGTTACATTTTTAATTTGTATACCTTTTTATTACACTTATAAACTATTTTATTTTCCCTACAAATATTAGCTGTCGTTTATAGTGGTTATACTATTAACATTTATTAAATAAATGTCTCTTATGTTCAGTTATGGATTTCTAAATATTAATTTTGTATTTATAAATTATTGCTATCCTCTTGTAATGTAAGCCTAGACTGTATGTCCACCTACGCAGTGAAACCCCCGATTTCGGTTGGTTAGATTAGATTGACAATATTTGTCTGTTTTAAAATATGTGGTTCAACATTTTGAAAAAACGGATATATTTAAACAGGAAGCATTCATAAGAACGAGTACTAAATTCGAAAAGCATGAGTTTTTTTTTATTTGTGACCATTTTAAATTATTTAAAGCAATTTGAACATATACAGAAATCGGTGGTTCCGCAGGGTATAACAGTATTGTAAACGAGTTGCTTTTTTTCATTTCTCCTTCTTTGTTGCGTTCTTGGTAAAATAGAAAATAGAAAAAAGGAAACGGTTCACGTAACCACAAGTCAGCCGTTCTGTCGTGAAAACGAAACCCGACCTGAGAACATCTTGGTCATGAAGAGAAGCGGTTCGACGATAGATCACGTATAGAGCTACCGACGACGACTATGCGGTAGGAATGCGAGGAATTGGATTAGAAAGACGCCGGGACGTGTCACGTCGTGAATTCCACCCGATGTCCGTATGTATGTGACGTCACTGCACGTTACGTTCTTGAACTCACCGGTCAAAGCCTTCCGACCTCTCTCATCTCATTAACGCGATAGTGTTCCCATCATCCCCGTCTCACAAGTCATCAACAAGCACACGTGGTTAGCGCACGTGGATACACGTGCAGCGTTTTGTAATTAAGGCATACCTGCTATTATTACGCGGTACTAATTATGTAGCGTGGTTGGATGGGACCCGACAATGTGTCTTGAAAATATAGGAATTTCATTAAAAATACCCGTGGTTATAAATTAGTCTCTCTCTTAATTACCGTCGTTAAGTTATGGAGAATTCGATGAGGAATGTTACGGATGGTTTCGATTGGTGGTCGTAAATGCGTCGTTCTCACGAAACAACTGTGGCAGAGTCGATAAAGAAGTTCGCTCCCTCTTTATCGACTCTAACCGTGGCTGGTCTGTGTGGCGATGGATAACGATGCGAGTTTCCAAGAAGTTTATTTAAAAAAATCTCTGGAACAATTTTCATTGATTAAGGCAAATTTTGTGTGTGATTTTTTACGTTTCGTGATAATATTTTTTTTGAAGCGGTGTAAAATTACTGTTGATGATTGATGAATAAATGCTGAGGGGCAACTCGGTACGTTTCGACAGGAGTAGGCTCCGTTATTTAAAAGCAGTATCAAAGGAAGCAACGATTATACGCCATAGAAAAGAAGATGTAACCACGCTTCCCTGGAAACTGAGCTATACAATATTTATGACGAGATCAATTTGAAATAGTTAGGTTACACAATTTGCAAACACAATTGCAAAGCTTAGGAACTAGGATGCTTTGAGTGGTATGATACAGTAACAAGTAGATATAAACCGAGGGTACTAAGGTACACTGTAAGACATAGTAAATCAAGGCTAGTAAATTGAGACCTCTTCGGGTAACGATACCCCATGTCATGTGCAATTGTGTATTATTACACGTAAAGGTGACCGCGATTCCTGTAACAGCTCATAAACGCTACAAAGGGGAGCGAGTTGCCTATGGGTGGCGCGGGTCTACGTATATTTCAAACTTTAAAGAAAACGCTCTTTGTAAGGTCTAAACTTGACATACCCCTGCGCTAAAATTGGAGCGCGTTTAGCTAAGCTAACAATACGCCAAACATATTTTAATAAGCTTGATGAAACAAATTTAACAAACCCGAATTTGTTGCGTTGATAAAGAAGGTTTCTGTCCCATACTTGATTTATGTATGCCAACGAGTGTATATGATATACAACTTACATATTTTCAGTTGACTTAAATGTGTTTGGAGGGTTTATACATTTTAGTCAGTCAAGAATTGTGAGAACGCCCAGACGCGGTAATGCACGCGTAGGGGATGGGGTAATGGAGATTTTATTCTTGATGGATGTGTGGGGGTTGGGGCGGGGGGGGGGGCTTCACCGTATCGCGGGATGGAAATCTCGGCTCCCACTCAAGTAATGTGTCAGACATGGAGCCCGAGCGCAGAGCCACTCTGGTGGAACATCGTCTCAGATGTGATTTGCATCGAATGCTGCTCAGAAGAAAACTGATACGTATTTGAATAACAAACATAATGTACAAATAACGGCTTGAGATACAAATAACATGATAACGAGTAAAACATACAAAGTATAAGTGTAACATTTTCTTTACTCTTGTTTCAAACGCGTTTATAATTGCGTTTTCATTTCCTGTTACAAGAAAAACAATAGTGCCTGGGTTAAGCTCCGTGTGTCAGTTTAGCACAGGGGAGACGCACCCATACATGGTTATCGTGACCATCATATCCTATACATGGACACTCCATATTCGGTGAAGCGTCTCGCACTACCCTATCACCTCATTACAGATCGCTTGGTGCATCAATTAAATCAACTTAATCATCAACATGAACGGATACCGTACAAGTTGCCGACGTGGGCATGGGCATGGTTGAAGACTTTCAAGTTGTCGGTCGTATTTTGAAAACGCAAATGAATTATAACATTCTACAACGGTAGCTATATTTATGAATATTTTGATATTCATCATTGCAATTATACTTCACCAAAAGCACAGGACAATATGTTTAGTTTTCGCTTGTTTAGAATTAAATAAGTGGACCAACATATTTCGTCTAAATGTCTCTTTTATGATACGAACGAAAATCATTAAAATGAGGCACTTTTGACCTTGGCTAACTCTTGCTGAGAGGTGTGATTTTAGTGACATTATTGTACATTGGTCTGGGACTCAGAACATACATCAACAACAACACATCGCACATGTGGTTAATTGTGGTAGAGCCACTAATGTTAAGCAGTCCGAATAGTAAATATTGTGAAATGTTTCTACTTGGCCATTAGCCTATTTAATGACCATTAAACACACACAATGCTGCGTCTTCTAGTAAAACTACTCAATGTTAAGTTGTGAGAAACCCGGAGACATTGTTGTCATTCAAGAGCGGCCATGTCTTACGGCTGAAACACGTGTATGTTTGTAGGACAGGGATACATTGTTGCCATTCAAGAGCGGCCATGTCTTACGGCTGAAACACGTGTATGTTTGTAGGACAGGGAGACATTGTTGCCATTCAAGAGCGGCCATGTCTTACGGCTAAAACACGTGTATGTTTGTAGGACAGGGAGACATTGTTGTCATTCAAGAGCGGCCATGTCTTACGGCTAAAACACGTGTATGTTTGTAGGACAGGGAGACATTGTTGTCACTCAAGAGCGGCCATGTCTTACAGCTAAAACACGTGTATGTTTGTAGGACAGGGAGACATTGTTGCCATTCAAGAGCGGCCATGTCTTACGGCTAAAACACGTGTATGTTTGTAGGACAGGGAGACATTGTTGTCATTCAAGAGCGGCCATGTCTTACAGCTAAAACACGTGTATGTTTGTAGGACAGGGAGACATTGTTGCCATTCAAGAGCGACCATGTCTTACGGCTAAAACACGTGTATGTTTGTAGGATAGGGAGAGCCACACCGGCGTAGCGACCATGTCTTACGGCTAAAACACGTGTGTGTTTGTAGGACAGGGAGAGCCACACCGGCGTAGCGGCCGTGGTCGATAAGAACAGCGGTTACTGCGTTCAGATTCGGGTCCTGGTTTGGGCATGGATGGCGTCTGGCGGGTTTTATCATTTATGTATTTAATATTATCTATTCATATTTAATATTCAGTATAAAACTGATTCACATTAATTTTATTTTAACGTCCACTAATCCTAGCGATGAGCACCGTTGCCAAAATATCAGAGTAGAGCTCACTAGCGTCTTGAAGATTTGTAGGACGGAATAAAAGCCGAACTCGCCGGGAATAGAACCCGGGTGTCTCTATCCTCAGGCGACTTACTATAAAAACTATTAAAAACCGTATTTCATATGTATAGACATGCCTTTTATGGTACACCGTTTTCTTCCTGATAAAGTAAAGAGATAATACATTATTTCATCAATTTGATAAATTGTTCACATTGAAATTGTGAGGATAGCATGGACTATACAATAGCAAAGTACTCGTGTCAATATATTGTTATTTTGTTTCAGGTTGAGCCAGGGTCAACGGGAATATGTTGACCGAAGGGGGGTCCATGTGGTGGTGGGGCATTACATGGGAGACCCCAACAACCTAGGGCTGCCCCCCAATCTTACAGACGGTAAGCTACTTAGTATGGACTTCTGAAAGTGACAAAATTATTTGTTTCGTAATTTTGATTGTACCGGTACCGTAGATATTGCTAGATGTACGCCGCTTCTTTAAAAACATAACTTCGCCCAGAAATACACATTTGTGATAAACAATTTTGGTGTAGTTAACGTACATACCTTGTTCTAGGAGGTGAGGAATTTTCAGTTCATTACCATAAATGGTATGTGTGCTATGATTTTTCTCATCTACCGGTACAAATGAGCTATTTTGTACCGGTTCGAACATTAGTCGCTCTTCCAGCTATCCATCGGGGATTACAAACAGAGAAAACAGTGAATGTGTTATTATTACAAATTACTATACTATAATTTGGGGGGGGGGGGGGGGGGATATCAATAAATACAAATCTTCAATATCGTACGCGCTCTAGAACAGACAAAGTTAAATGTTTTGTACAAATTGTTGTAAAACACATTTAATAAAAAGCTGCTAAATGCAGACAAATAAAAACGATGAAATAAATTATTTTTACTTTTGAGAAACATCTTTCTGGTATGAGATTATTGACATCTATGTTTAATCTAATGAAATATGTTGTTTCATTCTCTTACATTTTTGACACCATGAAGTATATATTTACATATACGACTGCAATAATTTAATCGGCTTTCTAACTGAGCTATGGGTGGGTCCGCTCTATTTAACTAATTCGTATTCATTTTCTTTCATTTCGTTGTATAGAGGTTTGATAATTTGTTCAAGTTACACGCTAGTTGTCTGTGAAACTGAAACAACTGAAACACAACTGAAACTGAAACACTCGGAGTGCCTTGAGTTCGACCCACAACTAAACGAAGCTATGTAACAGTTGTGGTTGGTTCGTGGTCATTATATAGACATTATTTATATAGAATAGAATACGGTTACGTCCAACATTAAAATATTAATTAACATTTCATCAACATAATTAAAATCAAAATTATTATGCTCTTCGCACTTACAGGTATTGCCGTACTGTCACTATTGTTAATATCTGTGTACAAATATAGCCATACGATAATATAGTTGTCCCAAGACTACCTTACACATGCTTTCGTCACAGGCGACTGGTTCGTAGCCAACCAGCGATCGGTATTGGCCCGGATGTGTCTCGGACGGTTCGCTGGTTGGCTATGACTGCCCCGGATGTGACGAAAGCAGGTGTAAAGTAATCTTGGGTCCACTATACCATGGATTTATAATAGTAATACGACGTACTTCAACATATATGTTATATGCTATGGTTCTAGAGCTGCTGAACGCTAACAACTTCGACCCCAAGCCCAACGAGGGTCGCAACGGCCAGCCTGTCATGATTCAACCCCACCAGATGCACAAGATGAAACAGTTGTTCCACATCAATCGGTTCAACCTCATGGCCAGCGATCGAATCCCGCTCAACCGAACCTTGCCGGACGTCAGAAAGAAGAGGTAGGCCACAGTCCACACACGTGTCAGACTGACGGTAAAATATGGTGTCGGGTTGCTGTCGGTGCTGGTGCTTGAAACAATAACATAGACATTTTGATGAGTTCCCTGCTAACAACTTACTATGATTATTGAACAGTTTTTCAATCATCTCATTTTTCTCTGAAACTCCCGAAACTTGGTTGACCGTAAGTTTGATTTTTTTTTTTACAATTTTGAATGCTTCAGTGTGGGTTTTACTTTTGATGGTTACGAGATCGATAGTCACCAGAAACCGATAATTTTAAAACAATCTTAAAGATTTGTTTTTCGCACCAAGATGCATAATCACTTCGTCGACGTACCGTCAATAACTTATAGATGATTTTTAGTTAAGTTTTGACTCATACTTGAGGATTGACTCATGTGATGTTCTCATACTGCCCACGATCTCCATTTTATTTTTGTCGTATCCATGCATTTTATATTTTTCGAAACGGGCTTCTCAGTCTCACTCCGGTTCATCTTGATAAGTGACTTTCGATGAAATATGAGACAAACATACCCATAATCAATCACACACTGTTGGTTGCAACGGATGAGACTTCCACGGGAGTTTCTAATACTCAACAACAATTCAGCCAAGCGATGACATTCACCGTCTAAATAACGCTTTCTCTAACCTTTTGATCTCTAACTGGCTGGAGACGAGTATAAGTCGCCGTGGCGGGGCTAGTAACCTTAATGGTTATCCTACAATTATTATTATTGCTTCAAAAGAAGCAATCCTTCCAAAAATGATGTCTTACCAGTCATGAGCTGATAATTTATAAACAAGATACATTACTGCTATGAATGAAGTAATGTTAGCAAGTTTTACTAAGATAAAAATAGCCATCCTCCCATACCTTGGGTACACATAATACACATACATTTTCAACGCAGCTTAAAAATATGTATTTTTATGTACGAAACCCTCAAAATAATTTTCGAAACCAAGCACAATTTTTTAGCAGCAATTTTGTTGACGCGTGTTTGACGTATTATTGTGTTACTACCAAAATATATTCGTAACACAAAATATTTAATAATTTGTGGTTTAAATTGGATTTCTTCATGATATCCTTGTCTGTTAAACTAATTTTTGAAAACTCTACTCGAAACCTGTACATAAAGAGCTCATTAAAACGATGCAAGCATTGATAAGGTAGATCGCATTGCATTATTTCAGGTGCATACGTGTAGTCTACGACGCTACGTGATCTGATCGAGGTCAACAGATTCGGTATGCCACATGACCGACGGTTAAAGGTCGCCATTTTTACAATAATTATATCTCGTTTCACCACCACCAACTCTTGCCTTATCGATATGGATCAGATTTATCGGTCAAGTGATTAAAGCAAGTAAAGGAGGCACCCTTAGCTCACTCAACCGTTCACAGAGCATGCTATAATTTATTCGAATGGGCCACACGTATCCACTTTCGTTATAGCCGTGCTTCACATGGTTTCACGTTTGTAAATGTTACGTGGTGCATTCTGTTGCGCAGGCGAGGAACTACAACGTGACGGCTCGGTTGCTCAGTCGTACACAGGTTACAGTTTTAACAGTGTTGGTCGTATAATCACAACACTTAAAACATTAATTAACTAGGATAATAAAAAGATAAGATAGCAAGGAATTATTTTTCTTCTCATCTCACATGTGCTGCACTCTGTTTGCAAGGTTGAGGAACCTTGTTATTAAATGGGAAGCGAAGTGATTTTTGTTCTTAGTTTTAAATTTATGTTTAATTTAGTTAGTTTCTAGATTGTTAATTGATAAGTTGACATATTACATTTGCACTAGTGGAATAATTTTCTGTTGCAAATGAATACTTAATAATAATAATAATAATAATAATAATAATAATAATAATAATAATAATAATAATAAAAGCTGAGAACGATGAATGGAAAAGGTATCGTGCAGTGGCAATTAATACTATTTCAATTCAAGTTCAAACTGAGTTTTGTCACGCAATTGACAACTCTTATACGCAACGTCGCGTGCCAGTATCTTTTGAAATTATTTTAATATTGGCGGTCCTAATAAGACAATGAACGTGCGTCGAGCTCGCCGGTGGCATGGAGCTCACTCCTGTTGAAATATCTGAGAATATTAACAACCCAAGAGGTAAAACAGAACCTTGGGCTGGTTGAGTGGGAAGGTTCTGAAATAAATATAATGGGATGTGTCAGTATTAGAGGGGACACGTTCACGATGTGACTGGATCAATGACGTTATTTATGTATTTATTTATTTACTTACTTACTTACTTATTTACTTACTTAATTACTTACTTACTTACTTACTTATACTTACTTACTTACTTACTTACTTACTTACTTACTTACTTACTTACTTACTTACTTACTTACTTACTTACTTACTTACTTACTTATTTTTTTTTTATTTATTTTTTTTATTTATTAATTTATTTTTTCTTTTTTTCTTTCTTTCTTTCTTTATTTATTATTTTACCGCTATTTTTTAATGTAGTTGTATACATTGTTGATAGAGGGTCGGTTGTCCGAGCACTGCTCTCAAAACATGTTGTAGCAATTAACCGTAATGACCTATAAGATGCCTCAGTAATGACAGTCGGTGGTGGGAAGAGAACACTCTGAATATCCCAGGTCGTTATGTAATGTAATATGAACACTTTGTTCGTGTTTTATAATTACCGTCTTCCGTAGCTTCCTCTTTTCATTTACTCCGCGTGAGTTGAACCGGCGTGCCGGCCACACAATGGCCACGAGGGTAAGACTCCGATCTGGTGTGTGGACGTGGACGTGCTACGTACTGCTTGCTGTATGATGCTTGCTACGTACTGCATGCTAGGTGCTGCTTGCTGTGTACTACTTGCAGTGTAGGCCTACTGCTTGCTATGTGCTGCTTGCTGCTTGCTGTGTACTGCTTGCTGTATACTGCTTGATGTATACTGCTGGCTTTATGATGTGCTGCTTGCTACGTACTGCTTGCTGTATGATGCTTGCTACGTACTGCCTGCTATGTGCTGCTTGCTCTATGATGCTTGCTACTGCCTGCTATGTGTTGCTTGCTACATACTGCTTGCTGTATGATGCTTGCCACGCACTGCCTGCTATGTGCTGCTTGTTGTGTACTGCTTGCTGTGTACTGCTTGATACATACTGCTTATTATGTGCTGCTTGCTGTATGATGCTTGCTACGTACTGCTTGCTACGTACTACCTGCTATGTGCTGCTTGCTACATACTGCTTGCTACATGCTGCTTGCTATGTGCTGCTTGCTACGTACTGCTTGCTGAATAATGTGCTGCTTACTGCATAGGCCTACTGCTTGCTGTATAGGCCTACTGCTGGGTGAACGTGTTGCTGCTAGTCCAATATGTCTGCGATGCTGGCGATGGGACTTGGGATCTTCTCGTGTCCATGCAACAATCAATATCCTGATACAACTAGGATGCTTTTAAACTGTAGAGCAACATATGGAATATATCATAACTTTAATATCTAAGCCTAGAATAGTAGGCTATAATAAGCAGTTTACGATATATTTATTAGAAATGTAACTATACAGATTTATACATGGATATACATGAACGGTATTGTTGTCGTACTAGATTAGGTGTAGATCTGATGATATAATATTGTTCCCGCATTCCAGGTTCGAATCCTGGCTTGGACATGAAGTTCTTAAATAGTTTTTTTTGACAGCACGCATTTCCTACTTATCGTCTCGATGAACGTCATTGCCAAAAGTACGAAACTTTCAGACCAAATGGCAAATATTATCAAGCAGTAGTCATTTTACCCCACGTAGTTAAGGGGGTTTGTTATAGGCCTACAAGCTGTTGGCTGAAAGATTACAGCACAGAACAGCCACATTACAGCAAAACAGAACAGCAGATTACAGTACAGAAAGATTGTGCCTAAGTAGGGCATGTGACTATACGGTTAAAAACTCCCAAGTCACAACACTCTAAAGGCCAGTTGTACAAACTCGGGATAATTATTTATATGAGAAGTATTGATAGATCTAAATGGATTATCACATTTATCTATGGCCTTATATTGAGATTACGAGTGAGATTACGCAAATGCATCTTAGACATTAACGTTTAGACACATCACTGTTGCTCAGTATTTCTTTACTATTATAAGGGTTGGTCTACGTTCTAGCATGTTCTGTTATTATGGTTTTAATTTCAGGTTACTCGCATCATAGTTATTCGAGGTAGATGACCATGACGGGACTGTAGGTCTTATTAAAATGCCTAACACTAGTGGCGATTTCAACGTATTTCTTCATGTATTGACTAATAGATACCATGAAAATACACAAGCTTCAGATATATAACTAAAACTCATAATATTCCTGTGTGGATTAGGAAGGATATCGTTAGACCATGACTAAAACTATAATCGCGTGTTTGCCAACGTTTCTTTCAAACCCATTAATAACATATTGTGCATTTGTTTCAGATGCCAACACAAGTACACGGAGATTAGCGGTCTTCCCACCACCACCATCATCATAGTCTTCCACAACGAGGCGTGGTCGACGCTTCTTCGCACAGTGCAGAGTGTCATTGACAGGTCGCCAAGGTCATTGCTCAAGGAGATACTTTTAGTGGACGATGCAAGTGACAGAAGTAAGTCACTACAATTCAGGAGGTTGCGGCATTGATCCACGCCACTGGTTATCCTGTTTTGACCCTGGTGATTGCTGGGATTGAGTCCTGAAATCAGTCCTAGGACATTTCTTCCGGGCTATCCCACTACCCCAATAGTGTGAAAAGGCTGTCATTCATATTAGCCTTCGCTTATGCATTATATAGATAGGAAGAATGCCTGTAAATAAAATAGTAATCCAAACGAGGTTCTGTCAATGCTGTAAATTTCTCAGCATTCAAGCATTGTACATAATATAAAAGGATGTAATATGTTTGTGTAACATAATTTTGTATTATTCAGCCCACACACGAAGTGTGACTCTACGTGGGCTTCTTTTCATGTATGTACTATCAACGTATTTAATGTTATTTTTATTTGTATTATTTTTTTAAAAGAATAAACATAAATTGAAATTGAATTGAATTGAACTGAATTCTGTATCATGATATCAATAAATCAAAGATAGGCCTACTTGACTTAAACGATGGAAGATAATTTTGTGTGTGCATGATTCTTGTATTTAACTTTTTGAATTATTAATTTATTATTATTATAACTTTGTTGGAATTGTGTTTATAATATCATTTACTAGTCGTTTATACTAATCAATACAACGAAATTTTGATTTATTATTTTCAATAATTCGAGATAGTATTTGTTCTGACGGCTGTGCTTGTTTGCAGCCTTCCTTCAGGAACCCCTGGACGAGTACGTGGCGAAGCTGCCCGTACCTACCCGAGTCCTGAGGGCGAAAACCAGACTGGGCCTCGTGAAGGCTCGGCTTCTCGGAGCCAATCAGGCGCAAGGACAGATCCTGACGTTCCTCGACGCGCACTGCGAGTGTACGAAAGGTAAGAGACTCCACTCACCACTGTCTGTGTCTATACCCGACCCAAGGTCCGTCGATCCCCTGGCGGAGGGTCGGTAAACCTAAAACCCGTTTGAATAACATGGGATTTTTAACATTGTGGAAATGGATGGGACGACCTGACTTGGGAGTTCGACGAGCCCCCGCCAGGGTATTTACGGACCTTGTACCCGACCGACTAGTGTTCCGACAGACACATTTAGATTAGCATTGTGGCCTGACTCTCAGTATAATTCACATTTCCAATGCAGTATTGATACTTTCACAAACACACAACAGACATGTATACAAAACACACAAAACTGTTTTCAACTTGAAACCTTTTCGTTTTCGTAATACAGTGAACATGTAAGTTTGTGAGTATAATGAGAAAAATGCACAGTTCGTCTAACGACCACTTTTTAAATTAAAATGTTGATTTAAATACATTGTATTGGTTTATGTCGTCATAAAGGAAGCTCGCGAGACGTAATGCAGGAGACCCGGCCCCTCCACCAATAGCTATAATTATAAAGTAATTAGTGGAATGATTCACTTGTTGATTGTCCCCGGGCAAAATCAAATGCGTCGTAGTAATAGTATTTCTCTCTTGAAATAAGAGTATTGCTCTAAATTATTCTCGCGTAAATAAATAAAAATATATAAATATAATTTCTGAGTCCCCAAAAAGCAGTTTGAAACAAGACCTACTCATTGCATTGCTAATGTTGTAAATATGTGTATTATAAACTGCACTAGCTAATGATCCCATTAGTTTGTTTATTAAATCAAATGATAACTTACTGGTAAACAGAAATGTTTTATTACATTCTACTGTCATCATTAATAAAAATTACCCAATCCATCTAGTTTTTTAACAAGTTGTCTGTGTTCAATCATGCTGTTCTGGTGTAACCTGGCAACACTGTACTGTATTCAGGCTGGCTGGAGCCCCTCATCACCCGAGTGGCCGACGATAGAACGCGAGTTGTCTGTCCCGTAATCGACATCATCAGCGATGATTCATTCGCTTATGTCAGGAGTTTCGAGTTGCACTGGGGCGCCTTCAATTGGGAGCTTCACTTTCGCTGGTACACGCTTGGAGTGGATGAGATCAAGAGGCGCAAGCAGGACATTGCAGAACCTTTCAAGTAAGTCCACTTCACTGGGTCTCAGGTGGGGTCTTTGATCAAGTGCCTCCATATTGTTGGATTGTTTTCGCAACCTATTTCCATAGCTTAAGGTATATAACTGCTTTTTGGCATCATATCAATATATTCGTAGACGTTTCTTCATGTAATTAAATACCAGACAGTTCATTTATGATATATTTAACACAGAATAATTTTAGAAGTTACTGTGGAAATTGTAGTAATCAATTTTTTATAGCCAGTCTCTATTGCCATTTTATGCAGTTACAAAATCTATGTATACGCATTTGTTATGTATGTAATATATGGTGCATGATCAAGACATACCTATACAGCTCATTTGTTGGTCATGGATGAATATGCAATTCAATTATTTATGTTTCTCAGGAAATAAAATACAGCACACACAGTTTAAAGTTTGAATTTCCAATGAGTAGTTATGTGTACTATACTGTAAATAAAAAATGGAATATGTTTTTACATGAACTTATGGCTGATTGTTTGTTTGAATTTCAGAACACCAGCAATGGCCGGCGGGTTGTTTGCGATGGATAAAGACTATTTCTTTGAGCTGGGGGCTTACGACGACCAAATGGAAATATGGGGAGGAGAGAATCTAGAGCTGTCATTCAGGGTAAGAATTAACACTTAAATGTACAAGATATCAGTTTTTATCACAGTCTTGTCATAAAATCTGATTTAGATGCAGAATTGTAGATTATGGGAATGTACTTCTGTTGCTGTTACACTAGTTCACAACATTGTGTAGGGTCAAGAACTCAAAAATGTTTGAGAGTTGTAGTTTAAGTACTGGTGACATTTCTAGTGATTGGAACGATGTTCAAAATTGACACTACCTTATCTTAATTAATGCAGACTCTAACGATCTGTACAAAAACTTGTGTTTGGTGTCTTGTATGAGTAAAATAATATTTAAAGTACATTAGTGGTAAAATACTTTCCACAATCCCTCACAGTATTGCAATAATAAATCTGTTTGTTAATTAATAATTACAGTTCAAAACTCCTTGTCAAAACTCTTATGTCAGTGTAAGGTATCTCTTATCCTCTCTAATGAAAACCATAATATTATTTTTATATATTATATATGCACTGCATGATGTGCCCCTTTGTAAGTAGCTAACTAGGTATATTAACCACCATCTAATAATAACACAAAAACAAACTTTGATCAGAATCCTGAGAACATATGGATGCAATATTTACAATGAAAGCAGAATAAAAGGAAGCTTTGCATTTTTAAGCATGCATGATGTGGCAACTTCATACAATATAGCCATAAGAAAATGACTCTCTGGTATTAATTCAAAGATAAATAACTCTATATTACATTAACTTAGTTTACTGGTTCATCATGCAATGCTTGGATGGGCACAGAGGCATGTTTTATGGCAAGTCATGCTATTTCAATAGAACCAAAAGAACACTTTGAATGGTAGTAAAAATTGATAGTCATCTATCCAATTTACCAAACTCAGAACTGTCAACCTTCATTGTGTCCATTGTCTAGGATGGTTCTATTCAATTCGGAGTGTTTAATCAGCCGTGATGGAAACGATTTTAATGAAAGTGAAGATACAAAATGTACTATGGTGAATTCTATTCAATTATTTTCTGTATCACTTCCGTATAGTCTGAACCATAATTTCAAACACTGGGAGTAAATAGGAGTGAATCACATGGACACAGTTTGTTACACACTGCTTTCATTGATTATCTGAATAATGTATTTTAAATTTCAAATACCCTACTGCTATAATTATTCTGCTCATTGGCCTCCATTGCATGACACAAGTTTTGTAGCACATATCTTCTTAATGTAGACATACACAAAAATATTGCCAGGAATTGTACAAAATGCTTATTTGCAGGTAGTTGCACGTATATCAATGATTTGAACAATAACCGACAAATTATAAAACATACCTCATAAAAATGTAGAACCAACAAACGCTAATTTAAGATTACTCAGGCCATGTTTAAGCACACCAAGTGTCCCTCAAATTTCCTCATGTTACAAAAACACAGAAAATATCTCAGTAATTGGATATTGTATACAAGATTTTGGAGGCTTCACACAGCTCAAAACAGAAATGATTAATAATTCCTGTGGATAGCTGCAGTACTTATACTTTATACAGATTTTGTTGTTAAGGGTGTTGAATCATGAGGTACTCCATTTATTTCTGATTCATTACTAAGAATCTGACCTTACCATAGTAAGGGTTTTTTTTTTTTTTTTTTTTTTTTTATTCTCCAATACATGTAATACAATCATATAATTACATCAGTATTTTTAATTACATTAATTTGTTACGTTAGTATAGAGAAACCCACATAAGCCGAAAGTTGTGTGTGGGTATATATAATTGTAAAAATAAGTAATTGAAATTAGATCAAAATGGCGAGGGGGTGTGTTGAGACGTTAAAAGAGATACATACATATTAATACAAAGATAATTGCAAACATACATATTATTCATTGAATAGAAGCATTTAGCTAGGTTACAATAGGCAATGTTACAATATAAATATTAAAATATACAATACTAATGGAAGACTTACTTAAACGAAGATACTTAAAAGTATCCATGCACGTTATTAATGAAAGGGTGTGTTTTAGGTATGGCAATGCGGTGGCTCGGTGGAGATAGCGCCATGCTCTCATGTGGGTCACTTGTTCCGCAAGTCCTCACCCTACTCCTTCCCTGGCGGGGTTGGGGAGGTCTTGTACGGAAACCTAGCGAGGGCGGTACTTGTGTGGATGGACGACTGGAAGGAGTTCTACTTCATGTTCAATGAGGGTGAGTTAATCGACAGTTAGTGGTATTACTCTTTGAATTGGTATTATCACGATGCTTTTGGTACTGGGAAAGAGGCTTCATCTTTGAGGAAGAATACAATTTACTATCATACATTTGTATATTTATCACTTAAGGATAAACAATTCCACTTCTGGATTTTTCTTTATAGTCTGCACATTGCATTTACTGCAATGATTTCTAAATTAATAATGTCATGTTTCAAATTTGTACACACACATTTGTTCTGAATTGTCTGTTTACCATTGATTTTCATCTATTTGAAAAATGCATTCGTGCTAAGATATACTGTCCTTTGTATAAGTGTGATAAAAGTTGTGGATATGTACAACATGGTTTTATAACAAATACTTTGCATATTTCTTTGCTGCTTTGCTTTCAAGAATCTGGCCTGTACGGTATCGGTAACCAACAAGTATATTATTTGTGCCTTGAATCCTGGGCTAAACACAGTGTGGTGTGTTGTTTAGAAGCGGCTGCGGTGAGAGACCACCAGGACGTGAAGGCTCGACTAGAACTGCGAGATAGACTCAAGTGTAAAGGCTTCGAGTGGTATTTGGATAACATCTGGCCGCAACACTTCTTTCCCAAGGACGATCGATTCTTTGGCAAAGTAAGTACAAACTAGGCTTGTTCCAGTATTAGAAACATCCACATTTATTTCAAACACTTAACAAATACCTACAAAATAATTCATGAAAGATACATTGTAGGAGCAACTTTCAAACCCCAGAGATGCATTATTAATTCTTGTACTATAATCGAACCAAAATAAACCGAGAAAGTATAAATAAGTCAATACCTACTTGAATTGTTCAAGTATAGACTCTATTAAAATGAAAAGTAGGGGATGTTAGTTGCTACAACGTATCCTACATCTAATTTTTGTTAGTTATTAATTATTATTCGTGCTTTAGTTATTTTGTTGGAGTTGCTAATTTTGAGTATCTTATCTCAAACCAAAGTTAGAGAGGGATTTATTGTTTTAGGGTTTGTTTTATTTGGGGTACAGTAATTATATTATAAAATTGTCATCGTGTGGTATCACTATGTTAAGAGTACTTATTATAAAACTAGTGTTGGGCATGTTTTTGAACAAGCATGTACTTGTGAAAATGACAAGCCAATTGAAAATAAGTAATAAATACACTTGGTGCATTGCAACATTGAAGAACTGTTACTCACATGTGAGAATTTATTAGTCAGTGAACAACCCACAATGATTAGTCAAATTAAAATCAAATTCCAAACTTATTGTAGAGTAATGTAATGAATAAACCTCAAACTGAACAATTTGATTGTTTACAGTATATACACTCACGTGTGATCCTACTATAATAGTTAGCAGACTATAATATTTTTCTAATTTATAACATGAGACAAGCACTTTTAATGATGTCTCAATCAATAAAACAAAAGTCTATGAAGGCTCTTTACAAGGTACAATGTTTAGTGGTGTGGCTTTTGTATTGATAGTATGTGTAAACTAGTATGTTTATATTTCAATTAATATAGTCTTGTGGCATATTTATGTCCCAACTTTGACAATCTCAGATTTGATAATCTGGGACTTGTTACCATAGTTTCAGCAAACACAATCAACAAAATGTAAACATATAGTGTCATCTAACGGGCGCCACGTTTACTCAGAGTAAACCTCGGATTAATGGTTAATCTTGAGGCTTAACGTTTGTTAAATCGGGCGTTAAAGATTAACATACCACAGACCCGGCGCCTACACCAACGCACGTGAACTAGGACGAGATAGTTTCACTGAACAGATGTATTACAGAGCTTAGATTGTGTTGAGTGGAGGAACCAATATGACCGAATAGTGTGACACGAACCACTTCTTACTAAACACAGTGTTTAGTTAATGAGCTTCATTGACATTTGACATGAATATATTACATGTCTTACACGTGAACTTATGTAATCAAAATATAAATGAACCAATTCTAAAATGAGTTGAGTCTGCATCTTTGTGGTTTACCGTGGAACGATGATATTTAAGAATAAAAAATAAAATAACCTAAAATCGATTTCACATTGTTTACTTTTTACAGTGTCCTTGATGTAAAGGAGATTGCCACATGCATGTATTGACTTCATATTTTTCATTTTTTATTTTTATGTATTGTTTTTCTTAATAAGGCTACGAGAAGTCTCAAATGTGCAGATTGGGATCTTAAAAAAAAACTTTAAAAATAACATCAAATGATAAGTTTTGAATGAGAAAATTCATAAAAATACATTATATTGAAGAATTCATTAGGATAACAGAGAATCTAATAAGGAAACTAAAATATGGAATGAAATGTAGGAATGTGAAAGCATGTTTAAACATGGTTATGTGCAAAGGGCACATCAAAGAACCCATATGATACAAACTATAACATAACAAGAAAAAAAGTCTCCCCCACCCCCCTAATGTTCCCTCTCTCTCCCAAAGGGTGCAGCATCCTAAGAATGCACTACATAAATTTATATTAATGAAGTGGTTGCAAGTACCATATATTAACACAATAGCCCTAACATGATTTTACAAATACAGTGAAAACAATTAGTGTTTTCATTAACTAATTAATGTTTTGTTCAAAGATTTGCATGTTATGTAAGTAAACATCTAAAGTAGGCTAATACAAATTTAATCTTCATTCAAACAATTCACAAATAGATACCAATGCTTTGGAAATGGAACTAGAATTTTTTTTTTTTTTTTTTCTATAGCATGTAACTCCCAGTAGTAACATAATACCTCAGTGATTGACAGTTCTTTCTTCTACACAATGTTTCTTGTGGACCCGGCACCTCCACCAATGATCATGTTCAAGTTGAACCAGGCTTTTAATTAAGATTATTAACACTTTTAAAAGATTTTATAATTTAGTAACACGCCATTGGATATCGAGGTAATATCTTGCCAAGTTGATGCCAATGATTTCAGCACACCAAATAACACAAATACTCAAGTTTTTAAGAATATATGTTTTGTAAAATGGAATGTTTTTATTACAACACCAAAACTAAGCTGTACATTATGTTAATAAAATACCAGATTATGCGATTATTATTACACGTTTCATGCTTAATCTTACATTTTCCTCCTCAAATTCTTTGTTCTATTGCAATTTGAGTGTCATTACTGCTGTACTACTTCTTAATCTTGGGCGAATTATAACTTGTACAGTGTTTCTCACTCAAGAATCTCTTTGTAACTTCTCATCTTGTTCCCAGGTTCGCAACCGCCAGTCAGACAAGTGTCTGGTGAAGCCGACGGGCAAGGGCAGCCTCAACCAGCCGATGGGCTCCGCGACCATGAGCAACTGCATCACCAAGCCCGTTCTCTTCCAGATGTTCGTGATGACGTCATCGGGCCTGGTCATGACGGACGAGTCTGTCTGTCTAGACTCCCCCGACCGCGACCACAACACCCGCAACCCCAAGGTGCGCATCATGTCGTGCAGCGGACTCAAGAGACAGAAGTGGACCTACGATCAGGAGACCAAGGCGCTCGTTCACGTGTCTAGCGGGATGTGCCTCGACCTGCCCAAGTCACAGAAGCCTGAAGACGGACTCATCCTAGAGTCGTGTACCGGACACTTGTCACAGCAGTGGTTACTGGAGCCAGTTCCCTGGAAGAAGAAGAAGAGCAGCCTGGTGGACAACAAGTGAACAATGTATAGAGTCGTGTACCGGACACTTGTCGCAGCAGTGGTTACTAGAGCCGGTTCCCTGGAAGAAGAAGTGCAACCTAGTGGACAACAAGTGAACAATGTAAACGAGACTGTTGAAATACATTCCACTGGGTTAAGATGAACTATGTTCCTGAAATAGATGTGTATTGAAAGACTGGAAGAATCGAGATCTCTAGCGAGTTGGGATCTAGAAAATCTTTAGCTATGTTGTAACGTTCCTCATCGCAACAGCTTGGATTTAATTTGATAAGTGGACTTGGTCCAAATACAAATGCATAAAGTGTTATCTGGACTTGTGGCCACATAGTTGAGTTTTATGTGGTCTGTCAGCATCCCCGATTGGGTTGACGTTCATTCAATGAAGAATAACTTTTGGCCATGATCATAGCATGATAGCTGTGCAATGGTTCATAGCCCGTTTGTCCCAATGTTGGGTATTTTTTATGTAGTAATGGTTGTTTTGAGAATGATATAACATCTCACTTTGCATACGCATTCATGTGTTAATATTCTTAGCGATATTATAGGAAATGTTCAGTAGACAGTAGACTACACAACCGTGCTTACAATGCAGCATGCACTGCCAAAAACATACCTTTAGTTTCAAAACAAGAAATGCTGAATAATACCATGACATATTCAATTTAAGAATTGCTGTTTCTAAAGATAGAGCATTGAACATGAAGATCATGACTGTTTTTTTTCACAACTGCTTACAGAACAATATCGTAATAAATTGAAGGTGGGAAATATTTTCGTGGGTTATTTGTGAGTAGATCATTGGGATAGCGACAGTGATCTATGTGTATGGTTCAAATGAAGAGAGATACAAATCTGAATAAGTTTACCCACTTCAATTGGACATCTTGTGATTTACCCAATGTAACAAAGGTAATACTATAAGTACATATCTGTTATGAAATCATCAATAATATAATATGCATTCCTTGAAGATGTGAATAAAAAGACAACAAATATTTCAATCAACCAACAACAGATTGGTATCGATGATATTATTGTCTATATGTGTATGATCTTTGATCATAATGGCTCAAGTAAATTAGGCCTAGCACAACTAGTTAGAGACTAGTTTGTCGGATGAATATTGAATAGTGTAGTTGTGTTTAGGCATTCTTTGGATACTTTTAGTAATCCTTTAATGCAATATAAAACAAGTGAAGAGTTGAAAAAGAGGAATAGAATCATCCCTCTTTAAAGTGATATTAAAAACATGGGCATATTGTTTATGTTGAATGTGACAAATTATTTTTGTATTCTATTAATAAGTGCTCTATTGTTTAGACTCACACTTGTAAGTTTCTAATTTTGTGTTTTGACATTATTAAGTGGTATTTTTATTTATAAATAAATAACTTGAATCATCTGTTGTAGTTTTATTTTGTTGGTTGATTATAAAGTTAGTTAGTTTGCAGGGACATGAAAGTAGTACATGGAATTGGCATTGAATGAGACAAGAAAAAATATTGTTTGCAGTCATACAAATTTACCCTCAAGATTTGTACGCAGTAATCACATGACCTGCTTGAAAGCAGCTTGCACTGTTTACCCAAGCAAAAGTGTACGTTGCGTTAAATAACGCCATAGAGAAATTGCTGTCTTCTCTAATCGCTAACTTCAACATCACATAAACTACACCAGTCTAAAAAATACGATGAAGATGGCTGGATGTGTCTTTGATATGCGTTTTACATCTAAAAGGAAATAGCCTTAAACCTTGCACTCTCCAAATGGAATCTCATTCACCTAAAGCAGAAAATTGCTTTCTGACGTAATATTTCAAACTTCCCTTATCTCCAGATCTACGTACATAATATTATGTATTCGATGAACCCACGCGATCACGTGACAGATCTCAGTCCGACATTAAACAACATAATTCCGACCCTCGTAGCTGTTCGCGTGTTTCCGGTATTCTGCGATGATTCGTTCTGCACTGACAGCTAAGATCGGAGCCAGAGGGGGTGGACTGGTTATCAAATACGGTAGAGAATGGAAAATAAATAACCTTGAGTGTCAAGGTATTCATAATAATTCTAGTTCTTACCGGGAGACACCCTCCTTGAAATTGACCATGTGAATTGAATTGGTCTGAGAAATAGAATGTTATGGCCGGTTCCAATGTCTTTTGCCGCGCGGCAAGATAATGCGCGGTGACCAATCACAGCGTTTTCCGTCGCGGTGCTGCCGCGCGGCAAAAGACTTGGGCATCGAGCATTAGTCTGTTCTTCAATGCTATCTTTCTTAAAGGGGTTCTCACCCGCTAGATTTATTTTTTACCATATGATCTACTGCACCACACCAATCGATAATGAACCATTAAACATCGTAAGTTGAAACCTGTGAATTGTTATTAATTAATGAAATTTCTGGTTAACTGCCGCGGCGACTGTTGGTGTCAGCCGGCTTTTGGTGCGAGTGTACTCGAAGCGATATATTATCTAGACGGCCTTGGTGTACTCCATTCGACACCGCATAGCAGACCGCGTTCATTGTGCATGCGTTGACTATTTCCCCTCCCAATACTACTACTCACTCTCTCTCTCTCTCTCTCTCTCTCTCTCTCTCGCTTGGCTTACTTGACACCAACTCGACAGTCGACACCCGCCGACTCGACGTGCACAGCAACGCACAGCAACGCTCAAAACGAAATGGAGCACCCGATTACACATCTTTATTTTGTACCTGAACGGAAGCTCCGATTACAAAACCATAATATATACGAAATACGCAGAAAAGAAAGACGCAGCGAAAAGTATTACATCATTTTTTTTTGGAGCAGAATCCTCCAAGGTCCCAAGGCATACAGGTCGTCCCAATGCTATTTCTTATGGGAGATTTTCGCCGATGGGAACTAGCTCGAAAATCACTAACTTTGATATTTTTTCCCCGGGTTATGGTGAACCCGATTTCTTTTCATTTAGTCGCTAATTTCATAGCTAATCAGCCTTAGTTAAACATACTTTTTTGGTGTAGCGGGTGAGAACCCCTTTAATGTTTGGCAGTACAGTTTGTGCTAACACTTGCACAAGAATCCGAGTTTGGCGGGTTTTCGCTCGTGTCTAAATGAAAATAGATGCACATAAAAATTGTGAGATGATACGTGGGTAGACGTAAATTATTGCATTAGAAAAAGGATTGCAATGTTTATTCTCTGAGATACTTTTGAAATTGATTTCATTCAAATAAAATATATTTTGAATTATGTTTGCTTACATTCCGTCCGGTTATTACATTGCGTTCAAATTTTGAGTGATTCTAAATACTTATCTTATCAAGCCAGTCTCTTCTCCTAGTACGCACATCCAGCAGAATTATTCTTCGTTGCTTGGTACTTTGAACGCGGTATATGTGTGCTGTAAGTGCTTTCTGGTTTGTATACGACCGTTTCGCATTGTTTATGTACCTTGTGATGAGACCGCAGGTAATGGAGCAAACCGCCGCGCATATACTAGCTAATTATACTCTCATTTGCAGGTATTATGCCCTCTGGCCCCAAGGGTGGCTGGCGTGAGTCCCCCTGGCTAAGGGGAGAATGCAACGTTTCACAGTTAATTACAAACCACCACCTCCAGGCAACAATGTCATCGGCCCATTAAGAAAGATTAAGTAAGAACTCTATAATTTCTAAGACTATTATAAAAACAAGTATATAATAACTACCGGTCAAGTTTAGTTACCAGTGTGTACGTAAGAGAGACAATTTCTTTAGTACATGATTAATATTGCCACTTGTAGGATGAAATGAATGCAGGCTTGGTGTGATTTTGTGTATACACAATCACTTTAACAGAGAAGATAGTTAATCGTATTCCACACATTTGAGTGACTTGTCTAGATGGCAACGACTAATGGGTTTGAGATTGTGCGGGTGACCAATACCCTCTACCAAATAATGCGCACCCGGCTCTAGTTTATACCGCTTGCCTCTACTTTCTTCGTGTCTAAAGTGACGGTACGGTTAAACAGACATTACGTATACAGCAAATGTAGAGTACCATGTGCAAATACCCCTTTACAGGAGGTGTTTACGAAATACCGCGAGGACCTGCGTTTGGTGAACTGGTCTTGTTTAGGTGTTGGACAGTAAACTTGGGTAACTCGAAGACGTAGAACCGCGTTTAAAGATTTATAGTACAGTGTATTTGGCTCGAATAAGGCTCGAACTCACACATTCAAAAAACAAACTGGGACCAATTGTGATTTGTTTAGGTAGACTTGTACTTCCCGAAAAGTCCAGTTGCGGGTTATCTAGTTATAAGCTGGCTGAGGCTAGGATAAATTGAATGTTGTCTTGCAGCCTAGCTTTACCGAACCACATATACACATAATAAAAAACACAACAATGCGGCACCATAACTGCTTAAATATAATAATTGTTCGTTTGCTGCTTTGATATTATTTTAACGACAGTCACATGATAATTTGAGATGTTGACGTTATAATGAGCTACAAATAAAACTTGTGTTCTTGTCTGGTTCCCACCGACGCTCTCGGATGGATGAATAAATGAAGCAGTACAGCTTGACTAACTCCCATACGTTTAATTATATTTCATGGGTTGTTCTGATCGGCCGAACTACCGTCTTGGAATTATCTCTTTAATTACATCGCCCTTGTCGGGGGTATTTTTATGACCTTTGCGAGAGAAATAGCAGCAGGTTAATTAGAAATAGGAACCATCTTAATTAAAGATAAACTTGGTTCGAATAACAAGGTGTGTGTGTTTTTTTTTATATTATTTTTTCTGATATCAACTCACTTCTTGTTTTTGCTCTCATCGTGAAATATGTTTCCGAACTGTCGAATTTAATGGCAAAAGTAAATGAGCCTTGACTGAAGATTTTCACTTATGAGATGATGAATGGGAAGCATCAGCTGCTTCCAGCTGCATCCAAAGAGTGTTTATTACCATGTAGCCGTTTTGGTAAGTTCAACCCCGGTGAATGGCGTCAAATGTACCGTATATGCATTGTCCCTTTTCCCTTCCTTCATATCATTCAGGTTTACTTAATTTTACTTTACTGAATTATATATTGCATAATATATTACAATTTCGATTTGCCTCTACTTTTTTCCCTCTTTCAAATATGTACTACTAAACGATCCCTCTTCCTCTACGTATTTATTATATTTGATTGTCAGGAAATGAGTATCTGAATGAAACGTTCTCAAAATTTAGCGCCCCCCCCCCCCCCCCCTCCCAAGCTCCACATCTCTACCTTCAAAAAGGGATCAAGACTCAAGGCGGTTGCCATGTGATTTATAAATACCTATTTATGCAATCCTTAGAACACGCTCTGAAATTATATGGAGAGACTAGTAAACATCCACCACTCATATTTACCATTTAACGGGGACAGGCCGAGACCACCAAATGTTCGTTAGCGTGGTTTGCAGAAGGTAAGTTATATTTCAAACGTGCCCCTTCATCTTCAAAAACGTTCATATCTGACTACATGTGAGAATGTTATGTAATATACATGAACAGGATAGAATTGTAAGCATTCTACGCTGACAGTCTGTGGAGAGAATAGAGAAACGCTATAGAGAAACGCTATAGAATTGTGTGCGAGGATTCAAGAGCTGGAATGATGAGTAAAAGGTGTTGTCGTTCTTGGATTCATCTAACCTAAGTGTATGAATGCAAGAGTTCAACCAACACACAAACAGTGGAGGGGAATACGACAATTGCTGCTTGGGTGGGGGGGGGGGGGGAAGAGGACATTCCGTGGTAGGGAGGGAGAGGGAGGTTATGATTGAGAGCGGGGATATTACAGGGGAGTGGGGATAGTGTGAAGGAGAAATAGGGGATATGGAAAATCTCGAATGTCGGGGACAACATTATGCACAATTATAAATTTACTGAATTTACGACGTTTCAAGAGCGACGAACAGTTCCCGTTATTTAGGTACCTCACCTGAATGACAGGAAAAGTTCGTTCCTCCTGAAACGTCGTGGTTTTAGCACGTTCTTTGTTGTTAACCTTACTGTAGTGGCAATTAGTCCTGTTTTAATAACTTTCAATAAGCTACCACTACAATTATTTTGAAATCTGATAGCACCATGTACTGTGCCATTTAAAGCGGTGATGTTAAAAAAATATGTATATCTTATTTTATTTTTGCACAGTAATGAATAAGATACAAAACATGAGGAGATGTGATTTTTGTGTGGTGATAATCTGTGTCTTGATTAGAATTGAGAAAAGTTAGTTATTCTTCATTCGTAGCTTTAACAGACTATAACCATGTCAATATGTACAGGAATTCTGGTAACTGTTGAGCAGCAAAGTTACTCCATGGCATGGTAGGTCTACACTGTTGCAAGCTCATGGACTCTAGCTAGCTACGAACATCTGGCAACAAGTACCAATATTCTGGTAACTGTGACTAGCGAAGTTACTGCATGGCATGACACATATAGCTACAAACATCTGGCAACAAGTACCAATATTCTGGTAACTGTGACTAGCGAAGTAACTCCATGGCATGACACATATAGCTACAAACATACTGGCAACAAGTACCAATATTCTGGTAACTGTGACTAGCGAAGTAACTCCATGGCATGACACATATAGCTACAAACATCTGGCAACAAGTACCAATATTCTGGTAACTGTGACTAGCGAAGTAACTCCATGGCATGACACATATAGCTACAAACATCTGGCAACAAGTACCAATATTCTGGTAACTGTGACTAACGAAGTTACTGCATGGCATGACACCTATAGCTACAAACATCTGGCAACAAGTACCAATATTCTGGTAACTGTGACTAGCGAAGTTACTGCATGGCATGACACATATAGCTACAAACATCTGGCAACAAGTACCAATATTCTGGTAACTGTGACTAGCGAAGTAACTCCATGGCATGACACATATAGCTACAAACATCTGGCAACAAGTACCAATATTCTGGTAACTGTGACTAGCGAAGTAACTCCATGGCATGACACATATAGCTACAAACATCTGGCAACAAGTACCAATATTCTGGTAACTGTGACTAGCGAAGTAACTCCATGGCATGACACATATAGCTACAAACATCTGGCAACAAGTACCAATATTCTGGTAACTGTGACTAACGAAGTTACTGCATGGCATGACACCTATAGCTACAAACATCTGGCAACAAGTACCAATATTCTGGTAACTGTGACTAGCGAAGTTACTGCATGGCATGACACATATAGCTACAAACATCTGGCAACAAGTACCAATATTCTGGTAACTGTGACTAGCGAAGTAACTCCATGGCATGACACATATAGCTACAAACATCTGGCAACAAGTACAAATATTCTGGTAACTGTGACTAGCGAAGTTACTGCATGGCATGACACATAGATACGAACATCTGTCAACAAGCACCAATATTCTGGTAACTGAATGCAGCAAAGTTACTCCATAGATGACACACTAGCTTGTGAGGTTAACAAGGCTGAAGTTGTAGTGTAGATCGCATTCCTTGTCTGTGCAATCCCACTCATTATCCCCAGCTGTTATTCAGTGCTCACCGCACGTGTTATTAGAGATGGATAGTTTCAAAGAACGTAGTTGTTATTAATCATTCTCTCGCTTGGTTCATTACCGGCTCGTTACGCATTGTGATGTAAATTACGCCGTCACAATAACCGCCGGTTGTTGCGCCGATTTTCTGTCTGTCCTGACCCTGGGACTAACGTGTCGACTTGATTCTCATTTAAACGTGTGTATTTGTATTATGACAAACTTTCCAAACCATGATATTTGGTTTCCCAGCTTTAAAATGTTACTGTCATTGCAGTATTCGTTGGTAATGTAGTACCGGTCATGAGATTTCTCATAATATCATGCAGTATTCGTTGGTAATGTAGTACCGAAATTTGTCTTAAGATTATGATTTGTCAATGTCATTATAAATATAATTATTGTTTTTTGTTAGATATACTCACTACAGTTCATAAGTGTGGGCTGGGTAGAGTGAGATATGGAGGAATCTATTCTAGAAAACCTAAAACAAAATGTGTACTCAGTTCCTTTTCAATTTACAAATCAAAAATCCTCAGTTCACAAAATGTGTATTAATTAATTTTACAAACGATTAAAATTTCCATATCATTATACATCTATTACTGCATTTTATACCCCTTCTCTCAAAATGTTGATATATTAACATTAAGGATTGTAACCAATAGCTTATTCAATCGTCGAAAAATGACCAAGCTGAGACATTAATTAGCATCTCAAAATGAAACCAAACGGCTTGACTCTACTACCTCAATGACAAACGAAAAACATGTATTAATTAAGTTTTGATCTATTAGATTTTTATCGTTTAGAAACGGTTGAAAACATAGTGTTTGCTTCGTATCAAATTATTTTTTTTTTACTCATTAGTGAATTACCCAATCCAGATATTGTTCTCACAATCATACGTGGGTTAGGAGGTAGTGTCTGTAGGCTTATACTGTTTTCAGTTTTTTTTTTTTACGACTTGGAAAAGTGAATGACTCGATCATTCATCGTGTTTAAAGCACGAACATTTTTTTAAACGTTCTTTTCAAAGCAAGTTAAATAACGAGATTTTGGGTGTGTTTAACGTGAACAGTGAAAGCTTCTGCTCTGCGAAAGTCACCGAAATAATAGGTTTAGGTCTCATTACTTCCGGGCAGGCAGCCCTCGTGCGTTCACAATCTTCATCAGGGCCGGGCACGAAGTTCGGCCCTTGAATTTATAACCTTGCGCGCTATCGCAGAGCGCACGTTCTCCCTATGGCAGTCCTCTCCTCTGTGCTTGATGATATCGCGGCTCGTCCAAACAGAAAGACGCAATTATTTTCACCTAGTTGCGAAACCTGACTGCAATAGGAATACTTTGTTCCTTTCCAGATTGTTGTCAAAATATTTAAATGTTGTGCAGACCCTTGGACCATCGCACTAACAGTGCTATAAGTACTGTGTACACCTTGTTTAGTGAGAAATTGATTCAACTTTACGGGAAGAAAAATTAAAGAATGTTTAGCAAACTTTTGCAAATATTTATGCGCTGTGTCTTACAAATAATAATAAAACAACGACGGTCTTTATATTTTGGTATTTTATACTTTTTATTGTTGTTTCCGTCTCATTTTTCTCATATTTTGTATTCCCAAGATGACTACATGTTGTTTTACTAACCACTAAACTATACTACTAACGGTCACTAAAATAAAAAATATTTCTGTGGTGCATTTGAAGAATAGATTGATGTGGCTGATGTTGTGTATATAGTTAATAAATCATAATTTCTAATTAGTAATTTGGAATACATGGACTAACATCAATACGCACAAACATAAAGTTCCATCTTATTGGTCTGTCAAAAGCGATGCGCACAGTGGGCGTGTGTGTGTGTGTGCGTGCGTGCGTGCGTGCGTTGCGCTGTGCGGTTACCTAACAATATTGATGTGTGTAACGGTAATGTCACATTCTTAAAAAAAAAAAAACATACGATGGCAATAGAAATTTCAGTGTTCGGCCTGCTAATTTCACATTTCACAACACATTATGAAAACAAGAAAACAACTAATAAACAGAAACAAGTATGAATAATGATAACAATATAATAAAGAACTCAGTGTTACAATATATATTTATATATATATTATAATATGACATACCCCCGCCCCCCCCCCCCTAAATAGTTATTAGATTTGTAGTAATCAGCACACCTGGTTTCGTTGGACAGAAATACATTATTCATGACTGTCTCGTTGTAATTAATCTGCATACGAATTTTTATTTTGATAGTGTTGAAAGTACTAAACGTAATTACAATAACAAGCTGTTACGAGAAAGCACACTTTCCAATTTTCTCAATTTTTCGCTCGTTCCCCGCGCACAGATCAAACGCGATTGGAGCGATATAGATGATGATTGATAAATCGAATAGGCCTAACGATAGTTTGTGACCACCATAAAGAAATCATCTTGGAAATATTATGTTTGTAAAGTTTTATCATTTGCACAGATTTCTACAGGAATGTCAAATACACAAATCTAAACAAATATTGATCATCCATTGATCCACAATCTCCTTCTTTGATTGTTAGTTAGAAAGAATCAGCCATAGACTTGACAAATTAAATATATGAAATTGTAAAGCATAGTAGCAAGCAATCTAAATAATGTATATTATTACATTACATAAAGTTAGCATATAATTAACGTGACGAGGTTTCAAATATCTCCTTATGCATCCGACCAATGGCCCAGCAAAGTTATGAACCCAAGTCCCTAAGGCCAGTAAGACTAGTCTAGTCGTTGGCAATGTGACAATAATTTGTAGGTAGATGCCGTCGTTCATGTGCATTGCGCTACGATGCAAGGAAGTAAGTCAGCTTCCTTGTCCAGTTTCTGCATAAACGACTCGCTTTATTTATGAAGTGTGAAACTACGGCCATGTTGATTGGGTGTAGGTCTCGTCTCAGGCGTGACTTATTACGTAATCTGATCCTAAATCAATTTCCTATGAGTCCGACCACCCTCGGTAGGTGGAAGGTCGACTATGCAGTATTATCTCCTTCTATGTCAATTGAAAGCGAATACAGGGATGTACAAATACGTGCTCGAGTGCTGGGAACCTTGAATACATTCACCATTCATATTGTCATACCGAGCATTTTCATTTTAAACTTAATAAATGTTAGGGTAGAGAAGATTTTTGTCCTAATCTTGATTAAAGTGTTATCAATGGCTGTACAGTTACCGGATACTGGATCATACGACGTTTTAATAATTCTTGAGCTGAATCGGTGAAGTAGTTTGATAATCATTGAGGTAACAAAACAAAATAACATTCACATCACATTATAGGTCGGTGAAGTAGCCCCCCCCCCCCCCCCCCCCTCCGCCAACCACTCCTTGTTAGTACTAACTTCCAAATAGTAAACATGGTAATTCTAATATAAAACTACCTTACCTTTGACCTCGGACGAAACATGAATTGGTACCTCAAACGTTTGTACGGTACGTTTACATCTAGATCATAATACCGTTAGGATCGAAATGGCTGGGCCACATATATTTATTTTGATTGCTTGGAATGGAGTACATTTAAATGTTAACAACGCGCACGTATTTAACACCAATAACGTTAGATTAGTCCGGCGCTTACGCAAACTTGATCCGGATCAGTTGTCGGATCTCTGCAGATTGGTATCCGTCACGTGACAGATTCTACTGATTACGGGTTAGTTTTCGGACAGACAGGCGCGAAATAACAAGCGCGCTTTCTTCACAGTACCACGTGCAGGGCGGGATTTACAATATTGCTACGTTTACAGCTACGCGTTGCGAGCGAAGCGAGGGCGCGAGCTCCAATCAGCGGCCGAGTTTGTAGCTTCTTTGCATGAAACTCGGCCGCTGATTGGAGCTCGCGCCCTTGCTTCGCTCGCAACGCGTAGCTGTAAACGTAGCATATGGAAGAGGCTATTGCGTTGACAGTACACACAATAATAGATATATACTGCTTGACAGTGATGATGATGACGAAAAGTCGCCATAATGGCATTAGCTAATGTCAAACAGAAGAAGAAACGTGTGTGCCAGAGGAGTTACGCAGAAGAAATAATTGAGCAGTACACACTGTCAGGTAAAAACACAACCCTAACCTAAAATATTGGTATTTTTTAAGCCTGGACATTTACCCCTTCTTAATAGCCTAGCTACTAAGAAGGCCTGGTCTCATTTAAATTAACCAACATCCATAGGCTATTGGACAGAAACAGAAAAATAATCACCTCTCAGTCCATTCCCCAATTCAAAGCCAATCTGAAATCTTTTCTTATCTCTAAGTCCTTCTATTCTCTCCACGAATTCCTTTCGGCCCAACACAATGTGATTTAGATGGTTAATCACATTCATCGATTTATAATATGTATCTCCAATGTCTCTATTTAATCTGCTCATAATATGTAGTTTATGTATATTAAGTATGTATATTATAAGATTGACGATGCCTATATTTGTACCATATTGTATTAATCGTCAGGCAAATAAATAAATAAATAAATAAATAAATAAATAAATAAATAAATAAATAAATAAATAAATAAATAAATAAATAAATAAATAAATAGCTTATTTTCACGCCTATTTTGGTGTGAAATATACATAGGCATACCACAGTTAACCAGTTGATTGAATACACAATGGCTTGTTTGTGTGTGGGGGGGGGGGGGGGGTGCCTTTTAGAGTAATATTTACACCGTCTACAAATATCTTAGTTGGTTGACCTGTGAATATGTATGATGAGCGAGTGATGCAAATTAATATTTCATCATCAGATTTCAAGAGCCACTTAAAGATCAACAATGGAGATGCTACTTGGGTTTGTTGGCCCATTATATGACTCACCTCCGTTGAACGGTGGAAGGCCTGCGACATCTATTTATTTTATTTATTTATTTGCCTGTCGATTAATACATAGTACAAATATAGGCATCGTCAATCTTATAAATGACAAAAGCAACTGCTTGATGGTTATATCATCATAACTAAATTTAGCGCCAAAAACTGTGTTAGTGATCTCCTTACCCTGCCTTTCCAAAAGATCACCAGATTACTGATCGGTGCAAGGGATCTGTGATCTGAGATCATGTATTCGTACGCGGGTTGATCGGAAGGATCACGTTTGCGTAAGGCCAGGTTGGGATCTGACGTGATCGGATCAGGTTTGCGTAAGCACCCTTAGAGATGTATGACAAAGATGGAGAGATGTATGACAAAGATGGACAATGCCCATGCTCAACATTCGACCATGTATGGTGACCTTCAGAAAATTATTTTATTGCAGGATGTACGTACAGATACGACAATGCAGCCTATACAAGTGCAAAACGAATGTTAATTTAAGCACACATATCTTTAACTAACACCCGCAAATACATACCTATGGTATTGTAAAACAATAAACAGAATTCTGGGAAGTGTGTAAACGATCTGGCGGGAACTTTAAGCCAGCGGGTAGAATTTGCGAGTTATTTATTGCTGTTTCAAGATAGCCATGAAATAGGAACTGTTCTGACAATTGAAGGACGTTTTTGATAATAAACCGTGTCCCCTTAAGTGTATCCTTGATACAGACTTTTAACTTGGTTCTTCTTTAGTTTCTAAGCTGTGTATATATGTAATTATGGGGCAGCGGCGAGGGCCTCTCATTGTATAAGACCTGTGGCAATATACTCCACGTTGTTAGCATTATATAACATTGTTTAGTGTAAACCAAGTGTTTTGCGCTGTGTTTTAGCCTAATAATTACGCTATAAATGTTTTATAGTGGGATGATTTAGATTACCAAAGTGTGCTCCATAAAGGACTTTTTTTGTCAAACATGCTTGCAGCTTACAGAAAATAATGATTAACAAATAACATTTCAATGTTTGGTTCAGTAATTAGACCATATACGTATGTAACGACTCTTTTATGGAAACTAGTAAATAATAACTGTTTTGTTTTATATCTTAATCTGAGCTGACGTCTGAGAAAATCAGTTTCTGTAACTTGCTGACGTCTGAGAAAATCAGTTTCTGTAACTTGCTGACGTCTGAGAAAATCAGTTTCTGTAACTTGCCGAATATTATTGGATTAGGGCCTACTGGACTGGACTTGTAATACATCTATTTACGCAAGGTCTGCGGCCTTCCTCGGGCCAAGACTAGAGTCCTGCAGACAAACAATGGTGTAGTTGCATCTGCATGTATCGTCTCGATTAACCACAAACAGACAAGGCTGTAGACCGTATCAGGATGGTTCTAGAATCAACCATAGATATAATAAGATGATCCTTTACATGAGGATTGGATTGTAGATAATTAGTGGTACAGTGCCGTGTATAAGTCCTGCACTACACGAGGTTATCACACGCATGATGGATGGACTTCCATTGAGAAGATGATGCGGTTGCATTGTGGGTTCTTCATTGATCGGATTGGCCGTGTGTCTCGCATTGTATGGATGAACTGGGACAAAAGATAGAATATATTTCTACCTTCTGTTTTATTCTGATGATTAATGTTGTTCAAGCAATACGATATTATCTGTCATAATATGGAACATATATGTAATGTTGCCAGATGCGTGCACTTTATTATCACGAGTATTACACGGATGTTGGCTGCATGATGGAATATAGACAAGTTGAGTGCAACTACCGGTTGTCTGCGTTCTGTTGTCGCTAGGTACTATACCGGTACCATGTATTCGGGTAGAATAAAAATAATATTTTTTTGTAGGAATACCCTTTATAGGGTGCACACCAGCTTTACCTGATGTGCCCCTATTCAGGTGACTAACTAGGTTATTAGGGTGTTTGAACAATTGGGAAGGAATGTCCGAGGGCTGATAGTATGACTCAATCCCAGCATTCGCTTTTACGACTGAGGAAAACCTCGGAAAAAACCTTCAGTCAGGACTGCCGGTGGCTGGAATCGAACCGGCGACCTCCCGAATTAGAGTCTCGCGTCTTACCGCTGAGCCACCTCTATCGGTAAGTTGCAGTGTTACTGTGGTTGCATACACGCATTGTGGATGTGAAAAGGTTCTCGATGATGGGCCGAGACGAAACTCAAGGTTTCGAGGAGTGACAGAGTCAGTGGGAACTCCCACTTGCAATATATATTCATGAAGTGCCTTGTACTCCGATTGTAGAGTACGGCTAAAGATAATGTGTCCCATACTGCATAAATATATTATGTACATCACATTTTATAATGATGCTATTCACAATTTAAGACCCACCCCATAATACACACTATCAGGCATTTGGATGACACCTTATTATGTAGTTTGTGCTCTGTCTCTGTCTTGAAATGTCACATCGTGGGCAGACATACAACAAGATGGGATGGTCCAGAAACAGTTTTGCATTCAGCTTAGATTAAAAAGGTTAAGAGTTCAACACAGGCCCGTATGTTCGTCATTCATTGGGGATTTGCAATAATTATTTAATGCACCGAACTAATGTGCTGGACGTATAATTGACTTCAACGATAGCTTGCATTCTGATGAACGATTGCCCACTTTACTCTCATTACACAGAGTTTTTGACATAAAATAATTCTTCTTGTTGGGCTAAGATTTGAGTTCTGTTTTGCAGTAAAATAAAGGCAGATATTATATAAAATACAATTTTATTGCAACAAATTACACAAACTTGTTATTACTGAACAGTGAACACTATCATTGAAGAAGATTCATTTAAAATAACTAGAAATAATCAAATTGCATCATGTATACACAAATCATGGATGCATCATTTCAGGCAAATCGTTATAGCACACGTCAGGCGATGTATATAATATGTGTGAAAAGATAGTTCGAGCCGTTTGGAAGAAAAATGCGTATATTCATATTCATATTCAACTTGATTCATGTGACCCATACATTGTAAAGGTATAGATAACTATTATTTTCAATAAAATTATGATAATGACTAAAACCCACCTTTATTTTTCTACGTGAAATTTACAATATTGTTTAAAGGTTCAGTAAAATTAAAAAAAGAAAACGTGGGTTTACAAATACGTGAATTTAGGTCTCGTTTATCTCGTTATCTCGTTTATAAATCTTGACCCTCACTAACGTGTTGCATCGGTTCGAGGCTAAATGATTGCCAACGCAGATTCTTCATTACCATAATAGTGGCCAGTTGAAAGAGACCTTAGAGTCATCAGTCACAGCGAAGGAATGTAAGTCTGACGAACCAAGCGAAGGCTGCTAATGTCATCACTGCTCGCACCTGTTGGGCGCACTTGGCGCGACAACCACACATCATTGCTGACGGATTGATCCAACAGGGAAGTTGATGGCCTTTCTACGCACACACTTCCGCACGTGTTCAATCATTTAGGAAGAGCTTACACAAGCTGCCTACACCTGTATGACCAAACATTCACTTAAGCAATGTTCAGCTGGATCGTAGTGTTGCATTTCGGTATGACTTGAACTCAAAGTCATTGTAGTAATGAGAACGTATGGAAACAGGACTTCTGTTAAAGTCAATACAACACAACAAGAGATATCTTAATCTATATTTATCTTTTTCAATTGGTTATTATAACCATTAGACCATTAAATTTATTGGTAAAAGAAATAGCGCGTCCATACAGTTTTTCATATTCTGCTACCATTACTATTATAAGTCCATGATTCGACTGTCTACGTAACAATCACTGAGATGGTTCAGTTTGATTCTCCTACCCTGCACAATCTACTATCAGTTGGCCACTTACACTGACTAACAAAATGAGTAAATTTAGGATAAATAATTGACTAGGCTAATTGGACATAAACCTCACTAGTGATAATTGCATAGGTCTACATCGTGTTTCTGCGTACTTACAAAGGGATATCTCCGATAGGGCAGAAAACAACCGCACGTTGTTGCAAGACGCATGGCATGAGACGAGAACATCCAATTAATCAGGAACTTCACTTGACCTTAAGTCTTCCTAGTGCGGCAAATAAGAATGCTATTAAATTAAAAGATTACTCTAACCGCGGTTTCCTCAGACCTAGGTGCTCTTTTTATGGTGCACAAATGACCTTCGACTCTTTTTGTTTCTAAGAGTTTAACCTTGCGATGCACGGCACAGAATGCGGCGCCATGTATGGACCAAGCAATGCAACGCTCAGGGATGCTACGTGCGTCTTGATTGACAAGCATGGTCGTAGTCCACACCTCAATCACTGCACGTCAAGGCATCGGTCGCCAACCTACGGCTTTATTCTTATTCCTCATTTTATATCGTGTTGTGTTTTCCCCTATAGTTTTATATTGTGTTTTGTTTTAAATACTTCGTCTTTTATGAAATATATTTCTCGGAATTATAACAACATTTAATATTTCTTCAATTCAACATGATGAATCTTGCTAAGGATAAAATTCATAGTCTACAACGTGGTTATTAAAAGGGTTTGTATTACAAATAGAAAATAACATTAATACAAAAACTAGATAACACCACGGCCAACTTTGGCGATATAAATTTGGACGTTAGCCCCATAGCATCGTATTTTTATTCCGCCTTTGGTGACCGAGTGATGGCGGCAGAAAGGACTGAGATAAGAAACCATGTTTCTTAGCACATATTCTTAAAGATATTGTTATAATTAGAACAATTATTGGGAGCGAGCACGCGTCTCTTTCTTCAGTTAAAAGTAAATCAATATTACTTGTAAAATACAGTCCCATAACGAGTTACAGGTTTGGTTAGGACGAAAGTCCGAATATAACTCGGATGGAAGTTAGTAACCATGCCGACGATGCACCGTTCTCCTTGATGCCCTAGAAGGCGGCCCATGGGTATCAAAATGCATCCGACGGACTCGCGAACAATCATACGCGTACATGCGTGAGTTTGGAGATTTCGACGCAAGTATAAGACAGCCTTCATAAGGCCATGTCTGACGGCTGAGACAAGGTTACGGAGCAAGTCAAAAACTAGATCATTAGAGACGAGAATAAAGATGATCCTTAGTTCTTTTCTACTGGAAGGAGATCCTTATAAGAAGAAGCTAAAACACATAAAACACTTTTTCTACTTTGCGCTTAAGTCGTCGACACGCCATTTACTGTTAACTAACAGCCTCATGCACAAAGCCACTTGTGGACGCAACTCTTGACTTGCGTCCGCAAATTGATTAAACCGGAAGCAAAAAGGGTTTGCCGGCGCAAATATGTACGGGAGCTCCGTAAATTTGCAGCTCAATCGGCTATCCCGCAAATAGTTAAAAATTAATCCAAATTTCAGTAAGTTTATTTGCACCATTTGCACCACTACCTATGAACGGTAAGTTTGCGTCGGAAAATCTTTGTGCAAGAGGTTGTAAATGCTATAACTGTGAACTCATGACTGGCACTCAAGCACACATTCACTATCAAAATAATTTTCAGCACGATATTGTTTCGGTTTTCAATGGATTAGAACAGCTGATGTATGACTAACTGAACAAACTTGGTATTTTACTCACACACAAAAAACCGCAAACAATAGTTGTATGACTAGAAATTCTAACAATACTCGTGCAAAAGCTGGGTAATTATAATCTTATTAGTCACTAAACAAAGGAATCATGTGCGCTCTAGTTCATCAGGACTCAATCTGGCAGTACACTTTCTTTATTCTCAATTATTTTCTAACGTTTACAACCAAACAAAAAGGTTGATGATGTGATGATTATCATAACGATCATTACACCAGCAAGCTGGACAGCTGTAAATAAAAATCATGACGACATTTATTGTACTTGAAATTAATTTTGGCTGCAATGAATTATGCTAGTATAAATACGTTAAGATTGTTAATTTTGAAATTTCAAACGTTATTTAGGCATACATTTGTTACAAAGCAGAAGCAATTATAAATATTGATAGCTCTGCGATGTTTTGAAGATTTGGAAAATATGTTGATTGCAAACGAAAACTTGCTATTTATAACTACATTTTAAACTCTGTTGTGGTACCTAAATAAAAAATTCTGGCTTCATCTCACGAAATAATAAAAATAACTGTAAATACCCTGATATGAACAATTGTTAAATTAAGATGCGTGGATTCATGTGTAAAATTGACAACTGCAAGGGGGTCAGTCAGCCCCAATACAATGCTAATCACTAATCAGCATGAACTTATGCAGGTGTTATATATGTTGCTAGCACCATGGAGTCATGCTTGCAAGTTGCAATGCGTTAACTGGCGTTACATCACATTTAATTTCCTTTATTTCAATTCACATTTCACACCTGCCTGCGGCTCATTTACAAATAATGGAACGAAAAAACTTGTATTTATATGTAAAATGTTCGTCTTTCGACAAGGAATGCTACAGCAATGTTCTTACCGTGTGTTAGTGATTGTTGCCCTAGGTTAAGCGTGTACTCGAGCTCTGATGGAATATATACATCAATCAGACGTCTTCTACGCGTGCCAATTACTTCTCGTCAAAGGTGACAGAGTCTTGGTTTCAGAACTTGTTTCACTTACGAGCAAATTGTTACCTAGCACGCACGCTGATGTCAACAGTAGGACGGCACAATATTTAAATATCGCTCTCGGTATTAACTAGATTACTAGAACACTGCGTTTACTTGTAAGAAATCACATAGTTTACAGCTCATAATTTGACGTGTGTTTGTTCTCCTAGGTGAAACTGGTTGTAAATAATGGTAAAAAGAAAAAGCAAGAAAACAGAAACAAGAATGATTATAGTTTCTAGAAGAGATTAAGTTTCAGCAAGTGCTGTAGTGACAATGCAACAAAGAAGTCAATTGACTAACAATAAGTAGACTTTAATATTCATAATAATAGTTCACTCCAGACAATTACCCATTCAACAGTTGTTGGTAGCACCGAACTATCCTCCCTGAAATTGAATGTAAGCCATCACTTATGTTTGTTCTCCTAGATCTAGATGAAACTGGTTGAAACGTACTTTTTGCTGGGGCTGCTCCCACAAGCATTTTTATCGAGTTATCTCTTCACAAGTAGTTCTGTTGTCACCCACTCTTTCCTTTTATCTAGAATTATCTGTTTCGCTAAAAATAATAAAAATTAATTAAATCAATTGGTAAATTCCTTATGGTATTACGTGGTTTATAAAAAACAGCAAAATAAAGAACATATTTTACACGAATAATAATATCAACAATCAAGTCAAAAATAAAACACAGGCAAATAGTCTGATAAATGATTTGTTGTGTATGAATTAATCTTCCTTGTGAGGAGTGTATAGCGACGTGAAGTTAAAAATACTAACATGTCTACACCAGCACCTCTCAAAAGTTGTTTCACTTCAATAGATTTCAGTTTGAACTATCGCATCACAAATTACAGCTCTTGTCAGTGCCTCCTCATTACCAGTCTAATTCTGCCGAGGAATGTGTAACACTCTATATTCATGCACTAAACATGTTGTTGAAACAGTTAGGCAAACTCCTTTGTCGTCTAAGACATTGTTTATAGCAACACAACACAAGACAGCCACTTTTCACATTCCCTCGTTGACCCAGTCAGGCTAAGTTGTTAATTACAGTCTCTGTGTCTCGATATTTGCATGTGCATGAGTGAGAAAAGGGAGTCATTACAATCTGTACGGTGTTGGCTGCTGGCGTAATTGCAGGCAAGAGAATGCATCTAAGCGATCCTTATAGAAGTCAATGACTACGTTTATTTTAATCGTCTCTGAGATCGTTTTTCGTTCATTAAGCTCGCTACAATGCGTATACGAGATGTGTGTTCTGTAGTGTAAGTTCCGCGTTACGCATTAGTAAATGTTAGGCTCAACTATTTAAAATTTACTTTTATTAAGTATTTCAGTAATATATGTTATTCCTCTAGAATTGTATTTTATCTTTGTACAAATGCACGTTGACTTTTATTACTCTTATTAACCGTGCTTCCCTTCAGCTTAGGACTGCTTTTTTGAATTATAAAACACATTCATCCAATATTTTCGCATAAAATGTAATGATCTGATCTGATGTCATAGAAGTATAACCTATAGACAAACCAATTAACTTCCACCAAATAAGAAAATAAGGTTATATAGTATAGAGGTCTCTTTATCCAGTGAAAAGTTATTTCTACAATCAAAATGATGTGATAGTGCCAGAAATAAACGTATTGTACGTATTTCTACTTTAGATAAATGTGTTGTGCGACTTTTAAATTGTGTGATTTTTAAAAACGTTTTTGAACGGTGTAAATTCAAATTAAACACAAGAGAAACGGGATGGTGTGTGAGTGGTGTGAACAAAATTGGATGTTATGGTAATAAAAAGGCCTGTTCATCACTTGGTTATCTGCCTTCCAGCAAGAGGTGTTGCCATACACGTATTTCTAATTGCAAGTTTTAATAATTGCAACACACGATAAATAAGACATATATTATCAAGCGTTAATGTTTTTATTTCTATATTTTCATATGATCTCTATCTTTGGTGCTTGATAATGTTATTGATTTTAGTGTCGATTTCCACAAAACATTGTATAATGATGTGTTGATTCTTGTAAAGTAAGAAGCATAAAATATACATTGATATTCTTACTTGATTCGGTATGACACGGTTTTGTACTATTAATGGTTAACTTTTAAGTAAATACAAAAACTGGTAAGCTACACAAAGTGTATCATTTAACACCATTTCCTCTTTTAGTTTGTCTGTATGTTGTGCAGAGACAATGCATTATTTTACTGTTAAAAACACCATATCTTGAAAACATGTTTTGTATGCACTATTCAAAGAATTATAACATACATGAGCTAATGCAGCGTTAAAATCTGTCATCGACGTAAAACATAAATACATGCTCTTGTTCTTCGTAACACTAACATCATGTTTTCTATATATAGCCGTCCTGCTAACTATAAATTATCCTTAAACAGACAAGCTCCGAAGCTCAGGTTTGTTTTAGTTGTTATTGTTTATTGTTTACAAAACGGTACAAAACATTGAGGTTGAAACAGTGCCTACAAATAGGTACCCAAGTCGTAAGATTTGAACGTTCAAGTGGGGAAGCAACTATGTCGTGCAACTAAGTATAACTCGTGAGCAGCACAACCGTACCACGTGATAAGATATATCAATATTCATTAAGTGTGGCTTGATGAATGATTGATTGGATATAAATGCAAAACTAGTGCAGAGTTAGTAATTGCAGTGACGTAGAATCCTGGTTGGTGGGTTTTACGTGGAGTTGTGATGTCCCATGTCCCAGGTCCGGGACTTATTATGAGTGACGTGCTTGAATTCCCCTGCCTACATCACCCTACATAAGAATCCTTGGTGGATATTTCACTGATTGCCACAGCATTAGAACATTTCTAATATGGAAATATATTGAGGCAGAGCCAAAAAAATAAATACGTCTTTCAATGATTTGTTTATTCTTACTACATTTTCAGTATCCCTACTTCATTTAAAATATTACGTCTCATTTATTTCATTAATGTATATCCTTTTTGGTTATAAAACTGATTAAGTTCGAATGTTTATGCGTGTTTTATCCGCTCTGCTTTGGATTTATTTACGGGAATACCAAAGCACGTTTTTTAAAATTATTGTTATTATAAAATGCAAGTAAAAAACTAATTTTAATTCCAGTGCACAGATAACGTAAATACTTCTAAACCGTAAGAAACTATGGTGCAAAATCAATTATAAATGCTGTTCAAATACCACAATTTATTGTTTGGTTTTAACTGTTAAGGTTTTATTGCATACATTTTTTTAAGTAAAAAATTCCGAATGTTTTCCATGATTCTTCTGTGTATGTCACTTCCATATACCCTCCAGATGGTCGCACGTAGTTTGCGGCGTGTAACGGGTATAATATACACACATGAACAAAACCTTAATCCATAAACTAAGCTAGAATTCTAGAAACAAATATGGCATGTATTGCTGGGCTGGGAGACACGGCTGAGAGATCACTAACCACGACATCTTCCACAAGCAACTTCAACCATATAAACTCCAAACAGGGCGTAGCCATTTGCAAATCATCATGTTGTGCATTTAACTGGGCGTTTCGGCTTGGAAATCAGTTTCTTCTCAAATATCTGCAATGGAAACTGTTCAATACATTTAACAATAAATTATAACAATTTGATCCGCATGGAGCGAAAGTTCGTTATTTCGCAATGTATAATAATTATATCACTTGTGTAAGTGGCCGCGATTGGTCCATCCAGTTAAGTAATTGACCTTATGCCAGGGTAAAGGTCTCGGGATCAAATCAGCTACTATGAAACGATTAGACAACATTGCTCGAATACAATAGAGGTGTTTAGTTGACTGTGCTATACGAGAACACGAATAATGAATCTTGTGTGGTCACGCAGAACTTCTACGGATCACTTCACTAATAACTGCAATTACAATAAAGCACACATTTTACTAACCGTTTGACAGGAACCTGACTGAGATCTACACGTACGTCTTATTTGATAATATAAAATACTAGACCGTATTTCGGGGAGCCAGGATTAGCTTTGCGAAATGAGTGGAGGATGAAGCAATGTGGAATTAGCAAGTTATACTTCTCTCAAGTCAATAATACATTACTTATAGCCCGAGAAGAAAATTGTGTACCTTGGAAAGGTTTTGGGTAGGTTGTCAAAAACAAAGACATCGAAGAAGAGCTACGGTAAGCTGTAATAGCTTGCCAAAACCACTCAAGACCGCTTCAAAACCACTTCTTGGACATACTGTATTTTATTCTTGAATAGAATAAGTAAATATGAACACATAGAGCTGTAGGAAGCAATAGTTGGGCCACTTGCGAACATGCACAGTCTTGTCACAGTCTTGTCTATATCGGTAAGTGTTCGGTTTCAAGACTTTATAACTTCTTGTTACTTCATTCCATTTAATAAAACAACCCCTTCCTATACGCATATTATCAATGTCTAAAAAAAGTATGAGGTTATATTTTTTCCTTATAGTACCTTAATACAAATTAGTGTGAATTACTAATGGGAGCCTCTGCCTAACTAAGCTGGTCAACATTCCACCCAGGATAAACGAACCACTGAAGTAATCTGAGCGGTATCTAATGATCCCTGCACGAGGCAGTGTCTGAGGGTGATGGGGCCGACCTTCGACCTGGCCTGACGTTCCACGCCGCGGTTGCCAGCAGTTGCAGTCAGCAGTGCATAAGTGCATAAGTGATTCCTGACATGATTAGGTGATTAATTGAGAAGGCATTGTGATGGATCACGCCAATGCAAGCCAATCTATCAAGCAAGCACAGAGCAATTAAACAGATCAGCAGAACAACTAGAATTGTATAATGTGTAATGGGGATTGCATCACTGAGAATATGTCAGACCTATTGCAAGTACATTATATCAAGGATAACACGGCAGATGTAGGTTAGCGGTGTCAGGATTATCGACCGTCCTCCCGAAATAAGTCTCGTTTTCATGCACCCGAATGAGTAAGTAAACTCTTCATTGATACAGATTGAATCTTGAGTTTAAAGAAACTCTTTACAGATTCCTTAGATTACATTATTTACAATCAATAATTGGAATTATGTCGAACCTATGGAAAGAAAGTAGCGAATAGTTTCTGGACCAATCAGAAGGCTCGTTGCATTCTCTTGACGCAGTTTTTAACTATCATTTTTCGTTTTCATTTTTAGTTCTCGTGAGCATTAATTAATATCCATACGATTCACTGACTCTGATGTCACTATAAGTATGTAACCTCAATGTTTTTTCATGTACACAAAAATAATAATCAGCATGTATAAAATTAATGTTATAATAAAATTCCTCTGTAAAAAGAAATTCACGATTCCATGTTAAGTTACGTGACAGCCGTCCCGCTGTCCTCGGGCTGTATACTTGAAGAACAGCCATCGTAAACGAGGAGCAGCAGACATAACAAATGCACAATAAAGATTAGACAACGCTTGACATGGTATATAAACACGTGGGCTGCGGTAGCTCTTGTGTCAATAAACATATACCAACATTTATATGACAATTAGCACTGAAGCTACAAGACTGAGGCACGTGTCGAGCAAATGCTTCACCATTGTTCACACTAATAAACCAATTCCAACAATTAAAAGAGAGAATCACTTCCTTATAATGCGCTTTCTCGTCCTTTATTATTGTATTATCATCTTGTATTACATAGAGATGCTTTCTGCTTCATGGATGCCTTGGATCATATAACTGTGAGTGTAGGAATGCGTTCAGTGTGGTCGTTGTAAAGTGCAAACGACAGCAGACAGTGCTATCATAGTAGACGGTGGAGGGAATCGAAACCGTTACCTTACGAGTAAGAGTCTGCGGGTGCTGCTAGTTCACATGGTGTAATTCAATTTTTATTAGATCAACTAAAATTACTAAATCATTATATTCTGGATGAGTATTATTCTCTTGCAAATATACTTCACCAATGACTGAAGTTCAATAAAGTAAAATTACCAAATAACAATATTTCTCCGATGATTATTCTTACAAAGCCGAATGAGTAGGCCTACTCTACAGTTTAGTTTGTAAAATACATAATTTTGCATCTTTGGGTATTTCCATGAAGAACGATTAAAATAAGTCTCCATGACTTTGCAGGCTTCTCCAACTTTGTATAAATAGCCACTTTTTAGTAACATGTATGTACTCTGTGTTGAGAATAAAATTGTCTAAAATCTTAATCTGAATCTGAACGTCAAAGCCATGTGTTTTCTCTGTTTCACTTTAATTAACATTTGTATAATAAAACAATCTTTCGATTTTATTATTGTCATGTAGATAAATAAACGAGTTACGTATCGTTATGTTGTATCGAATTTAAATTATACCCACTCTAAAAAAGTAATACCAGACCTTCCCTTGATAGAATACACGTATTACGCCACACAAAATAAGTGGTCGATATGTTTTAAAAATGCACCCAACACAATGAAAATATTGTAGGCTTTTAAACACAGTCGGCCGTTGGGCTAAGCCTTGCCATGCTCGTGGCACTTAGCAATGCAATACGACGCCCATCCCTCATGCACGGTGACCGCCCTGCTGTCTAGAGGAGGACGAGGTGACATAGGAACGCGAAACAATCGAGAGGATGACTGGAAAAATACATCAGGGCTGGCAAAAATATTCGCCATGCAAATCATATTACCGCTTCGTAATATCAATGCGAATAAAATACCGTTGGTTCAGAGCAATATTTAAGATTTATTTAAACCATGGCCACTTTTTTTAGTGGATATTTAAACAGTTTCCTCCCCCGCTCGTTTCTTATCCGCAGTCAAATTCCAGAATTCAACAATTATTAACATTCAACGCCAGTTCAGATTAATTCCAGTATGTAAATGATTATTCAACGCGCTTGTGCCAGAAATCAACGACGAATCTTATAGATGACCTCTAAGAGTGGCACCAACTCGTTGATTTATGGATTAAATTCTCGAGTTTGGCTAATGTTGGAGCCACTCGTCTCAAGATTTTCACTTCATATTTTGTAATTGAGCTCAGGTTCGGTCGTCATTTTCAACGTTTCGTAGATTGATCGCGCGAATATTATACTGACGGTGGGCCTGGGGGTTCGGTCTAGAGTAGACCGCTCCAGTCGACCGGCGCACAACGTGTCGTAGATGCGACCGGTCGACTGGAGCGGTCTACGTTGTGCGCCCTCTAGAAGTATGGCGCTAATTTCAAAACTTGATTGGTTTAAGGTCCCCTACTACCGCAGTTCTTTTCAGCTCAACAGGATGAAGATACATTACAACGCTTTCCTAACCGTGATATACGATTAATTTATTTTAATGAGAAGAAATTACATTGAAATGCTTTGGGCCCTATCTGAATTCTAAATAACGATCTATTTTTTTTTTTTAATATTTCCTTTTTGTCATTATATGAGACTGCAATGTTTTAATAAATTTATGCTGTATATCGAGAAGCATAAAATCATTCCCCAGCAGCCTTGTGGATGCTGACGTCATAGATAAGTGAGGTATTATTATTTGAAAAAGCTACCTACTGATTGGCTTCGACTCGGTCACCTATGACGTCAAATAAATGTTATAATAATTTAGAAAACATTTTGCATTTTATGATGATATTTGGGCTTTATATCTCATATTTTGGCAACGATACTAATCTAAATCTAGCCCATGAGTGGGTGATATAGAAAATGAATAACGCCACACGAATATCAATCCATGCGCAAGCCATGACTCCAACCTGGAACGCAGCAAACAAGATCAACGCCTAGTCGACCACGTCCAACTACACCGGCCTTTTATTTTATAAGTTTTTAAACAACATCATTGAGTAAACTCCGTTATGTGGATTACAAAATTTGATAACATCTTTTGAATGAACAAATATATATGTGTAATTTCCGCTTCAGTAAGCAAATAGAAATGCTAAACCTCGTCTCAATCGTTTTATTCATCTATTCTCTCAAGTATCGTCCTACAGAAGAATGAGAACAACGGCTTTTTGTGACACACACAACATGAAATCTGTTGGGGAGTGGGAGGCAGAAAAATACAAGACAGTGACGAACAACCTAGCAAGAACATAACACAATGTTATTTAACTGCTTCGTCGGAGCATTACTACGCACGTCCCATAAGAACGAGAAAGGTCGACATTCTTGAGTAAAAGCTCTTATAATTGTGATTTACGTGGCTCTGTTGGTTTGGCCCAGAAAGTTGAGCTGAAGAGGCTTACGTGCCGCCCATTGTCTAACACACTCGCTCACCATATTATGAATACATCACTTGCAAGGGTCACACAGATCACAGGGGAAACCTGCTTCTCGATTATACATACACAAACACAAACACAACTACACACTAATTACTATTGTCATAAACAATTCGTTGACACCTCCCTTCAATTGATGCATCGTCTTTTAAAAGTATAGGTTAGGTCGTGTGATTTATTGAAATACACTCACGTTTATATCGTATGCCATCTTAGTCGATATAGACGTCTTAAGAATAGAACGCGTTACTTAACAGGGTGTTTGCGAAGACGGTCAACTGAGTTTCTACACAACTGTCAGATAAACGATTAATCAAACGAATATTGGAATGGGAGTTATTTAAAATGATGAAACGGTAAATTTGTTGTGGGTGGTTTAGAGATGAAAGAGTGTATTACGCCCTGTCTATGATTGTATAGCTTTTCAAAATCTCTTAACACGTTTAAATTGATTGCACTAAGAGGTGGGATTTTGAGACTAGTCGATCAGAGATTACGCTTGATGGTTATCGTTGAAAGTAAAGAGAAAACATTATAAAATGTTTCATACAAGAGCTTCAACAGAGCCAAATTTTGAACGTTTTTGCAGGTTTGTGTGAGCAGTTCATGCGTGTTCAATTACGAACGAAAAGAAATCGTAGTAGCTACTAGCTACACGTTAATTTGAACAAATACTATCGAAATTAGTATCAAATATTCGCGTGTTCCTTTGCACGTAGATAAGACACTACAAGCAATTTAAGATTTTTGGGAAAATTGTTTGATTTCGTCAAAAAATTTTGAATATTATTATGAAAATATGTAGATATTAATAATATCCTGTTAAGCTAGCATGGCTAACCAAACAAGTTTGAATTGTAATTTATAAAATACAAACAGATTTAAATTAGGCCTACCCTGGATTTTAAGCCATGTTTTAGACTACATAATTGAACGTCTCCTAACTCCTTTCAGTTGCGTAAAATTATAGTGATACATTACTCCTTATTATTTTTTTAGAAATTTAACATCACACTCCACCACCTGCATATTTTATAACATTCTTAGCAAAATGTTGACAAACTAACACCTGGATCATGTAGCAACATAAATTAATAATACCAACAATATCTGATACTCTGTATTAGTATCTTGCACTAAACACGATTTGAAAATGTTGACATGTTGAATCATGAAACGGAAAATAATTCTTTGTTGTACATGAAGTACTAGTAAAAGTAGTTAGAAATATTAATTAAATCTTCTAATCATTTGATAGTAATATCATGTAAATTCAAAACTGTTAACTGTAACGTCATCTCTACATGATTATACCAGCAGCAAGCAACATTTCCTGTGCATTGTTTTCGTAACACCGTGTACCGTGTGTATGTACATTGCACAGCACACCAACATAATCGACGCAATTATGTTCGCCTTCTCCTGACCAAAAACAATAACCCCCTGCATACCCTTGCACCTTTGGGATCTGCCTTCGATATTTGCACTAAATCTTACACGTCAAACCTACACACAACATCTTCCAATATCAATCATTCCTTCGTTTTCTATTATTAATTTGTTTAAATTGCATATTGTCTTTCGAGTTTTAAAGCTGTCAGTGATTTATTGAATATTAAATCAGCTTATGTAAACTATTGTCCTCATTTTGTATTTACTTGTGAGTGAAATTTGTAGTTTGGGGTTCGCGTTTCAGTCTCAACTTAGAGGCTTATTTAGACGACTAGTGATGAAGGGTGATAACTGAATGATGGTTAGGAACCATTGCCCTTCCATCGCGCTGGTTCCTTACTGTACAAATATATCAGTTACCATCGTCCATGTTGTGCCGTTCACAAAGTCACATTTGAAAAGAAATATCCACTTCTATTTATATAAAACAACGAGGGAAGGTGTTAAGTCCATAGAAATAACTAATAGTAAACGTTTTAAGATTCGATATTACTATAATAATAATTTTTGTAGGAATACCCGTTTTAGGGTGCACACCAGCTTTACCTGATGTGCTCCTCTTTAGGTTACTAACTAGGTTATTAGGGTGTTTGGATAGTTGGGAAGGATTGTCCGAGGGCTGATAGTATGACTCAATCCCAGCATTCGCTTTTACGACTGAGGAAAACCTTCAGTCAGGACTGCCGCTGCCCGTTTTGAACCGGCGACCTCCCGAATTAGAGTCTCGCGTCTTACCGCTGAGCCACCTCTATTGGTGATATTACTATACAACCACACCATCTATTGAAAATGCCGCTCATGCTAATTTATAAATAATGTACAACAATGTACAATGTATTAATGATGCTTGACTCCTAAGTTTTAAATTTATCCATTCAATACAGCCTTCAACACCTTGGATAGCCACTCCACCCTCCATTCACTCCCACAACATCATCATAACATAAAAATCAACACTCATATTTTATGACGAGTTGGAAAGTATTCCCGATAACCTTGTGTGAGACATTGTGACATGATGATCGTAGCGACCCCCCCCCCCCCCCCCCACCACCCTCGCTCATTATCATTATATTACAACCTTACATGTTTTGAAAAATATATTATTACACACGATTGACAATAGTGTCACTTGTATAGTCACACAAATTAACTTGGTTATAACAAGTACATATACACAATTAATTTTAAATTTTCTAACAAAATAATTACGTACAATGCAATGTTGAATTCATAATGAATAAATGTTATTTCTTTGTATAATGTGTCTTTAATGTGTTCTTTACTACAATCCCAAATAGACTAGTGACAAATTAAAAAAAACATTCTGTATTGTTCGCAGAAGAAAGCTGTAGTTGAAGATGAACAGAGATGAGTTCCAAGAAATGTCCCACACGAAAAACAAAAATGATGGACGTAGTGACGTAATAAAAAAAACACCGCCATCCCCAGCCTCCATTAATCATGATCGTATCAACACCTTTTGAATAACCAAATTTTCCCGCTCGGTGACGACGCGTATGACGTCACTCGTCGATGTCGGTGCTCTAAAGGAGTCCGGTTGTCACTTGCGATGGTAATCTACATCCTCTTCGTCGTGACCAATCATTCATATCGCTCTATTTATAGCCACGCCGGTACGCGGTACGCCCATCCGCCATCTTCCTCGTATCAGTGCTGCCAATACGGGAGTGATCAAACAACCTTGACGACAGGCGACCTTCGACTCTGACGTCACTGGAACTCTGAAGGCGGCTGCCGGATGCTGTCGATGAAGATCTGGAGCAACTGATGATACGATAAGTTCTAGGAACGCGAGCTTCCGCTTGACGGGTTCCGTGTTCGATGAATAATTAGTTATGATCCGTCTGAACAACCAGCCATGCGTCTAGGAGATTTTAAATAATTGTCTGAAATTGATTATGTTAAAGAAAATGTTATCCACGATGGGAAATCAGCCCTCTGATATGCAAATGAAGATAAAGAATTACTTCAATGTGACACTCGTTTTGTTTCTCTTAATTTCTCCTTCTAGTAGCTAATATATTCACTCGTAACTCAGCACAGAATATTTTAATTGCGTACGTACCTTATTTTTATCTTGATGATAACGCTTGAACGTCTTTACACTTGAATTTAATCAATTATTGTCCACTGGATACCGTGTTGGTTAAGCCTATAAATCATAGTATAGAGACACTATGGTGATTGTTGTATAATAAAGTATTTGTATGCACAGTGACTATTAGATGTATTTAGTTTGTACATTAATTACTAAATGTTTTGCAACCTATATTAATATGGATGTTCTGAATCCTAGCAGTTGCATTAAATAATGATAAAGAAAACTCCATCATAAATATTGCAAAACTATTTAGGGGACCACTTAGATAGCTAAGTGGTCCCCTAAATAGTTTTGCGATATTTATAAGAACATACAAGGATTATGACGGGGATTAATGGTTTGTTTTAGATACAAACATAATATACTTTATTAGTGTATGAAGCATTTCTGTTATTCATTGTTAATTTCAAAATCGTTAATTATAAATATGTATGTGCCGATACTGTAGAATGATGTGTTAAAAGCGAACAAACTAACATTATAAGAATGTTTCAGAGCTCCAATGGAGATACCATTACAATATTCCAAGATCTTTGAAGATAGCTTTAGGCGACTTCTGTCTCTCATGCCGTCAATAGTATCACTACACAATCATCGAGGGCGAACGTAGTGAACGTTCCCTCCGTAACACCCGCCCTGTTGTCAATAAAGAATCAATAATAATAATAATAATTCGACTGAAGGACTCTCCAGTAAAAACAACACCGAGCGGTTGACAGCAAGGAGATCAAGATTTCGATATCTTTACTTACCTTGTAATTTACACTCACTCATCACAAGATTTAAAATCTCTGAGTACATTCTGTCTCGTAGTCTATTTCACGCTTGTTTAGCAACTTATCACGAACAATACCCGCGCGAATCAGCGTAGGAGCGACCGTATACTCATTGTGTTCGTATTATTGTGTTTGCTATTATTATTTCTAATTATTGAAACACCTTATCGTGATGGTAACAGTCACGACAATGTACTTCTGTACGCAAGGTCGCATGTTGACTGTAGAACAGTACAGGCAATACGATGACTTCCGAGGGAATGAATGTTTGCATTGTAAGTCCACGATATTATCATGTAGTCGTGCCATGGACTTATAATAGTAACTTGGTCATGCGACTCCTTTGCCCAGATATTACTTATCTGGTCTTTAGAGGTCCTACTAAGCACTTTTCAGTTATCAACATAATTTTATTTTATATTTAGATAAAGCTAAAGTTAATTATGTAAAAATGTATCGTGATAATGTAAAGATAAGTAAAACATCTATCTAGATAAAAGGTTAAAGATACAAAATAATTATCTAGACAATTCTGTTTAGATAGAAGTTTTGTAGTCTAGCCTAGAAACGTGTTTCATGGAATAAAGAAAGTAATATTGTCAATCGACATATTTCCCATAATATACAGTTATGCACATTGGTAGTTAAGTAGGCCTTATTTCATCCATAACATTTTTTTTGTTACAATTTTCGAATATAAAAATAATTCATTAATAAAATAATCATCATTATAAACTGAAATACATTAATTCACACAAAATAGACGATAATGTATTATGAAGTTCCAATCACATCCATATTCTGCCGCCTCATTGCCCCGCGCACTTCCGGATATGTTGAAACGGATTTGGTAGCTTGTCCTGTCCTTGGTACCAATTACAACAACAACTTCAGGGTCAAGATCAAGATGAGTAGCCATTGTTTCAGGGATATAGTATAGCATAGAACATTTGGCAGGAGAAAAAAGCAGCTCGGAGCTTTGAGCACAGATCATCGTCTTCATATTTTAGTCAGTTCAACTCATCACTTCTATGAGGCAGATGTGTAAAAACAAAAACTGCAATAAAATATGCTTTCAAAATAAGATGATATTTAAAAAATAAGATATAAAAAATCGATATAGATAAAATCACCAACGTGAAAACTTACAACATCATTATTGCTGAATAAATGCTGATAATCAAGAATAGAAATAAATGAAATATATGAAAACGGGTATTGTGTGCCTATATCTGTTATCAGCAAACCAGGCAGCCATCTGCCCTTGGGCTGTTCTTTTCAATGGACATGCGTACGATCGTACACACGTGTGTGTTTGGAACACGCGTGACATAATTATCTTAAACGAGATCTTGATTGGATGAGCAGCCTTGAATTCAATCGGATCATTGGGGCTCTTGACTCGATCGTTTACACAAGCAAACATAGTTGAGAAGAAATAGATGGACTGGCTTTTTATATACTTCTCTTCTCCTAAGCAGTTTTAATGGAGAGGAGTAGAGGCGCAATTCTCTACATGAAATCATGAATGTACACACAAAATTCAATAAACTATCTACACAAATCAACTATATCTAGTAATTTATGTGTACCTATTATGCAATTTATATGGTAATAATAAAACGTTTTCAGGCCGTATCTCAATGCTTCGTAGTCATCTAAATAGTTGTCCAAACAACAATGATCAACAATGAAAGTGACGTGAAAGGCGGCAGTGTCGCTGTGTTTTTTTATTGGAAGCCATTTTCCATAAGTAAAACCAATTCCTTGGTAATTAGGGAGTTCCCTAACCTAGGAGATATCTGATATCTGTTATATGAATTGATTTAGTTCATACTTATAATGCCTTAGAAAAAACGAATGTATTTTACCTGGCGTAACGCTTCAAACAATAATTCGGTGACTGAATACCGAAGCAGTTTTACATCAAATACATAATTGTTGCCCAAATGATTGGTGATTCTTACGATTTATATGATGACACGTCGAGTTCCAGCAGAATTTGTCTCCCTCGTCCCATCCCAAGACTGTTCTAAAGCTGATCGGAACCAGCATTGATTAAAAATTTAAAATAAAGCAACATATAATAAAGATTATAAAAAGCACAGATTTAGGGTTAGTATATAGATGATTTAGAATATACTATTTACATTACTAGGAAAACGCTCTGTTTGACGCGTTGATAAGCGAGCGCGTCAATATCTACGAACTTTCTGGCGAAAAGTTTTCAATGCTAATACAAACAACAATTAACAACAATTCAAGAATGCGCATTGCAAAAATTGTTCTTATTTCCAGGGCTATTATACTTTCCGACATTGTTGTATGCAGTGCAATGTGCGTTGCTAAGAATTTTCGTGGTCATGTTTTCGCCGCGGTCCGCCACCGTTACTAACAGTTATTGACAGCAATAGAAATGTAATTTCTGCCTCTAATACGTATCGGATCGGGTTTACATTAGTATATTCGTGACCGGACATAAATTTACTATAAGATAGCCACCTCACATTTTGCCGTTACTGCGTTGTAGAAATATATTTTCGAGTAACTTTCGTGTAACTTTGCCAATACTTATCAGATCGCCATTACATTTACATATTCGTGACCGGAAAAAGCTGTAAAAAAATCTGGCTATCTCACATTTTGCCGCCATTTTGTTTCAGAAAAATATTTTGCAGTAACTATGGTGTAACTTTGTAACTTTTCAAACGATTTTGCCTCAAAACTATACACCTTCAATCCACATTGAGGCTTGTGGATGGTCCAAATTTCAAGTTGATCGGACTTTCCGTTCGACCGCTATCGACGGACATAAAAAAAAAAAAAAAAAAAAAAAAAAACAAACAAACAAACAAACAAACAAACAGAACGAAGTGCCATAAGAGTCAAGTGGAAACGCTCGCTTCGCTCGCTTAAATACCCTATACTCTCAGGACAACTGTTTAAACTGTTTCGTTAACGATAGGTTGAACTGATTCATCCTGGCCAAACCTTCCTGTCCGTCACCATCTTTCCAAAACAATGTTAACACGGTGGGACAGATGTTGATGTTGACATAAAGTATAAACACTCTAACTCAGTTTCTATATTTAATTTCCAAATACGTCCCTCAATAAATAATTAGTTACTATTATCACTTTCATAACAGATATACAATATACATATCCAGCGTGTAGCTGATACGGCTTTACATCCCAGAGAGAATGGGTGTATGTATAGTGTATACTAACATTCAAAAGAATTTACAACTATTTATTTGCACATAAAAACTATTTTGCACGGGAAGAGTAGTCGGGAAACACTTTTACAAGCCAATAATTATTTCCGTAGTTACTAGAAGCAGTTATTTACAATAACCCCTTGTGAAGATAAACAGTTTAAACTAAGTGTGCATTATCGGAGTCCCTTCAATCTTTACAATCTGTTTAGATCGAATATTGGGCGTAGCCATGATTCCGTGATTAGATCTTCGTGCGAGTTTTGATTGAGGTAATCAATTCTAACCAACACTTTTGCCACTTTTTGTGCGTACTTTCATTAAATGCGCAGACTTTATTAATTTTAAAACTGATTACAGGATTGTATACTCTATTCATTTTGCAAGGACGGTACAAATAAATGCCCTATAAATAGTAATGGTCGTAATTCAAACGTGTTTAATGGGTTGTTTTTCCAATAATTTACATCAGTAAAGTTAAGACTTCAATATTTACGGATGCAAGGATGATCCTAAGTTAGTTTTTATACGAACCTTTACTATGATCTTTCGTTTTTTATCGGATAATATAAAATTTGATTATATGCCACACATAATAGTGTTAAATTACTATAAATTTATGTAGTTTTAATCTATTTCATGGCACTTTTTGAAAACAATTATCACGTACACGTAAACCAAAATCATAATTAGATAATAAAACTATATGTAAAAGGAACAAAAGCTATTCCAGCATTCTATTCAAGATATTTTTTATTGTAGTCAAGTAAAACTGCTTCAATGTTTAAAATATTAAAATAACCAATTATAAATTAAATTCCATTTTCCTACTATGTAACACATACGTCATGATCGTAATTATGTGTTGTTATTGATCATTATATGGTATTTTGTTACATTTAAAAATTAAGCTGTTTCATTTTGTATAATGTCTCTAAGGACTCCTAGTATGCAACATTTTGGAAATGTAGGCCTATATCAGTTTAAAGAGAGTACCAAACGCGTTTTGCTCAAAACGAGTGAGCATGAACAATGTTTGACAGTGTATTTAGGCTCTACTTATATTATTTTATAAACAATGGTTTTGGAAAACTATGACGGGGTGACACGTGAAGATGAAAAACACCACATTATTATCAAAACTCTAGGCGCAAGCCAAGTTTTGAATCTGGAACGCAGGAACCCGGGTATGCATTGTTATACCAACGCATAATCAACCATAACCGCAGTTAGATGTTGTGAATTAAGATGCTTTTCCCAAAAATATGTTGATATTTATAGGCATATTTACTGCGCATGGTCCTTTCAGCGCATGATGTACATTGTACAATCGCCGACATATATCAATTAGTTAGTTGTGACTTGTGATTATTCAAGAAGTTACATTGTGAGTTCTTTGTTGTGTGAACCTAGCACCATTGCCTTGCATATTCATGGAGAATACTTTTTGTAAATTCTAGAATCGAAATTAGCCCGCGTTAAAGTTCGAGCGTGTTTAACGAAGCTAATAATATATGCAAAGCTTATTTTAATATCCTCTACACTCTACAGTCTTCACCCAGGACCAAGTATTTTATAGATTCAGTATAGGCAATAGGGTAACAAAACGATTACATAACCACGGAAACTCACGAACTAGCTGGAAAAGGTGTTAATTGACAAAGAAAATATATTTTTGGTTCTTCAATTTTCTTTTTTCATTGATTCCTCTACTTTCTTCGCTGAAAATTAAATTTTATTCGCTTTATGTTATGATGGTTTGGCAAAATGTGCCATGTGCTGCTAGTGGAAGTTAGTTTGAGATGTCGACAGGAGATAATTAATAATAACAGGTAGTGAGATGAGCATCGAGTGAAGATGCGTCGTGACCCAAGCGCGGTGGTGGATGTTACAAGCAGACGTGATGGTAGCTAACGGGGCTTCCCCGTAATTATACCCGCGTGGTGCGTGATGGCTCTCGCGTCCACGTCCATATCCGCGTCCACGTCCACGTTCATATCCCCGTCCACGTACACGTCCATGTCCATATTGATTCTGTCCTTTTTCATATTACTGATGTCTTTTATTTTCTTCGTCTTTTGGTACTCATTATGTAAAACTTAGCCATGTTTAAGACGAAATTTCTTTAACGAGTTCATCCGGTGCTCTGTGTGCGCTTGAAGGAGATTGTTTATATTTTGTATTTGATTCAATATATAACTAAAACAATAATATAATGTAAATAAGTTGTCGTTGTTATTGTGTCTGATGTCTCGTTGGTAGAGACAAACATTACTATCCTGTCTTAGAAGCACATTAATCATTACTTATTACATGTCATGTCAACCTCTCTTTGATTGGGCTTGATCGGCCATCTGTTCCAAAGAATTCATTAACGCCAAAAGTGACGTCATTTGTTGAAGACCAAGTGTGAATATAAAACGCGGTGAAGCTCAATTGGCTTTTTAGATTCCCACGCAATGTCGCCCGCAACCTCTCCCCCCCTCAACCCCAAATTCGTGCCTGAACCCAGAAGAATTTTGTTTATATTTTCCATGTACAAAACATTTTATATGATTGTATCGAAGCGTTTCTGACATGAGATATTGTCTTTAAATGCTGGACATTCGAGTGTGTCAGTAAATTTAATGCGGTAATAAAACTTATAGACAAGAGTGTGAAAGAATAATAGTTTTTTTAGGGCGGGATGTCGCTTTAAGGTGCATTCACAATCTTTACTAGTACTATGGTTTAATGATTAACACTAAGCCACAGGCTTCTTTCATTGGCTAGGAGTGAGAATACTGCGCTCTGATTGGCTGTGATTAAGGTTTGTCTTGGTCTTAATCATTAAACCATAGTACTAGTAAAGATTGTGAATGCACCTTTAGAGACCCAGAGGAACGTTCGCAGACAGTGTTTCATGTTGCGTAACAACGTGCACCACACGCGACAACGACAACGACAACGACAACGACAACGACAACGACAACAACGACAACGACAACGACAACGACAACGACAACGACAACGACAACGACAACGACAACGACAACGACAACGACAACGACAACGACAACAACAATAACAACAACAACAACGAGCAGCAATGGTCTAGACTACAGCCAATTCTTCTCCAATGGGCTGCGCCCTGTAAAGGTAGAACAAAGTAATCGGCTTGACGTGAGGTTCGTCTGGCACGTCCGACGGAGCTTTACTTAACACTTTCACACTCATCCTCTAACGACCAATAAAACTAGTTGGCTTTAAAACGCAGAGTGGCTGTTCATTGAGTGAATCTTTATTCCTAAATTGCAAGCGGTGTTAAACGAAGGTGGTAGATGATTGGGATGATGGTTCGCAGAACAACCATGTCTAATAGCTTCTCTTATAGTTAAAAGAAACACATTTGAGAGATGGGGAGATATTATCTTGCGCTAAGTTTTTAACATAAGTTATGATTGTAATAAAAGGAATTGCTCCGGATTCGAACGCAGATCGTCTTCGCGCGGATTAACACACGGATCTACGGGCGTAAGCCCTCGTATCAACACCAGCATTACTCTCGTACAATTACTTTTGGGAAAATGATATTCGTAATTAATTAAAAGTCCATCAACTTACGGAACACAATAGTTACCAAAATATGTTCTTAAAAAAATTATCAAACCTTTGTTTCAAAATTAATAGCGTTTATCCGGCTTCGTAACAAAAAATATTAAGATCCACCGAAAGCTGTGCAAACGAAATGATGTACTTTTGAAAACGTTATTAAAACGTTGTCCATCTTTTAGATTTTTGTTTTACTCCTGAATGCAAACAGAATCAGTAACAAGCAATCATACCTAGTAAGTTTATAAGAAAGCATGAAATTAAAGGATTGTGGAAATTGCCAACCTTACCCTTTGAATAGCTTAATTCGCATGCATCCTTGAAAGATGCAACATATGGTATTACTTGGTATTACTTATTGAAAAAGTGAGACTGGTTATAGTTCCAAAATTGATTTGATATTTTATAATAAAGCAATTTTAAACTGTCTGGTATGTGATTATGAAAAATTAATTCAATTATGTCCACACATATTCACAACTTTTTGCAGTAATAAGTGTTTATCCAGATGGAGAGAGTATACAAGTTGATTTGAAATATTAACTTTAAATTTTACCACTTTATAAAATGCCAAATTTTGTAAACATTCAAAGTCTTCACAAGGTAAATATATATGGAAAACATACACGAATTACAATGTACTTTATCAATTTAACGAAATACATGGTTTTCTGGAAAACTTATGTTTGTTGTTGTAGCAATCCGCTAATGTTCACAAATACCCTCTTCTTTCGTACTTATAAACAAAATAATAACACGCATAATACCGTGTTGTCACGCTCTTATGTTGGCGTATCGCGTTAAGTTGTTAGCCAATCAGATTACTTAACGTTGTTAGCTCTAACGCTATACGCAGCGTAAGACGTAAGAGCGAGTAGAAATGAATCCATGAGGCAGCATTACTCTGGGTATTTCTTAACCAGCGTAAGGGCTGAGGAACCCGACATAAGTGTCATTAATCGTCTCAAATCGAAATATGACTCGTTCCTTTCACGCATAATACAAATTAAAACGTGATTTTCCTTCCTACAACCGTGATGCACCGAAGACGATCGCGACACTCGACTTTTAGACACTCGGGTTTGTTCGTGTGTCTCCGCATGTTGTACGAATGCCTATTGATAACCAAGGCCACCCGTGGGGTTCCCGCAGACGGGTGAGAGTCAACTGGTTAATTGTTCTGCGCCTCCCTAGGACACTAATTGTCAATTAACAGACACGACATGATTATCAAACGTTAAATGTTCGTCAGTAGGAGTTACATTCTTGGGCAATCAAATGGCAATGGGCGTAACGTACGAATGTCGCAAAACTGCAACTTCAGCCACAGGTGGGCATTGGTGTCGAGAATAGATGACAAAGACATTACATAACTGATTTTGTGTAGTTTTACCAGAGAAGCAACAGGTAATAAAAGCTCTACCTATAAAAACCGCGAAGAGATCCTTTCATAAAATGATTGGTGCATGGTCTCTTTGTATGTGTTCCTATCATTCGCGTTATCTGCCTCTCTCCAGAGTGAAACATCTACAATACACTTTTTAAATATTTGATTTTCCTCTAGCTTTTGTTACTTTATGTTTTTATTTTTGGAGTTTCATGACAACATGTTGGAATTTTATAAGGCTAAAAAATATGCAGACCTATAATATGGCCAGCCTCGATGTTGAGAGGAAAGACTACCGCCAATATAAGAAACTCTACGAATAAAACTGCTTTGAATTACATCTCAATACAAATTAAACGGAAACCACATCGAAATAGTAAAAACAAACTACATTTTGAATTTGAAAGAACTGAATACTATTTTCTTGAAACTTGTATTTTATTATAATTGGTAAAGTGGGTATTTTTAGTTGATTCATTACAAAGTAAAGCTGGTATGCAAACCCTGATTACGATATTACAAATATTTTTCACGTAGTATTTAGTGATTACGAACCCAAATTGTGTCTGATTTTCTTTTTATCGACGTGATTTGGCATTATTGAGATCATAATTATAAAACGTTAATTCTGAGCCGCTTTTAGTATTTCCTTTTAAAGAGATGAATGATATAAATCGCACGCAGTTTTTGTTGTTTCGAGTTCGCTACGACGATACAAACACGATGACTCCGTGGTTTTTACAATGCGAAATTAAAATAACGTAGGATATTTTATTATGTACCCAGGGCCCACCCATTGTCAAGGATTGATTTTCAATTAGGGGCCCTTTTATGGGCTGAGTGATTGAATGAATGTTTGACATTATTGTGGTAGCGCCCAGAACTCACATGGGAGGTCCAGGTTTCGATGCCCAGCTTAGAGTTGTATTGTTCTCAGAGTTCTGCGGGAGAGCTGACTTATCGGCCCAGGTCTGTGTTGCATTATCCTCAATGATGGAAGAGCAATCACATAGTTTTTTGCAATGTACTCAAAAAAGGCTAAGTCAGTAACGAATGTATTCCCGAAATCAGAATATTTACAAATGTATTTTGAACTATTTTAACTAATTATTGTAACGAATGTTTTATGGCACGTACCTTAAAAGTTAGGTAGGCCTACTAAGTAATAGGTAATCCACCATGTCTGTAATTTTCGCTATGAATATGAAAGGATAATGGGAGAAATGCTTTGTAAGATAACAATGTTGTACAAAGTATGATACTTAATTACTTACTAATAAAGAACTTACTAACTACTACTACCACTACTACCAATTACAGACAGACAAGTTTCAAAAGCATAAAAAATCACTACCTTAAAAGTTTAGTAGGACTATACTATGTACTAAATACTCCAAACATTTACATACACCCAAGTTTCAAAAGCAGCTATCACATGTGTCAGTACGCGGTACTACTGTACTGCATTGTTAATAATACATGATTCTTCACGATATGAGCTAACATATTCTAATATTGCAGTGTTGTGTTGTCTGTATAAGCATCTCTATAATACAAGGTCATTATGACGCTTTGTGCGCATGCGCCCATCTTCTCATCACACCTCATCTCCACCGCCCTTCCGTTCCCAATCCACCTCTTTTTGAAAACACCGCTAAGCTCAAAGTTGAACGAATAAGATTAGTGATATGCAAAGCATGTGCATTAAAACCCTCCTATGAGATCCATATATGAGGTAGGCCTACACGATTATGCATTTTCTCTCGGCTATAGGCTTGACCGAGCAGCTAGGCCTACCCAACCCAGCCCAGCCCGCATGCTCTTGCCATAAACGAAACGTTAGTTTCAAAAAACGACAACCTTATAAGCCATTAGCTGTTGTGAAGGCAAACCAAAATAAATCACAGGATGTGTTATTGCATCACACTTGTTTTTGTTACATAATGGATGAATGCGTAGACATTATCGATGTCGTTAAGTTCTACAATGTGCTAATTTAACGATAAAGTGGCCACATAAATGTGTTATTATGAGTTCATAAAAAATAATTGGTGCCCGAGTCTCTACAACTTTTAAGTCTCACTTTCGCTTCTAAGTTGAGTGGCGATCATCATTTTGACAACATTTGTTAAACGAAGGCGCCCATGTGTTATTCTTGAATGCAACTGCATTATTATTTTCTTCAAATATGATCTTCAGAATGTATAAGAATGCTAGTTATAGCGTTATCTGTGGTGATAGTATTACAAATATTAAAAAGGTGTATGGTTATATGGGTATTCCACCAAACAATATAAATTCCAAATTATATGGGATGAATAGCATGGCTGGTTTTTATGGTTCATTGGTCGTGTGGTTTTATTCTTAAAACGGGTTTGATTCTCTAACTTCTATGGTACCCACCGTATTTATACATCACATCTATCTCCCACTAGAGCCAGGACCTTGCGAGAGTATTGTGCACCCCTGTGCGTCGCAAGTACGCCCAATGGGAATGGGGTGTCAGCCTCCTTGCGTCAGGCCGCACAGAGGTTAAATGCGCAGCGAGTGACGCAAGCAAGTCGCGCGAAATGTCGTCTGTCCCCTCAGCCAGGACCTAGCGAGAGTATTGTGCACCCCTGCGCGTTGCAAGTACGCCCAATGGGAATGGGGTGTCAGCCTCCTTGCGTCAGGCCGCGCAGAGGTTAAATGCGCAGCGAGTGACGCAAGCAAGTCGCGCGAAATGTCGTCTGTCCCCTAAGCCAGGACCTTGCGAGAGTATTGTGCACCCCTGTGCGTCGCAAGTACGCCCAATGGGAATGGGTGTCAGCCTCCTTGCGTCAGGCCGCGCAGAGGTTAAATGCGCAGCGAGTGACGCAAGCAAGTCGCGCGAAATGTCGTCTGTCCCCTCAGCCAGGACCTAGCGAGAGTATTGTGCACCCCTGCGCGTCGCAAGTACGCCCAATGGGAATGGGGTGTCAACCATCTTGCGTCAGGCCGCGCAGAGGTTAAATGCGCAGCGAGTGACGCAAGCAAGTCGCGCGAAATGTCGTCTGTCCCCTCAGCCAGGACCTAGCGAGGGTATTGTGCACCCCTGCGCGTTGCAAGTACGCCCAATGGGAATGGGGTGTCAGCCATCTTGCGTCAGGCCGCGCAGAGGTTAAATGCGCAGCGAGTGACGCAAGCAAGTCGCGCGAAATGTCGTCTGTCCCCTCAGCCAGGACCTAGCGAGGGTATTGTGCACCCCTGCGCGTCGCAAGTACGCCCAATGGGAATGGGGTGTCAGCCATCTTGCGTCAGGCCGCGCAGAGGTTAAATGCGCAGCGAGTGACGCAAGCAAGTCGCGCGAAATGTCGTCTGTCCCCTCAGCCAGGACCTAGCGAGAGTATTGTGCACCCCTGCGCGTTGCAAGTACGCCCAATGGGAATGGGGTGTCAGCCTCCTTGCGTCAGGCCGCGCAGAGGTTAAATGCGCAGCGAGTGACGCAAGCAAGTCGCGCGAAATGTCGTCTGTCCCCTCAGCCAGGACCTAGCGAGGGTATTGTGCACCCCTGCGCGTTGCAAGTACGCCCAATGGGAATGGGGTGTCAGCCATCTTGCGTCAGGGCGCGCAGAGGTTAAATGCGCAGCGAGTGACGCAAGCAAGTCGCGCGAAATGTCGTCTGTCCCCTCAGCCAGGACCTAGCGAGGGTATTGTGCACCCCTGCGCGTCGCAAGTACGCCCAATGGGAATGGGGTGTCAGCCTCCTTGCGTCAGGGCGCGCAGAGATTAAATGCGCAGCGAGTGACGCAAGCAAGTCGCGCGATATGTCGTCTGTCCCCTCAGCCAGGACCTTGCTAGAGTATTGTCCACCCCTGCGCGTCGCAAGTACGTCCAATGGGAATAGGATGTCAGCCATCTTGCGTCAGGCCGCGCAGAGGTTAAATGCGCAGCGAGTGTCGCAAGCAAGTAACGCGAAATGTCATGCGCACACTCACACATGTGCTGTCTAAATCAGGTGTGAGAGATACGCCCGATGGATGGGCCATCCCGTCTTCACCTCGTGTCAATCGCTGACACACGTTGTGTCGATAGGGCGAGGGAATAACGTTGCGTGCTGTGGGTGTCGGTAACATTTGGAATTAAAATAATTCATTAAAAATATAATTTTAAGATGTATGTTATCATACCCACCCACCCCCCAACAATCCCCTACCCCCCCCCCCCCCCCCCCCCCCACTCACAAAATGGCTCACTGGGCATCTTGGATTATAGTATCGTGTGCTAACAACAAGAGGCATTTCTAGCAAAATCGCAATCTTATAGAATAAACCCACATTTTGAAGGGAATTAATTCTAAAAGAGCAAATACACACTTATTCACTAGAGTTACTCAATTGGTGAAACAGGGGTGGGAGAAATTTGACTGTAATAAGGTTACAACGGTGTTCGTCATAATATCAGCTGTCGCGTATTAACATCTTATAATCATTATCAAACATATGTTTATCGTAAAGAAGATATGTAAAACGGCTAAAACCACTGCTTCTGAACGCTCTTAAAGAAAAATTACTCTTTGCACAAATTTTACCCAGCGAACGTTGTCCGTAGTCAAACATTTCGTTCATCAGAGCTTACTTCGAACGAATCTCGAGCTATGGAATTTCGTTCGTCATCTAAATAGAGAAATAATATCGACCTGGCACCCGCATATGAAGAATGTCACATACAGGCGGCGTGACGTCATGACTCACTACTGATAACACGATGAACACAGTTGAGGGCAGCGACATCCCTTGTCAGTCGCGCAGGCGCAGTGAGCCATGATGGAGGAGGCGAGGATTTCCTTCCGTAATATTGGCGACTAACCGACAGATTGTCGGAAATTATACAACATTATTGTAAATGTACTTTTTAAACTGGTACCTGGTTAACAAGCTTTATTTTACTTTTAAAGGGCATGCCAAATTTTAAAATAAGAACCAATAAGAACCCCTCAAACTCAATAAATAATAACTATACAAATTCCACAAAGAGGTAAATAGTAAACAACCAGCTATCCCACCCAGGCCTCTCAAGGAACCCTCTACACCACACTCCTCCATTTGAGAAGGTGCGAGAAAGTGTTGACGCCCCCTAAATGGGATCGTGACTTTTAACCTAGAAATTGCAACCCTTGTTCGTTGCTTTTATTTTTGTATATAATGGGTCATGTTTAGGCTCATGTCTATGAAATATCAGATTCCAATAGTAGTAACTTAATATTCTACTTCCCGAGTTCTACCTTCTACTTGAAACAGGTCAATAAGTTATAATTCACGACCTTATATTCAATATTGGTTATCACTCAGGAAATTCTAATCACAGTGGTCGTGACTAATAAGGTGCACAATGTGCATTCTACTAACGGGATGCCAGCCTTCAAAATGTATGAAAGAATATCAGCTGGTATCTGTTGATTTTGGTTGAAATAGAGTGCGTGAAAGGTGAGGATCTGAGGGGGGCATGAGACTAGTTACGTTGGAACATTTATACGACATTCATGCAAATTCATACCATCGTTATTCTCAAATCCTTCCCGGCACCTAATCACCATTTCTTCGCCCACTACGCGAGTTATATGAGATAATACCAGTGTAAAATCTCACATTTCATACAGAAGTTGGCAATGTTGTATATACTCCTGTCTATTACCAAGAAAAATATGACTTTATAAAGCGATGCATTTTTCGTAAAATAATTAACATACCATTTATATTGACGGTAGATGTGACATTATATTTACTAGAACGAATGTCTATAGTCTTTATGTGTTTAATGCATAGGTAGAAAGCTTTTATCTCTCTGAAAGTACACATGTTAATAGGAGAAAATTATCTTTAAAAATTAACCAAGCAGGTATACAAGAAAGATGCAATACGCAGAGTTGGATTACACACATCAATCTATCAATCAATGAGAATGTCTACGACAATAAACTCATTCAGTGCACATGACCCAAAGTCATCCAGTCAGGGCAGCGTTATTTCCTTCAAGTACGAACAATGACAATGACATAACATGTCATCCATGTCTCCATGAGCAATCTTAAGTTCCAACACACGAACCCGTCCAATAAACGTAATAATAGGAAACCATAAGCCGGAGGTCAGGATACGTTTGTCCTGCCATCTAGCGTGGGTGGCCGTTATTATCCCCTTGATCACTTATTTGATTCAATTTTATTGCCGCGAATATTTCACTTCAAACTGGATCCACGTGACGTGTTTCTGTGTGGTCCATCATACACAACAATAGCGAGCTCTCTGCTCGTCGTACGGTTGCTTGACGCGCAATCTTGATGGATCTATCTGCCGGTTGAAATATTCCACTTCTGATGTAACTTATGTTTGGTCGTCATTGGGATATGAAAGTACAAAAGCCAATTATAAAGTCAGTCATATAGTCAACGGTTTAGTTTAGCCCGTTCCCTATTATGCGTGTTAGACTGTATGGGACAGATAAACCTATACCTCCTACCATGGACACCGGTTTGTTTGACGTAGGACAGGTCAGTGTGAGCGGGTATGTCGAAACAGGGAAGAAGTTTGCTTTGTAGCAGGAAGGAGAATGGTGTGTATTATTTACCTATTTATTGAAATATGTTAACTTTTCAGTTTTATGCAACTAATTAACAGAAGAGGACAATTAATACAACTATGAAATACGTTATCCAATAATAATAAAAATACTGAAAGAAACAATAAAATTGAAAGAAAAAAACAATAGATAAGTAAGGAAAGCGAAATAATGAGTTGAAAACAGAAATATAATCATTATTGTAATTAATCATTATTACAATAAACATAATAATAATACATGCATACACATACTTATATTTTATGATTACATTATAAACACATTGTAAAGAATTGAACATAGGCTAATCAAGATTTGTCTGTACAAATTACACGAAAAGAAGTTGTACTCATAAAGGTAGAAATCACTGTCGTGTAAAACGTGTAAATGTGTAAAATATATATTTCAGGTAAGACGCAATCATGTTTACATTGCTAAAGGTTCAGCCACAGACTCACGCACGCACACGCACACGCACACGCACACGCACACGCACACGCACACGCACACGCACACGCACACGCACACCCTTCCGGCAGGCTGCAGCAGTAAGAGGCGGGAACATAATTATCACGTACCAACCTGGTGGTAGCAATAAATGTGTTCCAATTAGAAAGCACTTTATTGCTCGTTTTTCCTTTTCCGAATTAGAAGAACCTAATAAAATAGCGAACTATAGGTACCCTTAATATGGCAATCTTTGGGGTTTGACCCTTGACTTTTCGATAATCATTTAAATTGAAGTAATAAACGTATAACTGCATCGGATCGCTTTGCGCACAATTAGTGGTCATACTCTCTAATAACATACGTGAGTGAGAACTCAATAATCCAGTGTTGGACTCCATATTAGGATCATCTGATGATGTATGGCGAGCGCGCGAACCACGTTCTACCGCAAGCTAGCGGCTCAACTTGTGGTCGAAGAGAATGACACCCAACACCAAAGATGGAGAAGCAAAATGCAGAGATCGGGGAGCGACGCCATTCATTCAGTATTGATACCAAACGCAGGGTTCAACCATAGATATAAATGTTTATATGTGTATCTATGGTTCAACTAACAACGAACACATTGTGACGTCATGGGACGTCATTACGACGTCTTTATGACGTCCTTCATGCTACGGCTATAGACCAACCCCGGTGAATCAGCCTCATAAGAGGTGACTAAAAGAGGATTCATTACACCCTTCATACTTCTCCCTTTCCTTCAAGCTCCTTCGCTGTTTCGTTTGTTCATGGGGTAGAATTGGTCCAGTGTAGCTATGCCAGTCATACGATGCGACGTCGGGACCGACATCTTAAAAGTTTGTTGATGACCATGTCGTTAAAAATATAATCGTACTTGCTTTATATTACTTAGTGTTACTTTACTTATCGTCTTTATTGTATTCTTATGATCATTGTAATCAGTATATTTTTGCTTTCACTCGAATTTATGATGTTGATTCTTATTGGCACCAAGCCTATCACCAAACCAGTAATCACTATCCTGTGAGGGACGGACAGTCAGCACATCAATAGCATACTCGAACATACCCTTATCTCCATGACATAAATACATCGATGTTGCGTTAATATGTTCTTATAAGATAATTTCACTCCAATATTTAGAATAATTATAATCGGATTGGTAATAAATTGACTTGCCTTTTGACTTCCTACCATATAATCCTTTTATGCATGCTCACATGTTATAGCAGCCTCTTCTCGGGCGATGTTGAGTTACGAAGATTAATAGTAATAAAGGTCTTTATTAGAACCTTTGTGTGCTACAAATGGCGATTATTGACGTGCTGATATTTATTTATATTATAATATGTATATTCTAACTAACTTCAATGCAACATTGTATTATTCAAGCTGAATTGTGGAACAAAGCGCTCCTTTGAACAATAAATTCCAATTCTACAAATTGCGAATCGCGAAGTTTAAATCGTGCTTTTTGTATGGTATTATTGTTTTTATTTCATAAAGTTTTCTATCAAGATTGACTAGATTGATCTCAAGTTGTTCTCAGTGACCATAAAGACACAATCCTTGAAACTGTCCTACTCGTGGTGAGGACGACACGTCGAGTCGATCATATGCTCCTACAAAGAGGTGCATCGAGACGATGAGTTGAGGAATACTCACATTCTCATCAAGTTCCAACGAGTGCTATACAGAAGCCAATATCAGGGCTGTGATTTATGTACCGCGGCCTGTGAGAAGCCCAATGATCTGCAGCTTCTATGAATGGGTCAGCGTAAACTTGCCCAAAGAAAACTTGCCCACACTTAACTGAACAATACCCTCTAACCGGTGTACTGAATGAATGTATTAGGGAGATAAGGATTTTGGACGAGTTTTTCGTGGCCAAGTGTACGCGGTCCCCTATGAATGTACTTTTTGAATGACAATATAGTTGTAACAATTATGATGATTTGTTTGCTATACCTTTTAGCTATAATAAGCACATGATGAGGTTTAATTTTCAACAGTTTTGTATAGATACTGCACGCATGTGATGCAGCAGAAATACTCTTTATTATACACAGTATATTATTTAATTCTATCTCTGTGAGTAACCTCTACAGTCAACTACAATATCATAATGTGTAAGAATATCTATAGCAAGTCGTTACTTCTTTCTGATTCAATTACATTAATATTTTTTTTTTTAACAAATGACAGCTTTCTATTACAAAATATACCATGGCCTTTCCAATTACGGCAAGTACCAGTATTTTATAAAATAACATTTTTCGTCTAACGAGCTCCTTCACAAATACCTGTATAATCAAGGAGCTGCCACGCTGCATTTTACATACATGAATCACAATGCGGTTTGTTGATAGCTTGTGGGTAACACCTAGACTTCTCCATTGCCAAACTTGTCTACAATCAATAATTATAATATAGTAATCCTTGGACAATCAGTCTGCCAGACTCTAGAGCGCTGCAAGCTACATTGTGCTCTCTATCGGATAGACAGACAGACAGCCTTCAAGTGAACTGTCGGAGCAGGGAAAGAAGGGGGGGGGGGGGCGTTAAGTCACGCAAAATCCCCCTGGCCATATAGGTTCAGAGGTTCAGAGCTGGAAGTAACAAAGGGTAGATGTATTACAATTGCCACTTTTCGAGATGGCTTCATTCTGATTTTTCTAAGAAAATTAACACAAAATGCACATATATAATATATGATAGAACATTTAGAAGTGTTATAAATCGTACCAACATCCCCCCCCCCCCCCCCCCCCTCCTTCTGTGTTTTATATTACTTTGTTCTTGTTAAAATTAACTTTTCCTCCGAAAACACAGAATTTTTTTATGTTATTGGTCGCATGTCATTATTTTGTACTTTTCACATTTTACCTAATAATACAGCGTTCACTGTTTTCTGTATGTTTTTCACCATCCCACTTTCCCACTTATACCTCTTTATTATGTAATATATATTTTAACCACAGCTCAATGTTTCTGTTAAGCTCTTGTGCCAATTAGCATTTCTCCACATTATAGACTATAAGTAACTACCTTGTCGCTGCATTTTATCATTGCACTCGATCATAAGATTATTTTGCCATTGACGCTGAAATAATAAAAAGGATGCGTACAGCGTAACTGTTAGTAAGAAGTAGTAACAGGGACCAGTTTCATAGAAGAAACACACTACACTGTTTGACTGCAAGAGGAAATAGGTTTCATCTCAGAAGGAAGAATTCTATATTCTCATGAACGCGAATGGGATAAATGAGTACGTTCTACAAAGTTGAGAAATGAATTGCAGCAAAATCATAGAAACTATACCTCCTGACATTAGATAATCTACTCAGTTTATTAGCCGCTATTGAAAGATTTGTGTTTACAAAAGACGATGTACAATTTAATTTAAAAAGTAAAAGAACGCTACAAATGTGTGTGTTGGAAATCGTTTACAATCCCGATAATATGTTTGTCGGTCATAAAATGTTACTAGTTTTGCCATCACGCCACTAAAACACTTACTACATTTTTTTACTACATTATTACACTTATATATTTTGGCATGTAAATATATTCGAGTTAATGCGTCTGCCTTGAGGTGCGCTTGTTGCGAGTAGACTAGACCGAAGGACGGGGAACGGAGCGGGTGCGGTTCACCCACAGCTGTTAGACAGCTCGAAATGTCACACATACTAGTTTTGATATGTTCAGTTGTCTTTGATCTTGTTGCGATGCGTAACTAAGGTCACAGTTTGCCATTGCTATCCGAGCCAACTGCATGTAAGCTGTATGAAGGTTGAGTGATAATATCCCCATTTACAATGTTGATTTCATCAAGCAGTGTTCTTTAGTTTTTAAGTAACCGCATTCGATGATGGCGTATTCTGCTTCGTTACAATATTTATGTGTGTAAATTATTTTATATCTAACATCTTCAGATATAAAACTTATTTATTACGACAACTTAATTGCAAATGCGTACTATACACGAAATCAATAACAAATTCAAAATAAATCTTAGAAAGTTCACGTTTCAAAGTAAAATGTTAACTATTATTATTATTGTTACTACATGTTGACTATTCTGTACGTTTTTTAAATTGCTGTGCTTATTTACTACAACTTTTTTTGTGAATTTGATAATTGCTTGAAACTTAATTTTTTTAAATTTAATGTGAGAATGTATTGCAAATTCGTATATGTTAAAGGTCATTATATTCAATAATCACTCAAATATGCTTAATATATGCATATTCCCTTTAGGAATACTGTACATAATTATTATAATTTTCATTTTTCAGAATACATTCACGCAAAAATTCAATCTGTGATTTAATTTGCAAGGTTGTGGGGTGTCCTTGAGACATGAAATGACTGTAACATACGAATTTCGTCCAGTGGTACTATTATTGGCGGATCTGATATTGGTTTCATTATAAATCTACAGCTAACAAATTAATTCCTCGCATTTTGCTTCATTACAAAAGTGCGTATAATTAGAAATTAAACTTCTAAAACATTATACTTATTTCCATTTGTTCTTCTAGTTCTAAGAATCTTCTTTATTCTGCCGCTCGTCCTGTTTTACTTCCATTCTGTATTTGTCCTCTCCTTAAAGGAGTACTTCCCCGTCTTCGTGTTACATCCCCGTACACAGCATGAGGGTTGTGCCCTCGACTCTTGCTTCATCATTCACCATCACCAGTAGACTCCCATTAAGATGACGGATGTAGACGACGGTGGCAGCGCCCAAAACCCTAATCGGAGGGTTCTTTGGCTAAGTCCTACCATCGACAATCCTGGCTCAAGGTTTCTTGGATATTTTCTAAATCATAACGAGAATTATGGGTTTGAGTACTAGATGTTATCCTTTGGGCAGGCATTTCCCCCCCCCCCCCCCCCCCTAAAAAGGGATCTTTACATTTACATTCTTAGTTAACCATAATTGCATACATTTTCACAATAAGTTTTTTATGCAGGCGTGATTCAATGACGCGTGAACCATAAAAGCACGCAGTACACGCGCACACAGCACTGTACATCGTTCATGAAAATTTAAAAAAAGAAAATTTTTATGAAAATTCATGAAAAGGAAGATGCATTCATGGTAGAAAAGTGACTGAGATGTTATAACTGTGTTTCGCATGGTTTAGTTACGTTTGCAAAGTGAATAATCAAATAGGTATTTTTCTTATATTTATGATTTGAGAAATGAACTACTGATATTTGAATCTCGAAAATGATCTGATAGTTACCTGAAACAATTCGAATTAACTGTGCTTACATAATTTCTTACTATTTAAACAGAAAAGTCAGGGGAAGACAATCGTGGTTGGTTTTGGTTTAGAAATTTAAATTAAATTATGTTTAGCTATAGTTTAATTTGAAGATTATACATTTCAATTATAATTATTTTTATAAAATAGATGAGAGTCTCATTGAACGTCAGTCAAATACCTATAGGATAGTGTTTACTTGAGTGAGGGCAGTTAGGCAGGGCTGGATGCAGGGAGAAGAAGAGATAAGTTTTAACTTGAGATATAACTATAACATGGCGGGATTTGTTTGATTAAAACATTAACAAGGCGAGCTCTTCATGCAGAGATAGAACTAACGTCTTGATAAATTGTCAGTTCGTTCATTAGAGGGTAACGCGGTAGAGCGCTCCCCGAGAAGGTATTTTAATAATACTCATCTACGAACATCTCACTTTAAAAAGTGAATTTTTGTTTTTATAAAGTATCGCAGGTTGCACTTATTGCGGTAGTAAACAAGTTTTTTGTCTTTGCTAACGACGCGATGCGATGTGAGCAGCTACAGGACAAGTTCAGTGATGACATTCAATGAGGTAAATTAGCCCGACGCGTTTTCTTCATGAGCCAAACAGTTCACCGGTCACTACGGGGTTGTTGGAAGGTCAGGGGACGGTGGAGGGGGGAGGGAGGGGGCGGTGTTGACTTACTTCGTGATAAGTGACAAATTCGAGATAAAAAGTGTTGTTTCATTTGTTTTGGTAAAACACAACAAATTGTAAGTTCCATTAATTATACACCGTACACAGAAAAAGTCAGTATATATACCTATATCGAGTCCTTATTGGTACATTTGTACTTTATTTTTAGTACGCATGACACATTATAATTAACACTATTTTTTCTATAATTTATGAAAGTTTCCAACTTTTTATAGCAATACGCAGGAATGGTAACCTTTCCCCTCATCAACGTTGAACGATGCCAAGAGTTGCGTTGTAAATGGTTTTATAAAACCTTAAAGGGTAATAACAGATTTATTAACTGAATTCATTTAATGTACTGGTTAATAAATCTAGATTATTTCTATGGGTGTTGATTAGTTCCTTGCGTCGTTATAAATAATTATTTTTATACGGTTTAATCGAAATCCTGTAGTGATCTATCTTCGAGTCGGCTCATGTGTGCGAAACTGAGTACCTACAGTGCGGTACGTGTTGAACGCAGGTCTTATTGTAACTGTTTCCTTATGATTAACGCCTAGGTCAGACGGCTTATTACAATTAAGTTAGTAAGCAAAAATACCTCCCTCCATGTTCAGTCAGAATAACAGCGGTAGACTTCACATACGGAGGTTGCGGGTTCAAATCCTTCTCATTTCTCCTCCTCCCTTTTTATTTTGACGAGTCATAGGTTCAAATTTTTGAAACCAGTTTGAGTATTATGTCGTTGAAAATATATCTCAGTATACATATTCAAACGTTTGCATACCATGACACATTGTTTGTAGGGATTTTGCTTTTTATATGGAAAATAATGTTCACGAAACATTTATTATATAAGTATAAACTAGGATTTTTAATGGGACAAGCGTCGGCTCTGAATATACGTCAGATTATCATGGTACATCATAACAACGAAGCCGATTGGTGGATTTCTACCTTCTTTGCAACACCCCTTGACTAACTATCGTATTTGAGAATAGTAACTTTCTAACACAAGTTACAATATAAAATCGGTTGGTACAGCACAGTTGGACTAAATAATTTGTTAAATGCAACTGCTGTTATCGATTCAAAATTACATACATTAAAATTTGTATATGTAATTGCATTAGTGGACTGACACCAAATACAGATGTTGTAATAACGGTCTGCCTCGTCTCGACACCTAAATAAATGTATGCAGTCCGCAGAGGCTAATGCAGAAAATGACCTGCGTAATTGCCAGGCAAAAGATCAACGGTTCATATGATTTGCTTGGAATGAAAGGGGTCAAGGATTGCGCCCCAACCACGTATAAAATGTTGGACATTTTCTATGTCGACTATAGTTTAAAAAAATCGATTTGCACATAGAAACAATAAATGTACAACTCAGTTTTCTAACATTTTAACATCTAGCATCATCATATCGTCAAAATATGTGGTATACAACAAACCACCAACACACCGATGCTTGGTTACAGTGTTAGTTAGGTAGGTACAGTTTGAAATGTTTGTAACCGAGGCACGTGGGTATAATCCCGCACATAAGGAATGCATTTTCGCTATCGCCCTTCATCCCCGCCCATCAATGCAACAGTCGAATCATTCTGTACGGTGAGAAATGTCGAGTAGAATTGAGTCGCCCGCGCATGGGCCTAGGACCGCTCCCTGAAGGAGGCCAGTTGGGCGTGGGTTCGAGTACCGGTACCGCTCTCCGTCTTCATTAATCATGCTCGACGGTGAATGGTGCACCGAGGCTACGGTGGTCCAGGGCTAATTCCGCTTAGGGTAACAATAACATGCGGTGTTTTCATAGACATGTATAACCGATTTATTTATTGTTGTTGTTTATCAAACTAATTTTCAAACGAGGACAGTGAATAGTGAACATCATTTTATTTAAACAAAAATATTAATTTAATAATAATAGCAACGTTCATCTATATATATTGGTAATGTGTGACACAAGCAGGTACTTCAAGCAACACCATTTATAAAATGATATAATTCCTTTTAATAGTTCATAGTTTATAGTTCAGTTCATATATCAATAAATCATATTCAATATTCAATAATCGATATTCATACATATATCAATAGTTCAGTTTAACTTACATTTTGATATGCATCTGCTCAATGGAAGAAGAGGCATGCAATTTTTAATGGATTGGAAGCCCTGACAATTGTGTCTAATTTCGATTGGCCTGATGTGAAAACGTTTTAGTCCTGCATCAAAGTGTCGAAAAACATAATCCTGTGCAATTTCGAGCGAAGAGTATAGCACAATGGAATCAAGAGATCTCGCAGTATTTAGCGCACTTTAGATGGTGGGTTTTGATTCCTATGTTGAGTCTATAACCCATGAATCGTATCGATTATTACAGAAGGGAGTCATCATGTGTTGAACATGTTTTTACGATCTCGATATAGTGTTGAAACTCAACGATATTTGTCTAGTTTCAAGGTTTATCATAATTTGCATTTTGAAAACGCATTCACAATAATATAAGCATTTACGATTTTACTGGTAAAAAATAGGTTCTCATCCTTTTCCCTATACGTTTCCTTTTATTGCATCGTATATTGTGGGACACTCTTTAAGTTCATTGGTTATTTCATTTTATTACATATTAATGAAAATATTTAACTAAGATAATTGTGCCCTCAACTAGATACTCATTGATACACGAATAGCATGTTGTAATAATGCACGTTATAATTGTAACGAATACATCTGCATAGTGAGTCGGCCCTAAGGATGTTGGTATATGAGATCATCGTGCTATTACGTAAAGTCACGACCAAAACTGCCACTGGATTTGCCATCAGGTGTTGGTTTCTCAACGTAAAGATTAAGACGTAAAACCAGAACGTGTGTTAGAAGTTAAAACTAATAAGTGCCAAATATATTATTTTGATTAGGACTTTTTAACACAGGCAATTCTTTACACCGTTTATAAAACTCAAACACTTAAAATGGAGACCGCTTCGTTCTTTAGATGGCTTGAATATTCAAGAAAATTAAAAGCAAGGTTATCGGTCTGTAGCATTCCTATAGCAGTCACGACGATAACGAGAGTAAATCAACTATTTTATTTCCTGGTATACAAAAGACGGCTCCTCTTCCCCCTCCCCAAAGTACCTCCTAAGCTCTTACGGATTATAATACTAGACATAGAACTTATTAATCGCATATCGTAAACATTTTATAGTTTGGAACGTAAATGTGAGACATTTTGGCAGAGGTTCTGACCTATAAAATCTATCAGACCAGTGAATAAAATTCTCAGACGTGACTTTTACATCTTAAGCGCCACTGATGTTCATGTACATAGCACGTACATTTAGATGCACACAAATCAAAACCTATGCTAGTCTTGTGATAGTAATAGCACTCAATAATAAATATTGTTATGACCACATATGAATAAGTATTACATAATATATACACGTCTACCTAAAAGAATGCGCTCAAACACAACGGAACTGCCTTTTCTTGTGGAGGTTAAGTTACTACACAAATTTGAATGTTATGAGCGCAAGTCTCAAGTACTGTACGTAATGTACACGTGTGTTTTTAAATGTATTTTCTAAAACATAAAGTACTTATGAAACGGTATAACCAATAACGCACTTATTACTTATTAACAAGATTGATAAATAAATGTGTTTGGAAACCGTATATCACTCATACGTTTGCTGGCAATAACAACCCAAGAGCAAGACGGAAGTAACATTTACTCGAAAATAGAACCAACCATTTGCATATTGGGCATATCGTTGAGAATCCGAAGGTGGCGACACGTATTTTAAAAACACATTGAATTGCTCATAAAAAACATCCTAATTACTCAGAATGCTTTTAGGGCATACATATCTATACTGTCTCTCAAATTTGTTAAAAAGCACAAAATGCACTCGCACACTAATCTTCGCCATCTTCTACTCCACATCTTCTTATGCAAATGTCAATGCAATGACTTCAACATCACTAACTAATGCATATATTTTACTTCGCAATAACAAACATGAAAAATATGAAAAACGCGACAAACCTGAGCAAGCGAATGTGGATACGCATTTTATATAATAACGATAACAATAACAATAATTATTTAAACACGCCAAGCTTAGTAGAAAATGTGGATATGCTTGATGAAAAATCGAACACAAAACTTTCTGGGCTCGCTGTATATTCTAACGCCCAGCTTTCTTGGGCGTTACCAAAGCGTATACGAACACCCAAACAGTATCTTCCTCGGGCACGCTGTGTATGAACATTCAAACACTGGGTTTCGTGGGTATGCTGTATTTTGAACAACAAACAAGACAGTTTTCTCCGCGCAAAATTCGACTCAATGAATGCCCTGCCCTATCTGGTTATCCCTCCATATTTCAGGGCCTTCGGTCTTATTTAGCTGACTTCAGTTGAAGTGCCCGTGACATTTTCTGTCTATTCTTTAGTGATTAGCCTTTGACCTGGCATCCAATAAACTGAGAGAATATTTATGTATATATGACATTCACATACCAATCTCCTTCCTACGCACAAAAACGTCGTTTAACATTTGCATTTCAAGGGACCTCTGACCATTATTAGAAGAACTTTGCGTTTGCTGAGAAATCTCATCCATAATTTATATTTCATTACAACGCATGAAGTTTTATTACCATCTAGCATCGACCTAAACCACTTCCGCTGAGTGTACTTATGTCACAACGAAGATGACTGTCTTCATTGTCTGCAAAACTCTTACGTCTACTAATACTAGCTCGCTTTACATCAGTGAAGCGTCGCATTATTCAGTACCCATTTTATTCCCTTCAGCTATATTAGTGTAACAAAGTAAGTTAATTAAGCCCTGCAAGCGCTAAACTTGTCTCTGTCACTCTGAGCATATCTTGCTCTGATCTCTACAAGGTTTACATCTTTCTCTTAGATGCTCTTGATCTGTACATTGTCTGAATAAATCAGTTAAATGTTGTACTATTCATTAAACGGATTTAAAAATTAAATAGTGGGTCCCCACAGCCCCAAGGTTTGCGTAGGTTCTTGTAATTGAATTTAATCTATCATACTCTGGAGTAATTGTATTCAGACTAGTTGATCGAGGGATCAAAAGAGGCGAGACCTTATTGCAAGTCGTGAATCAATGTGTCTGTATTAATAGTCCTGACTGAGAGACACACTTGAGCAACGTCTGCCCGCATCCCACATATTACTTACAATTGTTTATCGTCCACACTGTTTTCATTCTAAGAAGAAGCAGAAGAAGACGAAGAAGAAGAAGAGGAATATGAAGAAGAAGAGGAAGACGAAGACGAAGACGAAGACGAAGACGAAGACGAAGACGAATACGAATACGAATACGAATACGAATACGAATACGAAGACGAAGACGAAGACGAAGACGAAGACGAAGACGAAGACGAAGACGAAGACGAAGACGAAGACGAAGACGAAGACGAAGACGAAGACGAAGACGAAGACGAAGACGAAGACGAAGACGAAGACGAAGACGAAGACGAAGACGAAGACGAAGACGAAGACGAAGAAGAAGAAGAAGAAGAAGAAGAAGAAGCGCTCTGCCGACATTACCGTGCTCGATTCAAGTAGTGAGGGAAACCCATTAGCCATCGCTCCCCCGAGGAACACACGAAGATTCAATGTACATTGTACCAACCACCGTCGATGGCGATGGTGCTGCGCTCTGTCTATATAACCGCGCTCGATTCAAGCAGTGAGGGAAACCCACTCGCCTCGCAAAACACACGAAGATTGATATCAGATGTGTCGCACATCTCTCTCGTTTGTTGGGATGAGTTTATTCCACGTCCACGCGTCGTGTTCACGTCGTGCGTGGTCGTCGCTATACACAAGGCCGCGCCCCGATCACAAATCTTCCGAACAATTGTCACAATAATGTTCCAGTTTCTTTTATAACGGGCTTCCAAGTTAGGAAGGCCACACATAAGTTACGTAAATATCGCTCGGTTGTCTATCCGTGCAAGATCTGTACTCGTGCAATGTGGTGTTGAAAGGGAGGAGTTGAATGGGCTGGGGACCTGGGCGCCCTGGGGTTAGCATGGGCTGACATTAGTAACTCCCTGTGTCAAGGATAGATGGCGCTGCGATTGCCCTTGCGTGGGGGAGGTGTTGACTGTCTATCTCTCTCTCTCTCTCGTTGTCACTTGGGGGATTTGACACACGTCACACATTCCAACGGGGAGTTTCATTCGGTAATGTTTTTAAGTTTGGGACGTCCACTGTTTCTTTTTTTATTGGATTTGTATTTGGAAAAGCTAAAATTAACCATGCCCATAAAGTCGATTGAATCAATAAAAAACATATTATCATTTTCAAAAAAATAATTACACGTTTTGTGCACTTGTTATAATTACGTGTTGTTGTGATGAAAACGGAGTTTTTTTCAGACTCAGATTGTAATAATAGTAAATTACCCAACGGGAACTTTAAATCAGTTGTAAACGGAAAGATCGTTTTCTTAGCTGTATTTTGAGGCACGGAAGAATACTATAAAAAATGTTATTGAGAGTGAAAGTATAAGGAAGGAATAGCAGGCATACGAACAAACAGATAATTCAGGTTTCAGCAGGACAACCACTGTGTTTGTACTGTATTGTATTTTGTACTGAATATGTACAATGAAAAAAGGCGGGAAACAGGAAATAAGGGTGAGCGGCTTAAAAATAACCCACGGACTGATCACATGAACAAAAATTATATTTTCACTTTTTTTGTTACAATGGAAATGAGATAGATGTTGCATATACTGCAATGGCTGAAAAGGGGAGACCGCAGATTATTTGCCCTTGTGGCAAGTAATTGTAAATGTAACTCGTAAGGACATTAATGTAGTCAGGTGTTGTAGAAGACAACTCTAGAAGACGCACGGGATGTAGTATGATTGGGGTTTAAATCCGGGACCAGAGTTCTGTGTGCAACCGCTGCTATGTATGATTGGAAACAGTGCAATTTTGACTTTATGTAAAAGTTTGTTTAGTGGAAAATAACGACGAACCGACGTCCAGCTTTCATTACGTTTCATGAAGAACGCGCTAAGTATCTCGGCATCGAAATGCTTCATCGGGCGAAGACAGAATAATAAAGGAAATCCGTTGACCTGAATTTGAAGCGCAAATAATGCCATATCCTTTGCTTAGCTTTGAATTTAATCATACGTGAATTTCCTAAGACCTGGGAACCTTTATTCAACAAGGTTTTATTAGTAATCTTTGGTTTCATTAAGGATTACGTCAGAATACATCCGATCAGTATTGCCTCAGTTTCTCAGCGTAGAACGTCCTTCAGTACACCATGTGGTGAAAAGGTCCACACAGAATCCAAACTGACCCATCTTGGAACCGAACACGGTATCTCTGACCCTGACGAATATGATGTTTGTTATGGGCGATCAAAGCGAGACACATCTCCATTGTATTCTAATTAAACGACCCATGCCTCTCTCCATCTGTCTTCGTCAACATGAATTGAGACAAATTGTTTAAAGAATACTAATGGTCAATAGCTAATGATGATTTGAAAACACTCGTCCATCCTTAATGAATATTTCTTAATTTTTCCTTTTTATGTTTTAGATCTAACATCCCAAAGGGTGCAAGCCCAGCAGAAGTAGAAAAGCCACCCTAATTTTGCTGGAGTTGGGGTAATTTGGATGTGAAATGTAGGCGAGTGTTTTGGTAGAGATGTTGACTGTGAGTGCGCTTGTGATATGGTTGGAATTGCATTAACAAAACTGATAAAAATAGTAAAAATTACCGATTTTTGTATGGCTGTAATTGTGGAACGAGAAATTAATATTAACATTTGCTATTAGTATAGGGAACGCAATATAAGGTACAGATAGCTTCTACAAAAAGATCAACAAGATCTACAAGAAGATCTACAAAAATACGAAACTTTAATTTTAGGTCATTATTGAAGAACACAATGAAAGGAACAGTGATATATTTAAAGCAGTATAGTAATAGTAATAAAGTAATAGTTGTATAGTAATAGTAATAGTAGTATAGTAAGTATATAGAGTTAAAATTTGCTAACTTCTTAAAATTGATTACGTTACAATGGTTGTGTCTTCTACTCGCATTATAAAAAGTATTTGTTTGTAAAGTCGTCATAATAACATCATAAATCCTCTGTTGTTATAAGCATTTTGTTATCAAAGATATCATCATCGAAGATCGATCATTTCGAATATGGTCTTAAGACCCTTATCACAACTTTTAATTTTGCCCACTGTCATAAAGGTATTTTGATTCGATGTCTTAATTCATACGAGTATTTCTGATGATGCTGGCATAGTATACTCTTCTAGGTGACATCACAGAGTAGCCTTATCTTGAATGTAAGGTCAGTCTCTTCTTCAATAAAAAGTCGGCTTTACAGTTCACAACATGCAAAGGAATGCGCCCGTAAAAGTTGAGGACCCTGAACAAAAACTACAAGTATGGAGATATCAAACTGATTAGCCACTTCTTTTATGATCTTCTTCGGCTAATAGCGCGGTTTGACAGTTCTTAATTAACTCCTAGGAATTCGCCTCGTAAAACTGTGTCTTGTAAAGTTACGTTGTAGCGTTTAACATGTCTCACTCATGTTATTTCGGGTATAGCTTCCACCGACAGAGAGAATATAACGTCCAAAGATCATCACGTAATATTGAAGTTTATTTATTGAGTATGTTTTACGTTTTCAAACATTTTATTATCAGGATACAAGGCTATAACTGATTGCATCAACAGAAATAGAGGTGCATGTATGGCATCTGGAATGTACTCAAACTCGGAAGCCGAAAGGATTTTATTTTGTAAATCAAAGTTAATGTAATACGTAGACATAAAATCCTTAAAGTATTCGAATCAAGTTTTTAACGATCGAAGACTAACATACAGTAGTAAAACTGTCAGGCAGTCAGGAATTATATTATGATTGTGAAAGTTGTGATAATATTGCATTGATACTTGCCAGAAATTGATTCATCCTCAACAATGAATGATTCTCTATTTTTCATGTATTATCTCTCTCGCGATTATATGGATTCCCTTTTTGACAATTTTTTTATTCCATGGTTGGTAAGAAGGCAAAATACTGTTCGTTATTTAAACTTAATAACAAATTGTAGTGATGTTTCAAACAAACATATGAATGCTGACAATTTCGATGTGAGGAAGTGCCATGTTTAACAAGTTTTGTTAACTTACATACTGCCATTTATTACTGCCATTCTAAACCTATTGTTTATATAACTGTAGCTTCTATTTTTAGGGGCATACTTGTATAATCAGATAATATTTACGGTAAAAATCAGTTTAAAACTAAGTGGAATTGGCATTAATGAAATCAAAACATGTGAATATTATTAATTCTCAGTGTTTAATTGAGTATCGCGTAATACTATTGATAGTGATTCTTACACGATACAATATGTTAAATTGTTGGACAAAATAAAAAAACATCCACTTTCTCCCTCGTCCAGCAGTTCATCATTACGATATAACTCTGGGTGAACAAATATGGCAACATCGCCATTTTCCATTTTGTCGCTACAGCAAATACCTCTCTTCCTCTCGTCTTCAAATAAGGGAATGTAATGCACATCTTACCCCCCCTAGAGATGATACCGCTCAACAGACATCTTACATGTGTACACAGACGCAACCGTCCATACTTGCACGTAAATGCGTGCAAAGAAAGAGTGCGCCAATTACAGGGTGTTTGTATGCCTCATGGTAGACATACAGGAATGTACGATGAGAAATATCCTTTACTCCATACTCGTTATAGAGAGATCATTAACAATACACACGTGTCATTGCAAAAGAAGATTGTGAACTTACTTATTTTTAATTGAATTAAATCCGATCAGTATACGTTGTGATGTTCGTAAAGAGGTTCTGAGGGGCTGCAATCCCAAACAAAAAGTCTATTTTAAATAATTCGCCTTCTATATTTGGGAATTAATAAAAAAAAGAAATTGAAAGGTAGACATTTACAACATCTGCACGAAATGTTCTCACACAAATCGCCAATGAGTTGCTTTTCTCCAGTGATGGCAGCGCAAACAAACAAACAAACAAACATGCAGCAACTCGAGCACTCACAGTTCATTGTTTATTGTACATCTCACCATATAGTATGGGTTTAGTCCAAACAACTTTGTGCTTTCCCCTCGCAAACTCAGTTTACCAAACGGCAAACATCAACGAAATATCGTCAAAATTGCAGAAATTATTAATAAATATCATTTATTTATATTACTTACGTTCACTTTTTTGATGTAGTCGTACAACTTTCGTTAATTAGCTCACAAAGTACGATAACCTTATCGAATGTTAACTGAATAAAGATTATATAATGTACCTAGATGGAACTGTGACAAAATAATAACATCAGTATCCACTATCCACATTTACAAATTATGTAGCATTTAATACTGAAGCGAATATGCATAACAAAGCTATTATTATGAATAGATGAAAATGAGAAAAAACAATATCACTATGTTACAAAACTGTATAACAAGTGTGTGTGTACGTGCATTTCATAAGAGCATTGCATGTGTGAGCACATTTGTAACTGAAAGCCGTGACGTTGTACTTAGATAAAGTCAGCAGCGTCCTGAGTCAAGCAAGCTCTCGGTCATTTAGACATTAGTTAGGACACAACGACTTGTAGAAGAATACCAGGTGCTGTACGGCTGTGCCTTACTGCTTATGGTAACTGGTACGGGTACAGGACATAATCGAAGCTATTTACTATGAAAGATGCATGTAGGAATTGCCAGGCAGGGATGCCTAAAGTATTACTGTTCGTTGTGTGTGTGACTGCTGAGGTATTTACGTTACGATAAAGAATGAATGAGCGCGAATATATGGGGGCGTCTGTCAGTTAGCTGCATCTCTCTCTCTCTCTCTCTCTCTCTCTCTCTCTCTCTCTCTCTCCTCTCTCTCTCTTTTTTTATACTAATATTTTATACTAATTATTATTATTTTTTATTTTTTATTAATTATTATTATTTATACTAATTTTTATACTAAGATTTTAATACTAATTTAGATTCTTCTCATCACACCGACACAATACAGCTAACAACTATTTTTCAATCGTGTAATTTAACCGTGCTTCCACTTGAACCAACACACCATACGGCGACCTCACATACCTGGATAGACATTATGATGGCATCAAACTTTGATAGGGTGCTAAACCACGGACAGCTCTCTGTGCCTGGAATATCATCGCACGACCTAATATATCTGCAATATTCTATCCGCGTACCCAAATTTATACCTAAATTAATTACTTTGCGAGCTTTAAAAACCATCGATAGGGAACGATTTAAAGAAGATTGTATGTCATTAAATTGGGAAACGCTAATACATTTACCTACCATTGATGAAAAGTTATCGGCTTTTAACGCTATGATTTTAAATTTGTATGATAAACACGCACCCTTGAAAGTCGTCAGAGTCACTAAACCGCAATCACCGTGGCTAAACACTGAAATACGGGACCTTATGGCCAGAAGGGACGCCGCATTCAATAAATTCAGATCCTGCCCTGACGCCGAAAACAAAGAGAAATATAGATATTTACGAAATAAAACGAATCAAATGAAAAGAACCGAAAAAAGACGTTACACTTACTCCTTATTAGAACCTAAATTACCTATAAAGACAGTTTGGCAGCGACTGTCACACATGGGCCTTGGTAAGCAAAAGGATGAAGAACCTCTTATAGATATACCTCTAGAAAACCTTAACGCATATTTTACCACTCCTCCGACAAATATCGACCCCACTGTGAAAGATGCACATATACGCAGCATAAAGAACCACACTCCAAAATCAACCCATGAAGTATTTTACTTCAAACATGTTTCGCCTAAAATGGTCTTACACTCATTAAAAAGAATAAAGTCCAATGCGCAGGGCGTAGATCTAATTCCTATAAAACTTATACAATACATGATTGACTTAGCCCCCATATTAATCGAGCCAATAACCTACCTTTTTAATTTCTCTCTCACACATCACTCTTACCCCGCCATATGGAAGCAAGCTTTAGTTCGTCCTTTACTTAAAAACCCTAACCCCAGCACCGCAAGTGATTACCGCCCAATAAGCATTCTACCTTCTCTGTCTAAAGCACTGGAATATGTCGTGCACACACAAATCGCCGACTTCTTGACAAAACACCACATTCTCGATCAGTACCAGTCGGGTTTCAGACCTAATCACAGCACATGTACGGCGCTTATCAAAGTTACAGACGATATACGGACAAAAATGGACAGTAGACAACTCACTCTTCTTACCCTACTCGATTTTAGCAAAGCATTTGATTCTATCGACTTTGACATACTTATGACCAAACTTGAATCTATCAACTTTTCCCCTTCCACACTTCAATGGATGCATTCTTACCTCAGCGGTCGTCAACAATGTGTTGTCTCAAGCGATAATAAGTCAACATGGTTACCAGTACTATCTGGAGTACCTCAAGGCAGCGTATTAGGTCCATTACTTTTTTCTATTTATATAAACGATATTTCTAAATCATTAAAATATTGCCACCATCATCTGTATGCTGACGACCTCCAAATTTATTTGCATTCTTCCCCATTGCTCATAAACCAAGCAATTGAAATGATGAATGCTGATTTACAATCGCTTGCCGCGTGGGCGACCAAAAACTGCTTGCTTATAAATCCCATTAAATCACAGACTATGATTTTAGGTTACCACAAGCTTCTCGCCAAATTAGACCATTCAACTATAAGCCATGTAACTTTAAACGGTACGACTATACCGTTCCAACACAAAGTAAAAAATCTAGGACTACATATGACTGACGACCTGACTTGGAGAGACCATGTAAAACACATGTGCCAAAAGACGTATGCTACTTTACATTCCTTGAACAGAATGAAGAATTTTCTCCCGACAAAATTAAAAACAATGCTGGTTAACTGTCTCATCATACCTCTTTTCGATTATTGTGACGTTGTGTACAACGATCTTACTGAAGATCTCTCCATCCGCCTACAAAGAGCTCAAAATTCATGTGTTCGTTTCATCTTGGGAATAAAGAAATCTAACCATATTACCCCTGGCTTCAAAAATCTTGAATGGATTCGTTTGAATGACCGCAGAAACCTTCATTCTGTGTGCCTTGTCCATCGCCTGCTGTCAAACCCTGTACCCTCATACCTCGCATCACATTTTCACTTCCTTCATTCAAATCACGACTTTGATACAAGGTCTAGATCCGGCACTCAGCTCACATTTCCAACGCACAGGACAAAACTTCTCGACCACTCTTTCACAATACACGCTATCCGCACATGGAATACCCTACCATCCAGCATACGTGATGTGTACCATAAAAATTTTCATGCATTTAAGAGAGAAGCTCACAAGCATTACTTCCTTAAATACTGAAGCACAAAGTAGCAACGAAATAGTCCCACTTTGAATAAAAAAGGTTCAATATCATTCCGTTAATTTTAACATTATCCGTGTATGAATGAGATGGATGAATGAGATTTGTTTGGTTTAGCTTATATTATACACATTAATCTAATTAATTTTAGTTAAATTTTAGTTTTGCTTGGGCCGTATCGTTGCTCATGCTATTATTTTAGTAGATCCCCCCTCTTCATACTTCTAATTACTTGTATCATATTGTCCAGTGGGGTTCTAATTGTACCATGATTTATATTTATGCATCATTCACTTCAAATTATAATAATATCATTGTATACGTACACTATAATTATCTGTTACTTTAAGTGTTAATTTATCTAAATCATAATTTTATATGTTTGTATCTATCTAGGAATCAAAATTACTATTATGTCTGTATTGTTATTGTATGTATCTTATAAAATGGTTGGATGGTAGAGAATGCCTAACAGGCATTAATCCCGCCATAAATAAAGACGCTAATCAATCAATCAATCAATCTCTCTCTCTCTCTCTCTCTCTCTCTCTCTCTCTCTCTCTCTCTCTCTCTCTCTCTCTCTCTCTCTCTCTCTCTCTCTCTCTCTCTCTCTCTCTCTCTCATTAATCAATCAGTCAATCAATCTCTCTCTCTTTCTCTTTCTTTCTTAAGATGAAAAAACTAAAAACAATAAAATTTCTAGGTGATATAAAAAATAATATTTACTATATTATTTCTGTATTACATTTATATTATTTATTATATTATAATATGATAATACAATAAATAAGTGTGAGATGGTATAGATGATTACACACTATATCAAAGCAACCGTAACTAACCAACACAATAATGTGATACACAATATAAACACGTGCATGCGACGTTCTAAGGGTGTGACTAGTATGACACGGTAGGTACCTCATACGGTTGGTCCAAAATATCGATCTTGCGGTTCGAATCCCGCATAGTTAAACGTGCGTTTTATTTGTATATTTTATCCTAGTTGTTTATCTACTCGTTGTATCACTGAAAATATATGCGTGTAACACTGGTTTATTTTTTATTTTAAGCAACATTTGTACTCTGAAATTCGTTTTTATATAAGTTTTACTCAATAATTTATTTCGATTTTCGAATTTATATATTGTAATATGTTATTAATACCATAACTATAAGAGGACTAAAAATAATAATAACAAACAATGAACAAATAGCTTTGCAAACAGTGCCACTTGAAGTGACACCAGCTCGTACTCGGGAAGGAGCAAGGAGGGACACACACTATAACATTGTGGGTGAGACAGCATCTCAGTGTTGCTACAGAAGAAAGAACACCCGCACCTCTCTAGAAGTTGTTTGACGTAGGCCTACTTCGTCAGTAATCCGCTAGGGGCATGGGTAAAGAATAGCTACTTGTCGGCTCGTGAAATTACACGGTACTCGTGGGGAATTAGTGTCTCTCTTGTAATTCGAGTCTTCCTAGAATCGTACTTGTTGTCTGTCTTGTTGTTATAGTCTTTTCCTCTGTATGGCAGACAACAATTTGTTCCGAGTCTGCACATTTGTATTTCTATGAAACTGTGGGTTTGGATGCTATGTATTGTTAAATTACTACTATTTTACTGTAAAGTATAAATTAACAAAATTAGTATACATTTACTTATGTATATTATAGTTTGGACTACTTTACTACCAACACACATTCTAATGGCAAACGGGAATAGAATCTGGACCTTATAGATTGGAAGAAATAAAGGCAGTAAACCACAACAATTTCATGCGATTATGATTGAAACGTTTTCTAACGATGTCATATGTTGCTTGTATACTTGTATTTTGAATTAAAAAATACAAAAATTGACTCTCATGAACTTATGCGTTGGAAAATATCATGCACAAATGATTTGTAAATACAAGTATAATAAGGCCCTATCACTATCAGGTGTTAAATTTCACATACCTAAAACACCTTACACAGTTGACCCAACTTCACGGTGCATTATATATTATTCACATTGAAACATTCAGGTTCCTTATAGCTTAAGTTTCAAAAGATAAAATATAGTGAAATTATGGTAAACTATGGTGAACCACAGCCGTTATTAAAAATTCAAAACTCATAACTGCGTATAAACGAAAGAAAAAACATTATTTTCATCACAATCAATTCCTATGTTTTATTTTCACTATCATTAATTAATATACTGTCCTGATTAATAGTCAAATAAAATTGATGTTTTGTTGGTTTTTATTTAGTTGGTATAAATACCTTCCAAGCGATAAACAGTCGACCGGAAGTGCCTAAGTGGTCGAAACGCCGGCGAATGACAAGAGCGTCCAGCAGCATCCGAGCCCGAGGATAGAATGAACCTTGGCATGGTTTGTCTGACTAATGGATTATATTCGAATTCTTTGGTCATCTTCCTTTGATATTTAAGTCAATTAAAATAACTAGCATTATCTTTAATTAGGACGTTCACTTTGATGTATGCATTGTAAGTTTTTAAAGGCCGCTCACATTCCGCATCTCTCTTCAAAGTCCAACGCATCCGCTGGGCCAAGGCTCTAAAGCAGCGGAGTTAAATTTGGCACAATTAAGTTCCCAAAATATATTATTAACATGGTAACTAAAAGAGTGACACTTCTTAGCTCTACGCTGAATGATATTAAAATATAAAGTAAAGGTCACTTTGTTGTGCATATTTAAAAAATGTCCTCTACTACAATCAGAATAAGAGTTGAGAAATTATTTAAAAAATGGGGGTTTCGTTGTCGTTTGTAAACACACATGTAAATGAAGAAAACTAACATTTCCAAAAATTTGTTCCGATCAATACGATAAAATTATAATGGTTTATAGGTTTTGGTACTGTCGGAAAATGCAATTTTCTTCATAATATATTCACAAATATTATTGATTCAATTTGTTTTAATGTACACGTTATAATCTTTTTTTATTTTCTGATTACAATATAACTTCTAAGATGTATCGAATACCTACTGATCTTCTAACAAACATAGAAATGTATTATAGTGGTTCCACATCAATCTTGTGAATGCCGCGACGTCATGTCAACTGAGTGAGTCGGAGCCAATCAGCGGGGGGTTATGTCATATACTAACATTTAATTGGCCAAGCCTTACTCACCTATGACGTCAGCATCTACAAGGTTGCTATGGAGAGACTTTATCCTAATTTATTTATTTTATTGTAATTAAGGCTAGTGTAGGGCACAAAGCCCTCTTTAGCCTGATGAGTGATGATTGATGAATGATAATGGGGAAGGGAGGAGGGGAAGCCTGGTACCGGCACGTAGCCTACTCCTGTCGAAAAGTACCAAGGGGACCATCGGCTTTACGTCCCATCCGAAAGGACGGTGTAACTTTGACCAGTCATATAAGTTCCTCCACTAACCTGGACTGCCGAGCAGTTTACGAGAAGAACGAAGCTGTTACAGAAGCTTTCGAACCCTCGAATCTGCTCTAACCAACGGTAACTAGTGTTTCAGAGGTGGGTGGTCACCCATCCACCTCCTGACCTAGCCCGAGGTTGCTTAACTTCGGTGTTCGTATGGGAACCGGCTAAGCGACCGCGGCTAAACCATTGGCTATTATCCTGGTTGTCTATCCACTGTATCGGGGTTTACCACCCCTGTTTGTGTAGCACGAGGCGGGGATTTAATTGGCTGGACGCTGTGACCATCGCACTAAAGACGGCCGAGTATCGGAACAATGGCCTTAGCGTGGGATGGGGCAGATAACGAGCCCTCTGTACGTGTGTTATACGAGCTCTGGCTTGCAGGACATGCCGCCCAATCAGCGTGGTAGTCTCGGTCACGCACAATCACGCGTGCACACGCACAATCACGCATTGCCATATTGGTGCAACCGATACTCGTTAGAATCCGCGGGAAATAAGCGTTTTTTGGTTATATCTTAACACAACATCATTATTTAAATTATTTGATTATTTGTTGTTGAACGGCGTACTCGACAGCTTAGGTCATTAATTTTAACGTCTTCCGAATCAGATACATTATTCATCGCGGGGGTCGTCATAAAGGGAGTCCAGCAAGGGAGGGCAGGGCTAAGTGGGAGGAGGAGTCTTAAGTGGGACAGTGGGGGAGGAAGGGGGGTGGTTCATGGTCTTCTTTTGTCACCTCGTACCATAGGCGCCGACTACGGGGGGGCTTGAGGTCTAGCGCCCCCCTGACAAATCCCAGGGGGGGCTGAGCCCCCCCTGAGATTTGAGTTTGTACTTTTTTCTTTGAAGAAAAAGTTCATTATAATAATAATAAAAATAAATAAAAACGATTTAGTCTTCAGGTGATAATTCCCTCAATTTAAATTAAATTTTTTGTTATTGTTTTTCTGAATTTAAATTTAAAAAATATTGTGATTTATAGCTTGAAATATCAGATACTTGCAGTCCAGAACGTTCTCAGGTATCAAAATCCAAAAGCAAATTAGGTTCAAGTATTTAAAAAACTGATATTGAAGGCAAGCATTATCTTGTAGAATCCCTTACTTACTCCCAACTTCCTAAGCCCCAAAATTAATTACTAAATAATTCTCGTCATCGTTCTAATTTTTGCTGGTGGTTTTTTGGTTTTTGCACTACAAAAACGACAGTATTTCGGTATTGCATTCAGTACGGTATTTTTTTCTGAAACGCTCAGAACGCGCTCTAAACGCCTGATTTTTTTAAATTTTGCCTGCGGCGCTATTATTGGGGGCCTATGCCCCCCCCAAACCGCCCGTGATTTTTCTCCTCGATAGATAATATGAATTATAATATTATGAATATGAATTATAATAATATTAATATGAATTTTGAAATATGGTAACCCTAGTTTTTATGCGAGTCCTTTCCGAGCCCCCCCTGAAATGTTAACAAGTCGGCGCCTATGCCTCGTACGACTGGCAGAGTCACCCTGAGCCTATTCTACTACGGCCCAAGTGGGTCATTGTTTAAGTAAGAACTCAATAATATTATGTGAATTGTAAAACATATGTTAGTTTATACTTTATATAGTGATTAAAGCTGTTACTTTTAATTAAAATTACTATACACACACTAAAAAATATTTACCCTATTGTGTTTATCGTCTGCGACTCGTACCTATTTCAATTGGACCTACACCACAACAGCCGGTATATAGCCTATACTACACCAACTCACGGAGGAAAGATAATAAATATAGCTTGATTCACAGCCAGGAAGTTATAATTCGTTATGACACAAATAATCACCTGACTACCCAGTCAGCCGTGGAGAAAGATTGTTCGTCTCCGTGCATATTATTAATGTTCAACAATCCCAGGCGTACAGCTCTTGGGGTGCGATGTGCATCGATGTCAAACATGCGACCTGCGTCCCAATGTTGAGCAGGCCTCATACCATATATCCATCGTAAGTGCCCGGAAAATGACTTTCGAGTCGCGTAAATACCGTAAGCGTAAAGCGACCTTTTTGCCTGGATGGCTCGTTGGCGACCGAAACGCCCCGTCCAAGCCTTCAGGCCTGACGGTCAAGACAACTCGCCGACCGACCAACGATCGGAATAACCGGGCGGTTTACGGTACGCACCTCGAATTTGGATACTTATAACCATATGGCTTTGTTTGTAGGAAAGGTTAGTTCCGATCCTGACCTGTTTTGGTAAACAGGACCATCTGAAGAAAATAAAACATCGAGATAATTATTAATATATTTGACAATTCCATTGAAACCAAAGAACTTTGAACTGTGGCGCAGGTGTCACCGATTCTTCTTGCATCACTCTATCATTAGACATTGTGTGCACACTTTCTCAGTGGGTGGCTCCTCAGATCCACGCAAAAACAATGGAATAACGCACTTGTTCCGTGTGAGCAACGGTATCCCAAACAACTGTGGCTCATTGTCTACGAGCCCTACAATCTCATGGGGGAGGTATCGTCCAAACGACTCGTTAACTTTTATTATATTGTGACAAACCGCAGACAGAAAGACAGCACACATGACCCAATATATCTGTTTCCTTTCTAAGAAACGTCTTCATTGTCCTTGGTTATACATTTCACAATTCTTATTTTGTGTACATATTTTGTTTTCACACGAAAAATTTAATTTTCCACAAATTAAATTTTACTAAAAGTATAATACCCACATTACACGGTTCAATACTTTCGTCAAACTTATTGAACTCAAGGACAAAAAAGCATCAATATTAATAGAAGCTATATTGTAGCAGTTTTTCCCAAACTGTCTTTGATTCGCTTTTGTTCTTGAATTCAATAAGTTTGACGAAAGTATTGAGCCGTGTATTGTCGGCATTATATATTATGTACTTTATTAATATCTGAACACATCTGCACATGTCAATTTGTAATGTACATTGTACTGAGCTAGCTGCAAGGATGGAAAACATGAAGTTTTTTTATTCGCTTTGGTAATGTTGGTGCCTCCTGCTTCAAGTACATACATTTTATTTTGGTACCGAGTTAAATTACCATTTATGATCTCGGTTATAAAACGAGTAGAAATTTAAAATATTTCAATCTGGATGTTATGCTATTTGTGTAAACAGTGTAACACTACGGAGCTGTCGTGGAGACAATGTAGATAATAAATTAAATTGTGTCTCCCGCTGGAAATCAAATTGAGTAGTGAAGTGGGTCGACAGTTGATACAATGAACTAATGTGTCATTATCAGACACACAACTGATTTCATTATAACTCACTTTTCCTCTGCTCATCTATATTCATTCATATTCATATTAGCGTGATGACACAGAATAGTATTTGAAATCATTCTCTAATGTATTATTGAATCTGGCTTAATTTTTAATAATTGTTTTTGGCTGTTAACTTACGAAGTGAAAATCTTTGCACTCTCTATAATCCAAAGTCAGAGTGTGTGAAAGTGTGTATATGTAATTGTAAACAATGGGTCCAATACCTTGGATAGATATGCCACGATATGCCTACTGGATATTGATAAATTAAAATACAGTTTCCAATGCAGAAGATCCAGGGATAGATTTCCTTTCGGCCTGAGGTTAATTGACAGTTTGAATTGACTTAGATCAATTAATATAATACTAACGTATTGTATATAAACGGCGACTTTGCGAACTCATAGCAAATAACCGGTATAGTGTCACCCACTGAAAATCACTTCTTATTACGTGAGTGCATGGATTGACTGGTAATAGGAATTTATTTAAAGAGCTATTTCAGATCAAAACCCCGATTACCAATAATGATGAAGGCGATGGAAATTAAATTAATAAAAATGGAATGCCATATGTTTTTAAATTTTTTTGTAAAGAAAACTAGATTTGATCTGTCCATGACGTCTGTCAGTCTACCAGGCAGCTCTTGGTTCGTATCCCAGTTATAATACCCTATATATTTCACTCAAGAGAATGTTTATTTGTCGAATCATATTCTTCCACCATTAATCATTCGTCGATTTTTATCAGAAAACACGGAAACAATTAATACTACATCATACCGAGGCGAACAAACAATTTGTTTTGAATACATAAATCATAATGTGAAAGATAAATTGTTGGCATTGTCTCATCGAGAACGAGAAGCACTGATGCACTGATGGCTTGAGCGAACGATCTGGAGAGGAGGAAGGAGGGGTTGCACAGAGTAACTTGCGTCTTGCTATTCAATAATACTTTACGATGCAATAACAATCATAACATAGTTATAGAATACCACAGACTGGCTGAGCACACGATCAAGAGGAGTAAGGAGGGGTGGCACAGAGTAACTCGCTTCTTGTTGCTATTCAATAATACTTTACGATGCAATAACAATCACAACATAAGTTATAGAATACCACCAGACTGGCTTGAACACAGGATATGGAGAGGAGGGGTTGCACAGAGTAACCTGCTTTTTGCTATTCAATAATACTTTACGATGCAATAACAATCATAACATAAGTTATAGAATACCACCAGACTCGCTTGAACACACGATCTGGAGAGAAAGAAGGAGGGGTTGCACACAGTAACTTGCTTCTTGCTATTCAATAATACTCGATGCAATACCAGTCATAACATAATTTATAGAATACCAGGTAGATGTTGATCTCGTTTCGTTTGTTACTGAGAAATCATCAGTGTTGTGGTCGTGGATTATCTTAGGTATATACTTTCATAGATACATTTCGAGTACCTTTACGATTTACCTATAGCAAATATAATTATAGTTTGTTTACCTGTACCTGTATACAGATCATGTTTATATTGTGTTTATAACATTCGGATAGGGCTACAAAGATACAAAGGTAACTTTTTAAAGTTAATTTAATCACACAATTTGTTAAATAATCGTATTTATAGATAGGGCTACAAAGATACAAAGGTAACTTTTTAAAGTTAATTTAATCACACAATTTGTTAAATAATCGTATTTTATAGATTTCTCGTTCGAAAATTATCGCGCCAAAACTGAGATGAGATGTTTTCCGCTTTTTGAATATGTTCCCTCTTACACAACAACATTGCTATTGCTACAACAAAGTCAGATGGGAAATTTGTCATATCTGCAAGATAAAAGTAAATATATGTACTTCCTTCAAAAATATCAAAAAATTCTCTTGAGTATAAGACAATTTTGCCGTCTTCAACCCCTCTAGACATAGCATTTAGTACAGGCGGGAAAATTCTGACTGCACGTATTTTACGGGTGGTTGGAAACATTGCTGGTAAAGTCATCTCCTACTGCATCGTCTATAGTAGTGAGTGCAACAAGAGCGTATGTGGTCTCATCATTCACATAAATGCACATGGCAGGTTAACAGCGGTATAATCACTATAGGGTTTTCAAATATAAATGCCGTGGCCGGTGATTGACGTACAACTTCACTGTTTTGCACAAAGTGGTTTTAATTAAGTATTTTACCAATTCCCCACTTCTCTGTACAAATATTTCGATTGATTTAGAACAAATTTAACTTCCATCAAAACTCACTTCCTTATTGACTTCAGCTTCTTTCTTTCTAGACATTTTGCTATTCGTATTTTGCACAATTATTACTGTTAGCCAAAGCGATTAGGCTTGGCTTACTCGCAATAAGTCACATTTTTTGCGTCTCACTTATCCCATTGCTTGCGTCATTTAACCGGTAACTTTGTAGCCGTCATATTTATTATTTGATGTAAAGGCACCAATTGTCCGTGCGTATCGTCTCAATAAGCCTCACTACACGTGTGACGTCACAAGCCACTATGCACTGCCATGCCTTGTGTACTTGGTCGTGTGATTCAACGTGATATTATGCAGCTGGAATCGGTAAGACAATGAAATTAGAGGGCAATAACTGCCAGTGTGTTAGTTTTAGGAATGATGGACTGCGAGTTGTTTGGTTTTCACAAGTTCCAAAGCGCGCACGCGCTCTCGCTCACGACCGAAAACCACGTTTCGTCTGTCTGTCTGTCTGTCTGTCTGTCTGTCTGTCTGTCTGTCTGTCTGTCTGTCTGTCTGTCTGTCTACTGTCTGTCTGTCTGACTGTCTAACTGTTTGTCTATAGTCTATCTATACCATGTGCGATGAGAAGTGGATCTCGGAACACGAAGAGTTGAATCAAACGTGTAGCGTGTAGATGATTGGCATAAACGAGGATGCTGATACGGTTGAGACTCGGGCTCGTGGCGTACGTGGGGTCGAATCTAGTGCACACTATGGAATTTGGTTGCCTTCCATCCTCAAATGTCATCAACTCTTTTAAAAATTGATTTATTAAAGACATAATATAAAATAAGGGACGTAAAACAATTCAGTATATAACAATTTGTAGATCAATTTAAGCTGTGCAGTGGGGCCTACGTCTATACTATTCGGAACAACAGGGCGCAGATAAATAAGGATGGGGAGACATTGTTTTGGGCTGCGATAGGATGTTTATAGCATTGTTTTGCTTTATTTCATTTCATGCTCACGGTTTATTCCAGTCCGACGGGCTTGATCCCGATTTCCTTACGATAAATTAATGTATATGACATTAAAACGAGCCTTGACTCTATAATATTGAATGATTGGTTTTAATTTCACGGGCTAACTGTGGTGTGCGTATCAGTTATATTTTAGTATGATCCACGACGGTAGACTTTTAGGCACATCCTTGACTCAAACATGCATAATAGAGAACTACAACCAACAGAACAGAACAGTACTCATTTTCTTACACTTATTTCATATTTGGTATTTGAAATCAAATCTCGCAGCTAAATTGAAGCAATTTACATAAAATTAGATTTGTCATCGTCACAGTGCTAAACCCTTCCCAAAGTCTGTTGACTGAGTGGACAGAGGAGTTTATTGCCAATTGCCGCGGCATAGGTTATTGAACAGAAATAATGAGCAACTTAGCTGTCAATGCACGTTTTGTTCCCAAAGTATTTAAGTGAAACAGTTTGAGCGCCCCAGGAATATTGTGTACGTGTATAAATGATCGCTTACTATGATTATTTTCATAAGTGTGGAATTCTCGTTGAGCGGTGTAAGCCAACTTCTAGAATACAAGATTTACTGATAGAGGAGCATGTTAATGTGAACCGAGTTAGTGCAATAACGTAATTGCCTAAACAACTTAAAAATGCGCCACAAACAAAAAATCTTCTCAAATGTTTTTTAAAATGAGATAGGTATCGACTATCAATATGTTTAATTGTATGGATATAAGACAATTACATTTTTCCGGGTGGCAAGTTAAAAATGGTCTTGAATGTTATGTTATGCTTGAACTGTTTCAAACATAAAATTGCCAGTAAAATATGCATCATGAATTATGTTCAAGTTTTTTTACCCAAGTGAACTAAAATATCTTTTATCTTCGTATTTCTGTGATTATAAGTAGTTTTTTTTTTTCACCCATGTCTCGAACATAATCACGGATAGTAACGATGAACATTACTACCGAGGCAAATCAGCTTGCGTTGGTTATGGTTGTTTAGTCTGAATGTCGAGTTCACAGTGATTGCATCAACACTAGATCAGAGCGAAAGCTAGAATAATATTATACTCGTTTACATTAGCATAGCATCTTCTCTAACCTGACAGTATCAATCTACCAATCTTTACTAATTATTATTGTAGGAGCCTTTGAAGAAACTCGAAGCCTTATTGCATAGAGCTAATCTAGGCATTGACCTTTAGACTTTTCTTTTATGAGAAATTATATACTAACTACGGTATCTGATGCAGTCTGAAGAATCCATTCAGGACAACACATACGCATAGAAAACCACTTTACAGTGATAATTTGCATCCATGCATGAGGTATAATAATTGATAATCTCTTATGTAAATTATCCCGTGCAAGTTTAGCTTGGGTCAGACGAGGCATCTTCTGTGTGACCTGAGCCGAGCGGATGCACCGAGCCAAATTATACGGATTCGAAAGTGAGTGAATCTTGAAGATGAGAACGCCGAGTAAGATGAACCTTTCCGTTGGGCTTTTGATTGTGAATTATGATGATTAAGGAGTAATAACTCAGCCAGATAGATACCAGTGGTTATAAATCCGCATTGTATGAAACTTAATTTCATATGGAAGCTCAATTAAACATTACATTTCCAAATTTAATTAGCTAGGTAGAGAATTATTTGAGAAACATAATAGCTAGGCGCCTCATTTTTCCTACCTGTAATGTTTATGGCATTTCAACAGTTATAATTTTAATAATTGCAGTACATAACCCAGGGTATTATCAAAAAAAGTAAAATAAATCTCAAATGTCAATCCTCAGAGGATTGAGGTCAACGACCTTGAAAATGATAGCCAGGTTTAGCCTTGTACAAATTCTGAATTTGATATTAGCAAGCAGGTGCATTGAGGGATTCTCCTACTGCAAACGAACTGACTGTGTTGTTTATCTGTGTTCTTGTGTTCGAACAACTACTCATGCTTATACTTCTGACACATTGTTTAAATGCTGAATATAAAAGTGCTAAGAAAGAGTATTATATATATATATATATAGTGGAAACAGTCAGTAAACACATCATTCAAAACATTCTACACACATATTCATTATTCAATGTTCAATTCTGATTCATGTCACTTATCTTCAAACACACACAAGTTTGACTGTAAAAAATGTGTTTTCTCTGAAATGGTGTTACAAGGTTTTTGATACATACAATATTATATTCTTTACTTTTTGGTTTTAAAATGTAAAATGTTGTGAATGATAATTCAAAATTAGTTTATTAAAATTATTAAAGTTGCATTTACATACATGTTTAACATTCTATGTTAAAAAAAATGTTCACAATCTATTAGAAATAGACATTTCTTCAATTTGTCACAACATAATGAAATGTCTATAAAATTTCTATGTTCGACATTTTCCTTTCTCGCTGTTTTATTGTAGAATTACCTCTTGCGTTAATCTCGTATAATGAACTAATTTATTACAGATTGCAATTTAATTATTCACGATCATTCAAGACATGTTGAATGTGGCTCTTGATTTACTTATGTGGGCTCGGAAGTGGTTGCCAATGTATGCATTAAAAATAATTATAAAATGTTATCATTTTTTTTTTACTTATCTATAGCTTCAATTATTTCGAGACACCCTAAATGCAGTTTTAAGCACGTCCCAAGTCGGCCGTTTTAAAGGTAATATATTGTAAATGTCGGTGTAATCGCAAATTGGTCTTGAAGACCGCCGCAGCGTTTCTCTGCTATAATGTCGATGATGAATTGTCAACACAGCCAAAGGGCTCAGTCTGGCACTCACTCCACGTTCGCCCAAGTAGCCGTCATGTCCGGCCGAATTACCTAAACTGCGCTTCAACTCTATCGCACACACGAATTAATATTCATTAGAAGAAAAAATATTCTTGAATATTAAATAAGATCAATTTCACTATAATTTTGATTTATATAATTTTATTTACAAAGCATAATTTATTATACTCATTTTGACAGTAATAATTTAGATTGTTGGTGTTATTTACTGGCTGAGGGCAATTAATGAATCGGGCAGCTCTAGGACCAAGCGGCGCTGGTCACTCATGAGTAATTACGCTGCATTAACAGATTATTTACAACCTGATGCGCGGTCTGCATATTATTCTGCAAGCGTCGCACGGCACTGGGAGAGCCAATGAGGAGGGATTTATTACATTTTTATGCGTAGGCCCGGATGGTTAACACTTGTAAATGTCCTGTTAGATATTTATGTAATTAGTAACAGTCATAATAGTCTCCTTTATGTCTGACTGAATTTTCATATACATTCATTAAAAAACACTTGGACATGTTATGTATCTTCATTGTCAAAACATCTACGTTTGTAATCGTCATCGTCATCGTCATCGTCATCGTCATCGTTGTCGTTGTTGTGTTCGATATCGTCATCGTCAATAGAAGATAGCTGGTACAAATTTTGTTCTGTATTTTTACGAACCGTAACGTACGTACCTAGAGTTATGTGGAAACGGTTGCTGCAAGGAGGATGAAATAAAATGACAAAATTGAAGTACTTAAAGGTGGGCTGTCACGGTTGAAAATGATTTTTGACCATACTCATATTATTTAATAAACTTTGAATCCTCGTATGAATGAATAGAGCGTCGAAAACTAGAATTGAATCGGGCTATCGGTTCGGAAGTTACAGCGTGTTTACTTTTAGTAGGGGAGGGGGGAAAACGTCATCGCTACGGTCGGCTCTTGGTAGCGCGCGCCGAACCCTTGCTTGACAGGTATAAACACGTGTAGCGCACCGCAGTCGACTCGCGGTCTGTGTCACGAGATACTGATTGGGATTTCGTGATTGATCGTAATATTTGCATTGATACATCCTAAGGCATAATGTCGCAATTTCAAACCTACAAGTTTGAACCTCGAAAGTCGAAGCACACTGAGAAACCGCCAAGAGACTTTGTAGGCCGGGCTGGCTTGGTGTGATTGCGGTGAGTGTGTTTTTATGACGACCGACGCTGAAAGTTTCTGTTGCACCGAGAGTGTAATTTTTAACAAGATGAGCGGCAGTGTTGACTGTATCAAGTACCATTCTTCATTTGATCAAGTCATACTAAACATTGACGTCTTGAAAACAGCGCGCCAAGCTATGTTGGTTTACGAGAAAAATCCTCACCTCTTCGAGCTACAAGAGGCAACAAATCGCACATGGAGGTTTGTCGCATATCGGCAATTTATTAATTGGGCTAATTCGGGGGAAAGTTTAGGCAAGAACAGAAGAATGGTTATACCCTCTTGTCCCGTCCCTCTCCTCATCCTCGTCAAGATCATCATGGTCACACAAGTGGAAGTGATCGTTGCCTTCCCATAAATGTGTGTTGGTAACGTGTGAGAGAACAGATTTGAATTTTTCGATCAAAACATCGTCGTCGTTATTGCAGGTCATCGATGACCACCACAGATGGTTGATTATACTTGATTTCCAGCCTTCTAAACTTGGTGCTTTCTTCTCGACAGCTTTAATAGCCTTGGCCAGGCTCTTACTCACATGCCATACATCGAACTCGTGTGAGATGCCATCGTACTTTTCTCTTATCATTTTTCTGATCCCCCGGTGACGATCAGTGAGGAATAAATCAATATTTTGCCATAATTTTCAATAAGGCGCGTTAAAAGTTGGTCGCAAGCCGGCTTTTCTAACTCTCCCGCTACGAGTCCCTTCTGCAGAACAATAAAATCTATTATCTTATCAGTCTTTATATCCATAATAGTATACGTGCAATATTTGACACAGAACCCAGGCGAATCGTATTGCCCATCGCCTGACAACCAGGCTCGGCCTTCCTGAACTGTCACTTCTCTGGCGTTATTCATTCTGTGCTCCGTCCACGTGTGTTTTATGTACGGAGCAATGAATCGACGCACGATCCTGTAGTACGTGGCCTCAGAAAAAAATAACATATTTATTGCTTCTGCAAAAGAATGAAACTTTATGAAGCTTGTGCCCGGGCAATATAGTGATGTTGCAAACTTCACGGTGCCAACACCGAACCGATTGTTGGATGCTTGCGATCTCCAAATCAGTCTGTGACCTATATTGCATATCGTTGAAACAATTAGTGCTGCACCCTTAGTCGATTGTTGTAGGTCGGTGACTTTGTGACCACATTCCATACAATAAACAAATAGCAGTTTTAAACAATCCCATAAAACAATGAACGAATCATATGTATCAGCTTTAGGTCTATTGTTGTCAGCGTTGCATTCGCTGCCTTCATCATCGCTATCGTCATCGCTGATTTCTCTGTGGTCATCGTCCTCGTCGGTGTGTTCCTCTATTGTTGGCTCATAAGAGGAATCCAATCGCTCATCTGGGTCTACATCACAAGCACTTGTCATATTGTCAGCTAGATTGTCGCCGATAAGATTGCACTGGATTCCAATGTCTCGAGTCGTCCCGCGATCATGTGCAATGTCGGTATAATATGTAATGATGTCCGGTTCACTAATGACTACTTCTGGTTCTACATCCGTCAAAGTATTACCGCCGGCATTTTCCATGGCTTCGGCTGCTGTCTTCTTTCTAATGTATACCGACGTGTTCCGACGCCTTTTCGATTGCGGCTCGGATGCTGAGGACAACAGATCCCTGAAAATCTTTCATGTTTTTTGACGGTATTGCACTTTTGATTAGCACAGGGTTACACCTACTTGCAAACAGACCAAAATCTACCTTAAGCTGTGCAGATGTGTGGAAATCGGCAGGAGTAAAGTGATTTGAACATACCACCGAAGTCGCACTGGGCACAAAACCAACCCGACTGATTTTATTCACCCATGCTTTGTGACGGACTGGACATCGATTCCTGTTTGGAAACTTGTGGAAACTGATGCGTTTTCCGTCAATTACTTGCCCAGGACTATGAGAACACTTATAGACCGAACAGGACGGCATGATAAAATTTAAAATATGACGATCATACAAAAAACACAGTCACTGCAGAGACAAAACACGATAAAATAAACTTTGGAAATAGATACTGATGAACGTTCGTATCACACATTCACAGCTACAATATTGTTCCTATGCGTTTGAAGTCACTTATTATTACCACATGTGGTCGTCATAAGACACTTGAAAAACTATTGCGGAAGGTTGACAATGTACAAAAGCAACACGCACGTTGAGAGAGACAGGTGCGTAGCTCACCGCCTCACACCGCACACAAATCAAGGCAGCGAGCCGGGCGCGGCTGGCCCACGATACGTAGCGCTGACGTCACAAAATCGTCTGCTAGGCGTAATATCGGTATAACTACTTGATGCGAAATCGTAGAGACTTCGCGTTTTCGGCGTTCGACTTTTTGAGTGAATGAGCACATTTTATTTTTCGTGACAGCCCACCTTTAACAAATTTAGTGTATTGTGCAGTATTATAGTAAATTTGTGTAAGCAGCTTTGATTTATTTATACATATATTTTTTGTGTTTCCAGCTGATGCATTATTTAACAAGAACATATTTTATCGTTATTTGGTAATGCCAAACGGATACAATGAGTTTTTGAGAATTGACAACGCTGAAAAGCACCTACTTAGAAGTATAAGTAAATGACAATAAACATCAGAATAAAAATAAATACTCATGTATTTAGTTTGTTTTTGATTGAGAACCGCAATTCATGCTCTGTATATTTCCATCCCTACAATATTACACTGATTATATACATATTTGTTATACTGTTTACGAAACTCATGCTGGTTTAATATTTTGTACGTTTAATCTCCAAATGGGCCTTCAAAATCTGTTGTTGTTACATGAAAAATAAGAACTGATTATATATTTGAGTTATAGTAATTCCAGGACTACGAATCCTAATCTTTGATATTTCCATGCTTTATAGTTTATACTATCTAAAAAATATTTTGTTACGTCAAAGGCGGAACTAATTATAATAACTGTAATATTCAAACGACCGCGGTTTTTTCGATTACACAAGATACGCTACATTTTATAAAACGACGTTTTTTCCTTTATAGTTTTTTAATTTATGAAATAGCAAGGTCTATCTATATTAGGTATTAAACAGGGAAATGAGTTGCATACAAAGCCGGGTGTATGGGGGGTCTCGGGGACTTATCGTATGTATAATATAAACTGAAAATTGCACCATTGATAATGCGATAATATAGTGAATCTATAATATGTGCTATTGTTTATGTCTCTCCCTCCCTATTCTTATTTACGTTAGATGTGTGCTTAACCATTGTTGAAGTTCAGTAAAAGTGTGAAGACGGCGCGCGTGAGCGGACAATGCAGGAAGAGCCGCCCGCAATTGACAGTTAATTATTTATAAACAACACGGGGCGTGCGACTTGTTTAAAAACCTCTCGTTTTATGCAATAAATCATTCCGCGTCAACGAAACATTTAATGACACAGAAATCTGTTGTTTGTTTTCTAACAGGAATGCGTTTAAAATTGTTTTCAAGGATAGTTCGAGCACAACCGATAACAATGCCAGGATGAAATGTTGCACACTGCAATACATACGTAGATACCTGGCCCGAGGCTGTAGGATCGCGATTGTTCTAGTACAGGGTGATACACAATGTACACAGCTTGTTTGAAGAGTTGCACACACAACAGTTTACAGCTGATTTCAAACCATAATCTCACAAGATCTCGGATTATTTCGAACTAACACCTTTCAGAATACCAACATTTTTTTCCGGATACAGTTGCTAACTCACCGGTACCTTTATAAGCAGCTAATGTGTTTGTGTTTCTAAACTATTTTTCAGTTTAATTTTTCAAATACTAGGGGGGGGGGGGGAGGGGAGGGGGGAACTGCAACTGGCTACTGACTTTTCTGCAATAGTCCAGAAACTGTTAGCTCAATATTCGTGTTTAAAACAAATCATCTTCATAATTATGTCCTGTTTCAGATATTCATTAAACATTTGAAAAAATAATTGTACTATACATTTTACCATAAGTATGATTCAGGATTTGATTTGTTAGCAAGACGTTTCTGTGAAGACTTTCTTTGTTGTTGTTTTGGTTCAGTCTGTGACAATATTATCCTATAAAGTCTGTTGCTGTTATGGCTGATCTAGTTTTCATTGAAAGTCACTTTTATTACTTGACAGGACCAATTTACAAACAAGCAAAACATGTGTGGAAATTTTATTCGGTTACATTGTTCATATAGTGTATGGGTGTACACATGGACAACGTAATAGTGATAGAAATGTGCTGCTTTGACCTGTCCAACATATTTTGCGCTCGAGATTTTGCACTAAAATATATTTTCCAGTCAATGCTAGAGAACTTCACGAATCATTCTTAGAATGACTGTGTCTACTCACACAAATACACTTTTTGCTACAACCACGAAGAGCAGATGTTCTTGGAAGACTTAATTAAATTCTCTGCTAAAATCTGTATTTTTTGCTACACATTCGTTAACCGCGACCAATTATAACTAGGCTATCAGTCACAGTTGACAATGCGTGCTCGGATTTTGTAGGGCATAGGTTTTTTAAAACCGATACTTTGTATTTCTTCAGATTTCCGTTTCTAGGTTAATTGCTACTGTCACATCTAGCCTTGTTTAACACGTTATTGTATGTTTTGTACAGTTTTGTTTGCCACGGTTATGGTGATAAGAACCATATACTACGATCTCATAGTTTGGACATTTGTATGGTGTTCACTGTTCAGGTTGCAGTTGTGAATTTCACACGATTTTTAATTTATTTCCTAATTATCTTTGGTTGGTAATACACAGTACTCCAAAACTGGTTATTGTAATGGAAAATGTAGAAAACGTTAGGTATGATTTAAATATATTAATTTCTACGAAATATTCAGATGTATCACATTTAAGAATTAGCATATAATCGTTTTCTTGCATTGTGTAGAACATTTTTTTAAAAATAAATATGAGCCCGCTTGTTGTATTATTAAAATGAATGTTCACTCAGAGCTCTTGTAATGTTCATTGTTGCAAAGGAAAAGATTTTAATAAAGTGTTCATGTAAAGTGCCATCATGTTGCGGGCATGTTATTTCATAATTGGCATATACACGTTCATGAAAAATTATTAACTGCATGAGAATGGTACATGACAAGACTCGAGGAAAAAATTGCCCTAATTGGAGATCGACTGTGCACCCAAATACAGTTGATTATTTAGTTTGGCATTACGACACTCATGCCATCAAGTACGCTTCTTGTGTATTACCACATACTCTATGTTTCTTGTCTTGATACCTTGCAGAATCCAACAGGTTTACATAGACTGAAACACCCTGTGCTACCATAACTGCAGCTAGATACAATTGCCTTTCCCATCGCGTTAGGCCTTTTAAGGCATCATCTTTTTAGGCGGGTCCCTCTCTATATGGGATATTGCTTAGTACCTCCCTGCGCCGTTCGACCACCGATACATAATCAATCACAGCACAAGTCGTGCTGGAATACTACACTTTTTTGATATCGCAGTTTCTATAAAAGGTTTATGTGGTTCGTTACTGGACACGATATTGTGGTATGACGGAAGATGCTAACACGCACAGTCCTGACTCCTGACGGTCAGTGATAGCCGTATGGTGGTAGCGCCGGTCAGGACATGCTATCACATTAGTTGTAGTTATATCACGTGTATAGTTGTTGTTGTGGTACTAGCGCCGGTCAGGACATGTTATCACATTAGTTGTAGTTATATCACGTGTATAGTTGTAGTGATACAAGAGAAGATGCTTACACGCACAGTCCTGACTCCTGACGGTCAGTGATAGCCGTATGGTGGTAGCGCCGGTCAGGACATGCTATCACATTAGTTGTAGTTATATCACGTGTATAGTTGTTGTTGTGGTACTAGCGCCGGTCAGGACATGTTATCACATTAGTTGTAGTTATATCACGTGTATAGTTGTTGTTGTGGTACTAGCGCCGGTCAGGACATGTTATCACATTAGTTGTAGTTATATCACGTGTATAGTTGTTGTTGTGATACTAGAGAAGATGCTACACGCACAGTCCTGACTCCTGACGGTCAGTGATAGCCGTGTGGTGGTCAGGACACGTTATCACATTAGTTGTAGTTATATCACGTGTATAGTGGTTGTTAGTCAGTCCTGACTCCTGACGATCTAGCTAATGCAGCTACTGTCAGTGATAGCTGTAAGCTTTGGTGGTAGCGCCGGTCCAGACCCATCAAGCTAGTGGAGGCCTATAATTGTTACGTATTTATATTGTGTTGATTATATGGATACTTACTAGCACTAACTTATATTATTTTTATTTTATAAGGACTTGCTATATGAGTAGGTAAAATATTTTATGTATTTAAAAATTCTAGTCGCATTATGTTGGTATTAAAAACTGCTATTCATACACTTTCAGTGATAACGGTTTTTCTACTATATATTTCTACTAGATATTTCCTAATATCGTTCACAAATGAATTGTTTTGAAGATTTGCAGAATGCAATGCGTTATTTTTTATATTGATCCATACATTAAGTTTTGAGACAAATATTATGTGCATGTGTATGCATGGTATTTTTCTAAGACTGTTACTGCAAGGACTAATTTTATACATTACGAAATTAACTTATGATATTCATAATAAATATCTGTTTTTACCTGTTTCCTTGTTTCTAATTATCATTCTGACAGTGTAAAGTATTTAATTCTGAATTGAAATTATATTTACGATTAGTTTTATATCGACGGAAAAAAACAAATATACCTACGAATTAATTGAAAAAAAAAACATCTGTGTGAATAAGGATACAACTATTATTTTAAAATCATTAATGAAACAAATGTGCTTTACATCACACAGCCCAAAATATTGTTTATGTTTTTATTGTTTGCTGCCCTATTCATAAAACAAAACGTTTTCACTGTGGACATTAATGGGTGGGTTTGATGTTTTTGCATTCACCGAACAAAATATGGAATTAACAAGTTCGTATATCATATCGCAAACACATTATGTTTCCTCAACCTTTCCCTCGCCATTAATGAAAAATCAGACAAACTCTGTAAATGTAAAATATCCTTAAAGCTTTTATGTAACTTCAAATTACTTGACATTTGTCTGTTTTATGTCTAGTATAAAAAATACAACTTAAAAATTCTTTACTTAATCCACATTTGCAGGAAAATGAATTTACATGTAAACTTACATCTTTCAAAGATTTATGAAATATATTGTGCATCATTAGTTATTTACAAATCAAAACATGAAGCTTAAGCACACAATAATCTGCAATAATATATCACAATAATCTGTTGCATGCACGAAGAAAAGTCTAGCATGGAACGTTTATTGAAGTAGTGTATCAAAGAGGTCACCTATAACCTAGATACCTACGCAAATTTAAAAACAAAATAAGTTGTAATAAAAATATAATATCAATGTTAATATATGCCTGGCAGACACACGTCGTGCTCACGCTATACGAAGTACATCGAATGATTGCCTCACTTAGCATAGTCGATACTTGCATGATGTCGATCATGCTGAAGTTTGTCGATGTATACATAGATGGATCTGTTTATAGTAATTTTTTTTCTGTTGTAGCAAAATGACTATCAATAGTAGGACAAGGTCTTGAAATCCCCCAAGGGAAAACACATCTTCAATAGATATTACAAAAATAATAGCGGAATAATAAAAATATATTGGAGTCAATCATAACAAAACTTTTCAGTTCACTGGTGATATGTGAATAATATTGTTATGAGTCAACAGTAAAACATAACGTTTCCCCTACTGAACAAAAAAATTGTTTTTTCAAATATTGTTGTGTTTAGATATATGTCATGTCGTGCAAGAGTGGCCGTGAATTTTACTTTGTGTTGGTCTTTTGACCAAAACATAGTATTAATAGAAGTCTTTTTCATATAGTAAATAAATAAATAAATAAATGAAAATAAATTCACATTTAGTCTTCCTTTTCAGTAACAAGACTGATTTTCAGTGGGGGACTTTAATTTAAAGCGACTAAACCAACCCTGTGGGCTCCGAACACCATCGATTATCATGGAATTGATATACGAACCCTGATGCAACTTGCTCGCAAACTTCGTCTACCAAAACCTTAAGAAATAATATTTTGGTGATAGTAACTAAAACTACCGTCTTACTCACTGCACGGGATGCTCTGCTGGTCTCAATATCACACTTTCCACGATAGCAGTCTTATAAACTACTAAACTATGACCTGTGCCAACCACTTATTGTGAGATACTATGATAGTTTAAATGAGACAGATTTTCTTATACCTCGAGCAGTTTTGTCTGACATCACTAAATATTATGATTTTGTTATTATCTCTGAAATAGAAAAATAACAATAGCGGCAAAAATTTAAACCCTAAAATGAATGAAAATGAACACCCAGGAGAAACTATACCTGTTGTATTTATTCAAGGATTGCTCATTACCTCTGTGACAGGATAAGTAAGCCTCTTATTAAGAGTAATGTACTTTTTAATTAAAAAATGGACGCTATAAGGATCAACCCAGTGTGGTTCTCGGAGTAATTTGCATATTTCAATTTAAGATTCACAAACGGTTGTGTATTTTATAAAGCTTATTAAAATAAAAAAATAAAACGCTTGATGTCAGAAGCGAGGTTCCATCTTGAGACGAGAACATGTGACAGCCGGCTATTACTTAGCACCAATTAATCTGGTACATTAATTGTTAGTCTCACTGGAAGTATGGAACACATTACTGGCTAGACCAGACGTAGGAACACATAATTTCATAAACATGAAAAATGTAACTTTTTTATACGTATTCACATTTTGCGTTAACAAATGATATTATCACTATCAAGAACGACCCTGGAGCATTAGCCATGAGGCATCAGACCTCCCACAGCCCTTTAGGTTACAAATATGGACACATTGCTGGAGGTTTGTACTATTTTTGTTGAGGATTATTAAACACCTTAATGGGAATAGACGCCTGGCCTAGATTACAGATGCGTAAAGAATCGAGGTTTTAAATACGATATCCAATAATTATTGTTTACAACCTTCAGCAACCAGTTAAAAGCATCTTGTAACCCTCAATTAAAACTGCTGAAATATAAGGATTACATAATAACAGGAAGTTGAAGCGATTATAGCCAACTATTCTAGTGCCTCTTCTATTACAACAGCTAGACACAGGTATAAGAGAAACACTAAATTTTTGTCTTATTTTATAAAAATAAAAAATAAAAAAAATTGAGCAGAAAGAATCGGCTATGCTCTTATACATATTTAATTTCATTTATTAACTTGCAATGTATCTAAAGAACATATATAAATGATGTTCAAATTATTTATAATAATATAAATACAATTACTGTAACAATATCTGCATTTAGCACATATCTAGTTGTTCTGCATGCCCACTCCTCTCTGGATTCACTCATGGGTCTATAAGTATCATGAGCTGGTCTGGTTCTGATTGCTTGGTTTATTTCAAGTTTCATGGAGAGCAGTAAGCAATACTATAAACAACAATAACTTATCATTAAAGTTTACCATTGGGACTCAGGGCACACAACAAATATTTCAATTTAATTGAGCCGTGTAAATGGTATAAAGCCGCTGGTTGAAGAACTAACCCCAGTCTAATCTTCCGCTTTTTGTACGAACCCTGGAATATGCACGGCAAACCTGGGTTCGAGTTCCGGTCAGGGTTCATTCTATTTAATCCTGCCTGTTTCTCTAACTTCTTTAACGATTCATCTGGCTTGTGGACGTGGACTCATAGTGTATAGCAGTATAGATCGTTGAGTGGGTGAATGTTTTTATGAGTGATTATACTTTAGCAATCGGTTATCTGGAGTATATCCAATACTTGTTTCCACGCAACAGGTGAAATGAATAATGTTGTGTGTATGCCCGTGTATCGCCACACCATTCATCCCTGCACATCAGCGCTGTCATCGAAAACCACACCCACTTTCAGAAACATTTCAGAAAGCAATTGGAGTGATTGCTGATGATTTCAAAATAGCAGGTTTTTAATCTCGACTCTAGAATCAACAACACGTCAACTGTGCAACTGTATCGCAAAGTTCATAACCCTTTCCTGGACATGTGAAGCACAAATCAGGCCGTCTTGGCAACGTCTGCATGCGCCAACTTCTGTTCTTGATGCAATGCAAATTTAAACCAGCTTTCCTAACTAGTATTTCTAATTAACTAATTTCGATTATATTCGATAAGAATCATAGTGGGTCAGTCAGTCATCTATATTATCGATCCCGGCCCACGCACGCCACCTGCACGGGTGAAGGAGAACTACTCATTGGAAGCTTGTCAATCTAGACCGAGATGAGTGTTGTAGTCATCCCAGATCGGTGGTCCGCAGCTGTCTCGCTGAATCGCTTCACACTCCTTCCGATCGTGTTTCCTTATTGGTTTTCACTCACACAAGAGAACTTTCGTCAGCATCGGCTGATATGGACGACATCACTGTGTATGCATGCGTGGAGAGCTGTAAAGTTTAGTCAAACATATGTGGATAGCTGCAAGGTTTAGTCAAACATAATATAAGACGTCCCCTCCCCCACACGTCGACTGTCGTTCCTTGGCTTATAGTGATTATTTTGAACTGAGATGTCTTTTAAATTCAGCAATTGGTTTATTAAAATTTTAATTTAGCAAATATTTATTTTTTTTGTAACTAAGAAATAATCGTGAACATACATTTTGTTAGTATTATTCCATTCCAAGGGATTTTACATTTTCATATAACGTATTGAAATTCACACTACACTTTATTTTAAGCGTGGAACATACCTTTATAATATGAATTTAGCATTGTTTGTGGCATTATCAAAATTGTCAAATCAATAGAATTCACACAGTTGAACTTTACCCTGGGTTACTTACTCTAAGAACTGTGATATTTCGGTGTCTCCAACTCTTTTATCAAGCATTTTCGATGCTCTACTGAAGAAATGGTCTTTCTACGGTCTATAAAATAAGTTTTCCCCGACTGGGAATCGAACTCGGGTCTCCCCGGCTTCGATCAGTACCACTTCACAATCACTACGTTTATCAGGGCTTTTTAAGTCGATTTAAGGTATAACGGTTTCCGTAAGTCGATACGTTTATCAAGGCGTTGACAATTCGGCGTAAAAAAGCAACTTTGATATTCTCCTGACAGGTGTCGTCAAATCGTCTTAAAACACGTACAGTAAGGCGGTGCGCAACATTCAGTAAGCGGTGTTCCACACCTACATAACCTATCGGATCGCGTTCGCGCCTTGCAATAATTGTCAAATGAGTACACTCAGTTGCCGCTAGGTTGTGGAAAGATGGCGTCTTAAACCGTTTTAAATGTTTATCACGTCAAATTAAATCGGTTTAACTGTTCTAAGTCACTTTGGAAAGTGACCTAAAGTTAAACCGTTCTTAGCTAAATCGATGTGTTTACCAACACCATTAAACCGATTCAACCCTTAAAACGATTTACTTAAACCGGTTTAAAGCTCCTGATAAACGTAGTGAATGTTGTCCGTCCAGATCGCTCTACTTTACCTCTGTAATCAACGCATGTGTTTTGTCTTTACGACCGTGTCTGGCACAGGACCCTTATTCTATAACTCCACCGAAACGGATTCGGTCGGAAATTACAACAATTTTGGCCGAAATGGAAACAATTGCAGTTCCACAACAATATAACTGACACAATAATTTCCAATTAGTATTGTTATTATTTCTCAATTGTTTCCATTTCGGCCCGAATCCATTTCGGGAGTTTTATAGAATAGGGGTCCAGGGTTAACACAATGTGCTGCAACAATGAAGGGTATTGAAGTGTTGAAATTTCATTTGAAAAAAATGTCGATACAAAGAAGTAATAAAGGGCCTTCTAACAGTGTTACCTGCAGAATCGTATATCAGTTGTTTATGACACAATGTGGGCGGGTATTAAATACACTAATAAATATTGCAATCAGTGCTCTGCTATTGAACACACCTTTACACTGCAGCAGAGTTTGCTTTGCACTTTTCGTGATGTACTTGTTTTATGGTAATAAAACATTGCACAAGTAACGCAAGCTGGACGTTTAGAAATCCGCTACGTGTCATGTGGTAACCGCGTTCTAATTGAAAATGTTTCATACAATTAATCACTCCCAGTATAGAAAGACTTGGCCCCAGAAAATTGGTCTTGATTGATTTAAACGGTTTCATTATTAAATACAATTACTTTATTGGTTTAATGGCAGCCTATTCTAATGTCTTGAAGCTGGAGAAGGCATTCCTTGATAGTGATCTATATACTCATGTCTATACAGGGCACGTTGCTTTTCGTTTGTGTTGTTCATCGCAATGTCCGATAAGAAACAGCTGAACTGCATCGCACCATTAAAACCCATGGCGCACACGAAAGAATGCAACTAGAAACGAACGGAATTTGCCGCAATGTTATATGCAAAACATAACAAGTCGGCTCCAATTAGTCAAGTGTATGTGCCTCTTTCAGAGATAAAAGCAATTGTTCATGTGATTAGAGTAGCTGATATCAAGATGAGCCACTAGCGCACGGCTGCTCTTTACATAGTAGATAAATTAGCAATGAACGTGGTTTTAGCGGTGCAGATTGAGAACATGGAAGGGGTGTAGGTTTATTTCGAAGTCACTTCAATATGGTTGTGTAATTCATTCTTGTCTGGACACTCCAATAATGAAACGAGTAATACAACTGATTTCTTGCTGTGTTATACTTAATTTATTCTGACGTACGTGAATAATTGCACATGGTTATTTATTGAGAGTGCCCCCCCCCTTGCCCTCCCCTCCCCTCTTCCCACACATCCTAATGGAAGCAAGAACATTCGCTTGCTTTAGAGTATAGACAAACACAATTATTATTTTCAAACTGCATTGAGAGTTGAAACATTGAGGTGATATAGGATAATTCTTTTACTAAAAGTAAACCTCTCGAAATTTCATTTTTATGTTTTTTATGTTTCAATAACTCTTTAAAATATCGATACCCTGAAAATATGGTTTGATTTGGTTAGTTTTGTAAGACCTAAAACAGCATTAAAAACATTTTTATTATTTTATCAGCAGGGATGTTATTTTGGATTTAAAGTAACATAAAGAATCGGAAACATAAACAACCATACTGATCATAACATTAGATATTTCTTTGATACAGTATTTAGTTCTAACGAACCACATACGACCACTTTCACATTTTCCAATGTTTGATAGTGTTATTGAGATTTGACTGGACGCCTATTACACGCGGGACGCTCTACATTTTTCAAAGATCAAAATCATGTCGAAACATTATAGTTGGTTTTTGTTTGATTTGCAATTGTATCTAAATAAATAATTATTTCACATACTACAAATTGTTTATAAGAAATATAGACTAACTTAAGACACTTAATTACACAGTTTTTATTCTATGGAGCTGGGGATTGTAAGAACACTAAACAAATGTTGAATAAGTCGTTTATGAATCCACTTTCAAACGACATAAATGTCAGCTCGGGTAGAGTAGCAAATTGAAAATGATGCGCATAGTAGTTTTGTTCGTTTTTGATAATTATATAACATTAACGAAATACAGATTTCGATGAAGTCATTTACGAGTGTGCACATTACCTCAGTATTAAATCCATGTTTTTAGTTGGAATAAACAAGTTATTTACCAACATTGTCGTACACATTAATTAAATCACGTACGTTCCTCTGTTTATAATGTATTTTCAATATCCTCTACCATGAATGTTATAGCTTATAATCATAAAATTGATAGAATAATTATTATTCAATATACGATAAATTGAAAATAATTTACAATTTTCTCGTGTTAGTAAAGCCGTGTAATTACGATTGGTTCCAATTCTTAATAAGTATAGTTATACGCATGTTTGTAGCTACTGAATTACTTGATTATTGAAAAGTCGCAAAACGCCAAATTACAATGTAAGTATATAGTTTTCTCTAACGATAACGAGACATCAGTGCAAACAAGATACATCCTCATTGTGCTCATCACTGCAGGTCTTACATAACTCTGTTACGTCTCATATATTATTCTTCGTTCTTACTCGGAACCTTGCGTATAATTCAATCTGAACGCCCATCAATTACAATCATATGTCGAGAATAATATACCTCATCGTCCTGATTGACTCATACTGCGAATGCCAGTTTTATTAATTTTGTCATTACTCTTTGCTTGCTCTCTTTTGATGCTCCTTTCTTTCATCTTCTATTCGTATAATAGTTCTTACTTTTACACACCGGCAATTGACAGAGGTCGAACAGGGGTTGATCAAGTCAACATCTGTCAGCGTTCGAGGTTCGAATCCTGGTTTGGGTATGGGTGTCATTTGGCGGTTTTCATCTTTATAATTACTAACTTATCGTCTCGATTAGCATCTTTGAAAAATATGAGACGCTTCAAATATAATTGATTTAATTTTATCTACTGACTGTCTGATTCATATTTAAAGTCGTTGACATTTTCAATTGTTTTGTTAATTTCAATTGTTTTTTTTTTTACAATCTCGTGTTATTGTTATTACTACATTATTCCCACATCTGGCTTATGTTATGACATTTTCCACTGGGCCTCAATCAGGGCGCACTGGTGCCCCTATTGTATTGTTGTGCATTGTTGATTTGATTGTTGAAGGCGCACTCAGTGTGGTCCAGTGCGGCCATTGGAAAACGCCATTAGTTTTGTATTAATTGTTCACGTTTTAAGTCAATGTTGGAAGTGAATAATAATCATTAAAAACAAAATATCTACATTAATCAACAAGAAAAGCAACCGAAGAAGTCTCCTTTGCAAACATACCACAACCAGAATCATTTATGTAAGTAAATGCACAATAAGAACTATTTATCACACAAACCAAATTTTGTGGGTTGGTTCTTGCTCATTATATATATCAGAAACATAGTCATAAGATCATGCCCGCGGTTATATCGTTGAAGTATATCTGGCTGGTATAGCCCAGAGAGTATTCTAGTACAGTGTCACCAGCTCTTACTCCCTGCGATGACGAAGCATATTTCATTGGGCTTTACTGCACTTTCTCCGTTTTTCACATCGATGCTAATCGAGACGAATTCGCTTATTGATATCTGAAAATATTATGTAGTTATGTGTCTAAGATGCCCCTTTCAAGAACATAAATTATCGCTACCCAATACTTGCAATCTAAATCTATCAAACCATCAATACTCCCACCGCCTCGATGGCTCACAGTACCTCTCTTTTTCTAGTAGCACGTTACCTTATATTTATGCTTTGAACCTAATTTACGGTTAGTGAATGAATAATGCACTAGTCTGGTGGATAAAGTTGTACTTGGCAAACCCGCTCCCTTCGAAACATTTTTTATTCAATTGAAATTGAAATTTTCGCCTAGCTATTGAGTGCCTTACGTCTCGGTCTTACTTTGACTAAATGTAAACACGATTTTTTTCCAACAGTTTCTTCTAGGTCACAATATAGTTTCAAAGGAGATAAGTCTGGTCCCCAAACCAAACGTAAATCATGTTTGTAATTGCAGTGTAATAATCATAGATCATTTTACTATGCACAGTATTTAGCACTAGTAACGTGCATTTATTAGGCCTTGTAAAGGAAGATGGTTAAATTCCAGGTATGTGAGGTCATTATCTTGTTGATAGCGCTTGGAGCAAAAACATAATTGACTAGAACTCCAGCGCGGTACGTCTAATAAAATGAAGTTTTCCAAATCTATCTACAGACGAGATATAGAATTTATCATCTCTATCATCTCTCTCTGATAATAAAAAAACTAATAACCACGGGTTGAAGGTAAAAGTTGACGAAATACGGAGCATGAGGGGTCATAAAGCAGTAATTCTTATGACTGAGTAGATCAAAGCAACAAAAAACAAAAAAACATCGCAAGTGTCTTCTCGACAAGACGCTTGAGTGAAAACTTCACATGACGTGAAATTAACGGGTAAGTTATAGCCAGGACAACAACTTCTTAAAAAGATCATCCACAGGTTGATTAAAGGTATTTAAAAAAACCTGTTTTATGATTTTCTAATTACCATGTTTTTCTTCGACATTTAGCAACAAGTACAACAGGACGACGAATTACGAGTATTTTTGGCGGCAATAATTATAATTCAGGTGGTGAGATAAATCAAGCTGCGCCTGCGTAGTTGCTCTCGGGCTTCCACCCAGAGCTTCTTTAATCGTTCAAGGTCGCTAATTATATCTGGCTTTGAGCGTGGAGCCGCGCACAAACAAGGAATTCCACTGGTGGGCTGTTTCTGTCGCCTCAGGCAGGAGAAGACTTTGATTGGTTATTGTTATTTAGTTTCAATGTTAAGAACTAAGCCGTCAGTAATTTCGTAAGTCTTTGTTGTCAATGTCAAGAATTTAAAAAAATAATACATTGTTTTTCCTCTAAAAAAAAGAAAAAACACAAAAAATATGTAAATGTTTTCAATTACAAGAATTTATTCCCAGTGGGAGATAAGCCATCCTTCATGTGGATAGGTCCTAAGTCGCCATCATCTACTGTGAATAGTAATGAAGTCTAATAATAATGATTGCAAGGTCGCATGTTCCGTGCTTGTCCACCAGAGCAGTTTGTCTAAACGCTGTGACAGCTAAGGTGGTAGAATTGACAACGAAGTAGGTTAGGTTCAATGACAGTTGTGGTACTCGTAGTACGTAAACGATACAACGCTGTATGAACAGAAGTTCTCATCGCACGCACAAGTCATATTTTGTGTTTATTCCTACGTGGTGTTATGACAACAGTACAATGAACACGTTTTTCATTTCAGACAACCGTAGCGTTATGTTCAATATTATCATCTGTAGGCGGATGTTAGCACATAGCACTCTGATATGTGAAGAGCATCAACATAAATAAAATGCATCTTTGAATCTGAAATACATAAGAAAACATTTTTATGTTATTGATACTTCCACATCATGTTTTGTTACCCCGAAGTTATTCTTCGCATTTCAAGACACTCGACTACAAGTAGATTTGACGCATACCCAGTTTTAAATAAGACCAGCTCATTTTATTCTGCATCTGTATTTTCTCTCGGTATTTCGTTATTACGGGTGGAAATGTCATTGCACATCGTTTCACATATCACGTGTAGCACTTGAAGTTTTCCCATCACAGCATAATACTATAATTGTTTTCGAATGAATCTATGCAATAAAGAACGTCAAATAGAAGCTGCAGTAAGAACCTCAATAAAAATAAAGCGTAATTTCAAAACATCTTGATTACCAATTGTGAATAGTTTGATAAGATGATAAGTTTATTAGCATTCAGATCTTAAATAAAATAGTAACTTGAATAAAAAACGTGTATGCACAGTATTGTGCACTCGGTGTTTACAAGAGTTTGAATTTACTTGTTATTCTGATACACGCCTATATTTTTAATTCTTATTACACTTTCTTGTTTATGTAGGATCAACCAAGAATGTTAATTTGTATAACTTTGTTCGGTTGTAAGCATAGCATTTTAAACGAATTATGAGTTTATAGACAAATCAATTCTTGATGCCGTATATGGATTAATAAATTACTATTGGAGTTCGAAATACCTCATTTACATTCATTTAGTTGTCTACTGTTGGACATGGTTCATAAAATTTAGCTTATTTTAATGCGTGGTATTTGAATTTTAATGTGCCTATTATTTTTGTTGGTATAACTAACAAAACAGGTGTAATTTTATATTAAACTGTATGAAAATTAAATAATAAAAAAATTATAAAACATTTCAAACTTCAGTCATTAATAACGATCTACATATTATTATTATTATTATTATTATTATTATTATTATTATTATGAAGACACTAAAACCGAGTTTTGTAAGCACATTGTTTGAATATCTTTAGTATGAAAGTCGTTATTGGTTCAAAAAAAGTCGGAATATGAGAATGGCTATAGGTATACGAATGAAAATATTAGTAATAATAATTTCTTGGGTTGACTGATTTTACCCAAAAATAGCTCCAATATATCTACATATCTGCATGCGAATTTATCATCCTTTAAAAATTATCAAATATTAATCCACGTCTTGAAGGCATACAACAAATATTTATATCCCTAAGCTCCCTATTGAGCACTCTTAATAAATAAGTCACAATTATAATCAATTTATGTTTTATTTTCTCAACAGGAATATAGAAAGGGCGGCAATAACTTTGCAGATTGTTGAAACCCTACTTACGCTTCTGTTCGTCTTTGTTGTAAGTAATTGATGGGCGTATTATTAATTAGCGATAATAAATAAAGGGGAAGGTAAACCTGCTTCTGTTTGTCAAATACGTTGCCGAAAGAACTGCGAACATGCAGCACAATCTGAGCTGTACGGCAGCTGGCAAACCTGAGCAGCCTTCAAACACCCAATCCATATATGTACTATAAATAACAGATCATTATTTATTTGTATTTCCTAAAGTATCGTTTTTATTCAGCTCCGCGTGCCTTTACAATATTTCGCAATAGATCCCTGGGTTCCAAGAAACCCGCGCGGTTTAATTAGCATAGTTAATGATTGATTGCTGAAATACTCCGTGTATTGACATATCATAAAAACACGGCAGTTGTTCATAATTCTGCATCACAAAAGCAGATACGAATGGCTCAACACAAATATCTTCACAACGCACAATAGCATAATATTGTGCTTCAAGTTACGCGCGGGGTGCAAAAAATATCATCACATGCCTTTATAATTTTTCGATAATTGCTTTTGAAAAAGTCGACACATTCACACGCGACAAGCTCAATTAAGTTTTAATTGGTGTATTGAGCAGGTGACGTCACACAACTTGTTCGACACGCGCGCCTCTGGCTAGGCGGGGATCCAATACACCACATACACACACACACACTTCCTGACTGGTGTGGGGACACATTAGCAGCATTGCACACAGCAGAGCACAACCATAGCCAGGTGCAGATACACCTAGTACCACGGCGTCGACATTTAATGTTATTGATCTAGATTTGAAATAAAGCTGCAGACGAAAGCTTTCGCTTCGATGTCCAAATGGTAATTTATTTACATTTAATATTATTGATCTAGATTTGAAATAAAGCTGCAGACGAAAGCTGACGTTGTCATGTCAAAATGGTAATTTGGAATTGCCTACACACGTGCAACCGTGTTGCAAGATTGCAAGGAATGGTCATTTTGGGTGGTTCGTGTTAGAGCGGTGGCTGTGCAAGAATTAAGAAATGAATTGTTTTAAACTGAGGAGATTACAACATTTGAAGTAGGCCTACAAGGAAACTGCACTCTATCATCTCTATGGAGAGGATATCTTATGAGGTGATAGCTATGACATCGTGTTTGTTGTTGTAGGGTGCTTAATATGATGCTAACGTACTACGTAGTCCTCTACAGGAGGTATATAGGCCTAGGTGGAAGAGCGAACTCTGTTCGAACCTCGCCTTTTTGTATTGCTTATTGCAAATAAAGACCTTTGTATTGTATTGTATATTCGAGAACGTTTGTTTGGGAAGGTCGTAGGTTGGCTGTTTGTAGGTTGCAACTGGGGAAAACTTCAAAAAATACCGTCAGTCGGAATTCCCGGTGAGGAATACAGTTTCTTTTGAAGCGCGTGCAGAGATTTGCTCACAGCTACATAATTTGTGCTTTCTGATACTTACAGCCCCATAAATTATGTTATACTATAAATGCTAAACACGAGAAAATTGCATTTAGACTTTAGAATTGATTTGTCGAATTTTTGGTAGGGTTGTTTGTGTATATATGATCATTTTCGTGTTTGCTCATTGATGGTAGAATGTGTCATGCCACATTCTACCATCAATGAGCAAACACGAAAATGCTAAGAATTGGTTGTTTTCGCTTTTTCCATAAGAAGTATCTCTTTTGTATGTTTACGTGTAAATTTTTATTTTTATACTTCTTATGGTACATAACTTTTTGTAAATTCAATTTCGCACGAACTTCGTCAAGTTGGTCAAGATTCCATTTTCCCAGAAAAAGTTTCCGAAAAGCAAAAGGAAGGCATCTACATTTTTAATAAATTGAACGTTTTTAACCAATGTATTTTGTTTGCTTATTATTGATGTTGATCTTTGAAAAACCAAAATGTCACTTAATTTTCAAATTATTTCTAAATTTACTGCCCCCGTATTGTTCCGAAGTTGTACTCTACTTGCAAAGCAGTTTTTGAACATCTTTGTTGTAACATTTATCCCAGTTATCCCAAATGTAATTACATCCATACTTAACGATACACCCCATTGGAATATCAACGGAACAATTTACATATCAAACACCTTTAATATTAATTTTATCATAGCTCTTTAGAAAAATAAAACGATTGAAGTGCATAAATTATTGTTTGTCAAAGTTAATTATTCTACGATTTAGATTACTCGCGGATGTTAATGTTAATTATTAGCGTCATGTTGTGGAGTGAGAGACCGACGTCGTCGACGGACACAGGGAGGGATGCGAGAGATGACCTTGGCAGTTTAGCCAGGTGCCTGACGACAGGTGGAGATATCGCGAACGACTGACTCTTGTCTATCTCTAGGTCAGTATAATTATATAAGTTATTCTGCAGCCTGCCAATGTGTTCACCTACTAATCTCAGGTATCTCTGCCTACCGATCTGTATGTGTCCGCTTATACCGGTATATATCCCGGTCCATACATGCACCTGTCTATTTCTGTATCTCTCTTTGTCCACCATTCTGTACGTGTCTCTGCTTACTGGTGGATTTCTTGTCCAATTCTATATTTCAGCTACCCCTATTTGTGAATTAATGTCTATCTACCTACTACCCTGTATTGTGTGTCTGCTTATTGGCTAGTTTCTCAGTACAATGCCTGGCTGTCTGTGTGTCGTGTCTGTCGATTGGACGCCTGCTTGCTATGTCTCTGTACTATACTCTTACCATCATCTACACTACACAGTCTTGTCTATCCTTTAGTCTACTATCTAAGTCGACTAGCTGGTTGTGGGTATCTTTCTGGCTATCCATGAGTTATCTCCACCAAATACGTCAGTGATCCCTATATACCTAACTGGATGTGGCTACTTACACATCTACCTACTGGCTTACTCGAGTTTGTCGCCTATAGAAATGGCGGAAGAGTTGTTGTTATTTGCAACTAATCATAAATAAATAAGTGAACGTATAGGTTTAGACGAGAGTAGGATTATTTACTTTTAATTAGTCTCGCAGATATTTCCCGACTAGGAATGGAATATCACTTTCCTCTTTGTAAGAACTTAAACTGGATTATTAAATTAAAGCCTTATTTAGTGAATGGTCAACATCAAGCAAATAACGAGCTGAAATAAATTGTGTCAATCGCCCATTAAAATGTCTGCGCTAGCAGCGTCTTATCAGCCTAAGTTAGCCTTGTACATAAAAACTCACCAAGCTGAATCAGCTTCCGAAAGAGTCTTGATTTTTCTACGTGGTATCGCAAAAAATAGATGAAAACATGTTAAAAAAAGTTCAATTAAATAAGAAAAAAAGTTATGCCCATCGTAAAAGTGAAATCCCACATTCTTGTAGCCGTTAGCTGTCGCGAGGCTCCGGCCCGCGGCGATATTAAATTCAGTAATCAGTCGCTGATTTATGCTGATTGCTTTCGATTCTACTCCACCTTCTTAATGAGCTCGTCCTCAATGCGTCCACTGCTTTGGAGCCAGGGGTGTGTAAAGTTGTCCAACACACGACCTTGCATTAGCGCGTCCACTGCTTTGGAGCCAGGGGTGAGTAAAATAGTCCAAAACATGACCTTGCATTATCGCGTACACTGCTTTGGAGCCAGGGGTGTGTAAAAATGTCCATTACTTCTAAGAAATTACTTACATTAGCGTGTCCACTGCTTTGGAGCCCGGATGATCGTGTCAAATAAATCGAGGTTTTACCTTCTTTATAAGTAGCTTCAAGAAACGAATAATTTACTTCAATCAGTATTCAGTCAAGCTTCCACGATTATTTCTAAAGAAAGAGAAGACTATCTACCCTGCATCCCAGACCCTGCTAAAAAAATCTGATAGATGGGAAGAACAATGATATGACGGTTCTCATTTTGGGTGCACGAGTAGTAGTGCCACACTTTCTTCGTGGATTTTCTTAAAAAATAGCTGCATTCCGTTAATCATTCTTGATTATACAATAATTTCTAAGAATTCTTAAGGCTTCGGTCGTTGGCAAAGATACTATGTCCCGCTTACATGACACAAGTCTATGCTTAAAAATGAGGTAAATCTCGTTATTTTTAGAAAAAAATATATTTTAATCCAATACCATCTCATTCAAAACATTACAAACTTGTTTCACAGTAGGTATTTCACAAACCTGTGTTAACGTTAGTGGTTGGTACGTACTATTACAGTGTCAAATACAGCGTTCTTGATATGTCTAAACACATTCATTTCACAAGAGTCTAATATTGGCGGCAGACTTTGCTCTGAGGGGTTCCGCTTCGTCTAATTTTAGTTGCAATCGCTACTGAATGCGTTTCTAATGAGGGTCGGCGAATTTTCGTAAGCCTGCCCACTGTCATTAAACTGTCTGCAAGTTTGGCTTGATTAAATAAATAGTATGTTGTACATCCACATTCACATTCTCGCGTAAGGTTATCGTAACGTCATTTAATTAGAGTTACGGCTAATTACAATTAACGTTTTTCCACCTAATTGGCTGAAACGAATGCGATCCAAAACATACGTGTGACATAAGCTTCCTTTCGTATCCTGGTGCCGTCTATAGCCAACGGTTTGGCCGCAGTCGCTAAGCCGGTTCCCACACGAACACCGAAGTTAAGCAACATCGTGCTGGTTTAGGTGGAGGGTGGGTTACCGCTCTCCTCCGAAACACTAGTTACCGTTAGTTAGAGCAGATTGGAGGGTTCGAAAGCTTGTGTAACAGTTTAGTTCTTCTCGTCAACTGCTCGTCGGCAGTCCAGGTTAGTGGAGGAACCTATTTGACAGGTCAAAGTTACACTTATGGGACATTAAGTCGATGGTTCCCTTAGTACTTTTCGGCAGGAGTACGCTGCGTGCCAGTACCATGGGACACCCCTCCTCCATCATCGTTCATCAATCTCTATATATGTAATTTGCACTTGTGGGACCTCTGTCCTGTTGTAGATATAGAATACATACATAGCACAACACAGATTAAGAATAATATGTTGGAGGCGTATAGTCTCCTCCTCCTCCTTCTCCTTACACTACTACTTACTGCACTACTTACTACTACACTACTCCCTACTACTTCTCATACTCCTTACACTAACTCCTTCTAATACAATCCCACTCCCACTCGGTCGCACTGCCAGACATAACAATCAAGATCTGTACTATACTGTGGCGTGCACTCGCTCCCACTCCCACGAAACAAACCCTTCCGGTAGTTAACCTTTAGCTGTACACATAGCAGTGACTTCCGCGTGCATCTTGATGCTTGACCAGTCCACACTCCCACTACTGCGCGAGCCGAGCGCAGCGGGGCGAGGAGCGAGGTCATTGTTATACCAAAACACTTTATAATCTTTGGTTATACTTTGTTCTGGGCCTCGGTAGGGCCCCCGTCAGCTCCGAGGGCCTGAGACATAGCCCAAACCGTAGTGCTATGATATTCTTGACAAAGAATCTAGTTTTTAAATTATATACGTCCACCTAGACTGCGGAACTCCCGATTTTGATCCGTGAAAATTGCTTTAGTTTAAAATGTGTTTAAGTTGTTCCAAAAGTAAATCAAAATATGTCATCCTGTAGAGAATTTAGTGCACTTTCTAATGAATGTTTCTTTATTTCAATCAATATCAGTTTTTCAGATAACCTTGATTACTTTTTGTAATGTGATGTTTCTGGATACCTTCACACCTAATTAAGAACATCTGCAAAACGGAAACATTTATTGGAATACAAAACCATTCGTAGGAAAGAGAATTACATTCGCTGTACGATGACACATTTTGATTTTACTTTGGGGAAATTTAAACCCATCTAAAAGCAATTTTAACAAACCGAAATCAGGTGTTCTGTAAAATAAGTGAACAAGACAGCTACGCGAAAATTAGTTTTTTTTAATCGTACTTCAACAATTTTAAATCACATTGAAAAAGTAAAAACCGAGCTCAATTCGTGTTCGAAAGAACGAAGTAGTGTATAAAAAAACTTCTTATGTTATAAGTAGTACGAGAGTATTTGAAATATTAATCATGGCAAAAAATAATTCAAATAGTTTTCACTTACTTCCAAATTTAGCTACTACGTACCCAAATTGACTAAGATTGATTGATTGATTGATATTTGGGCTTAACAATCAATCAATCTGAGTCAATTTGGGTACGTAATAGGTTTTCACTTTTCTACCTCAATGACAATTAACGCTTATCTTTTTTTTCAGCAAAAAAATGAAACATTAAATGTTTCTTATTTTCACTGTATTTATTATTACGAAGCAAAAATAAATCCCTATGGTTTACTACGGTAGTTTGATAATTGATAGTATAGAAGGAATGTGTTAGGGCTGTTTGTTAGCCTTAACCGTAGAATTCGTCTTATGACTGAGGAATGCCATAAAAATAACCTCAGTCAAGATTTCCAGTAGCCTTATGCTCAAATTAAGGTGTGTGGTTCGTTTTTGTCTGGTTTTGTACCCACTGTTTTGAGACATGAATAATGGGAGTTATTATTATTTGTAAGATATATGTTTCTGTTTCTGTAACTGTAACTATGTCATCACGGCCAATCCCATATGTGTAGGCTATGATACTGATTAAATTAATGTAGGCGTTTTTCATTATGCTTCCAAATTGTTTCTAATTAAATAGTTAAATGTCGGGTTCCTTTTACATTTATTGTTTATTTGTATAATATTTACAAGCAGACTGTAGATTAACATGACAGCTAAGCAATTTTCTAAAGATATTATATTATACTACTTTAATTACTATCCAATCTGAATTTAACTTCAAATCAAATATTATACTTTTTAAAAATAATTCAATTATGTATTAAATTTAAAAAACTGGTTATATTTCTCCTAATTCATAAGCGTTGTGTTTGACGTTTGTGTCTGTCAGGTATCCAGACGCAACGCAGAGAATGGGCCCCTCGGTAAATTACAGCTGTCTGCGGTTAAGTGTAAACCTCCAGGCGCTTCGGACGCCTCCAGTCTTATTTTAATTATACCACTTATCTAGTAGCCCTAAACCAGCCAACGAAAACGAACTGAAACACGTGTAATTATAACTGATTCACAAAACGACCCGAAGCAAAGTGATACAATTACGTAATCGTTTTTGTTCTTAATTCAATGGTGTGGGTTTTTAAGTTTATCAAGATTAAAGATGTGATTCCTTGCCAAAGATTTCTAATTAATATATTGGCTGGTTGTTATTAGGGCATCTAGGGCTGGGTGAGATCGGAGAGGGCGGGACGAATCGGCTGCCACTTGAATAGTATGTTGTGAGTTAATTAGGTGTAGGCCTCTACACTTTCTGTACACTCGTCCTCATGCAAACAGCGGATGCATGTTTGGAGGGAATTAGGTGTAGGCCTCTACACTTTCTGTACACTCGTCCTCATGCAAGCAGCGGATGCATGTTCAGAGGGAATTGGGTGTAGGCCTCTACACTTTCTGTACACTCGTCCTTATACAAGCAACGGTTGCATGTTCAGAGGGAACTAGGTGTAGGCCTACACTTTCTGTACACTCGTCCTTATACAAGCAACGGTTGCATGTTCAGAGGGAACTAGGTGTAGGCCTACACTTTCTGTACACTCGTCCTCATGCAAGCAGCGGATGCATGTTCAGAAGGACTCGGTCTCAGATACAAGGAGAAAATTATTGATTTTTTCTTACAGATTAGTTTCTTCATCTTTAATGTCAAAAATTGAAAGTCTGCTTTAGTTTATGAAAACTCTGCTTGATACAATATTGGTAGTTGAAGTTGACAATAACATATTGTAAAGATAAGATATGATTGTGTTTCAAGGTGTTTTGTGCGTGTTTCTAAAAAGCTAATTTACTATTTGATTTCATTTCTCGTATTTTATCTATTTATTTATTCTTTTCTATCTATAGTAATTTTACTTGATGTTCTTAGATTGTTTTTATTACTATATTTCCATGACATATTTTGTTTAGCGTGCCAACTAGGTGTATTGTTTTGTTTTGTACGACACTAATAGCTGGTGAAGCTAAATACACACAATCTCTTCTTATCCTACCCTATCTTATCTTACCTTATCTTACCCTATATTATCTCATCTCATCTCATCTTCTCTGATCTTATCTTATCTTAAAGTACAGTATTGTATTTCATCTCTCCATTGAACTTTTTTTTCCTGAAAATAATAGATATCTTATGATGTATACATAACAAATACAAATGTTTAACAATGAATTCTTTCACGCTGCGCTTGAAGGTTTAATAACGTAACACGTGTAAACATACCGACGACTTGAAAAGGCGGAAATATTATCTTTTCCTCGTTGATTGTGAGTATTCACTAATAAAACATGGGATTCTGTCCTTCAGTGTATATCATTGTTTTCAGGTCACACCATTTGCATGCATTACAGACTCCAAAAAGATTTTAATTTTTACTCTGAGCCAGATCAATGGCCTTGTCCAATAATTTACAATTTTAATAACTTTATTTGGAGGTTGATTTTGAAATCCAGTCTGAACAGATGTATTTTAGCCTGAATTTAGGGCCTATCACGTAAATTTACGACGTCACCAGTTTACGAGTATTTCTTGAACCGTTTGGCGTTATTAAGTTGTTTTTGGACAAGATGATATTTCAAAGATGAGACGGGCATAAGGTTTAATCGCCGAGCCTTCTTTGAAGAGACGAAACTGTATTCTGTTTAACGATCATCTGAACTGGGAGATAGGGCTAATCCGGTCCAAGCCATCTTAACCGAACGATCGCAAATCCTTGTTTAACATGACAAGATCGCATCATGTATATTCATGTTACTGACTGCATACCACGCAGTAAGGTGTGAAGATCTTGAGGCGACCAACATAACATTTATATGCGACGTGTTTTATTTATTTTCTATGTCACCATCAAACTGAGAACTTTCTTACTATACCGACTAATTGGTTGAATTCTGATGACATTGATATGTTATGTTCTCCATAAAAGCATTGGATTACCTTTTAGGTAGTATACAACAAAATATAGAAAATATAAACTCAGAAGTGTGTTATTTTCTACGAATACACCAATAATTATAAAATTTATGTAAAACTAGCTACCAAATTTTATAGAAAGGAAAAATGAATAAAATGCAAAATACATATCATAGTGAGTACTCTGAGGCAACAGTTTTCAATATATTCCACAAACTTTCGTTAGTATGTTGGCACACAATGAGATATTATGAAAAGCACTTTAAAGAGCAACCCAGTTACAATAATGTGACATTTGAAACATCTTTTGTACTTGACTACAACTCGAGCATAATATATTAACATGTCTTGTTCCAAACCAAGGCCACTGATTGACTTGTTTATACTTGACAGGCATTCGGTCTTTAAACATTATCTTCGACCACATGATTTTCATCACTAGTTTAGTTTAGTTCTCTTACTACATTACGTGCACGAGAGAACTAATGTAAAGTTTTACATTGTTGTGTTTATTATAAAAAATATACAATAATTCTCATAATTTCAATATTCCAATAATGTTCCTGGTCACATTTCGATATAATTTACCTGCATTTTATACTATAGTTGTAATAACTTCGTGAATGCACTGTACTGGTCGTATGTGGAAATATGAATGAATCCTTTTAGTCGCCCTTCTTTAGCGATGCCACTACTTTGTACCTGACTGTACTGAACAAGGCCAGTCACAGAAATTGTTCACTCGTCCATCTCCGCAATGCGGGTAATGACACACAGAATCAAATATTTGCTCGCAAAGTCTGTAATTATGAATTCCATCGATGTCTGCAGCTGATCAGTGCGGTGATCTAGTTTTTACACCATTGCTGCGGGCGGGCCACGTCTTATAGACTTCGTGCCCACAGTAAAAGTGACCGAAATGTTCGATCTCTGTGTGATGTGGACCACCAGAAGATCTGCCTGGGGTCTAAGTCGGTCTACCAAGCCGGACTTGGTGAGGTTCATTTCATCACCTTTCACATCATTTGTCTCACTCAAGTTGGAGCTAAGTCACATCCTCCAGAAAATTTCAAGTTTCGTTTTACTTTGATGGTTTTGATTTTGATGGGGATTTTAATTTTTAATGGTGATTTTTTAAATTTGAGTTTTGGTGTTTAACGACGTACTCGATAACAAGGTCATAACATATGACGTCGGGTTTTGTTCACATTATTAAAGTCTTAATCAACGGAAAAAGAATCAGATTTAAGTAATTACTATATACTTAGTACAATCTAACCAACTTTGCCAATCGTTTCTTATCATGTCTTAAAAAAGGTTTCCTGGAAAAAGACTAACGATATAATAGAAATGCACAGCATTCCAAAAAGTGACAATCATTCACAATGCGATTTTACTTTTTCAAAGGTCTTGCACACATAGATCAATATAGTACCCGAGAAGTTTGAGGTGTAGTGTCGTTCGCGTGAATTTTTTCATATGTTAGGCTTAGATGGATGGTTAGCGTGAATTTGCTGTGGTTTGTGCCCCAGAGTCTGAAGAGGATGTTAAAAGTGAATGCAGTATATAATTCGATTTCAAGAACTAGCGACGTTGTTAGAGGGACCGTACTTTAATTCGATCCGTCTTCATTCGATCTCCACAACTTTCAAAAAAGTTTATAGTGAACGTAGTTGCAACTTCCAAGTCCGTCTGTTTCTCACTTCCTTTTGGATGGGTCGATTCACTTTTAAACTTTCCATTTCAAGTTGCCAATGCTGGACAGGTTTCTAAACAAAATATAGATTAATGATCATTTCCTAACCACAGCGATGATGTAGAGCAAATCTCCTTCGTATAACCACACGGATGGCAATACTTGACGTACTGGTGTGAGCGTATACAGAAGGTGTGCATATTTATTGGATGACAGCGAACAGGTGTCACAATCGCAGCTGATTAGTAGATATGTAAATTAACCTGACATAAGGTGGCACTTCCTGTAGCGCGTAAACTATTTTTAAGCAAGGTGGGTTTCTAGATGTGGGGACTGCTGCAAGAAAAGAGGGCCTGAGTATTTTATTATTGAATCGATAACGTTTTGTTGTATGTGTATTCCGTACTACCAGCTCTTGGAGTAATTCATTTATTATGTATTCCACAGTCTCGATTAATCTTCTCGAATGGACAGTGCAGCAAGGATAATTCAGCAAAATGTATATGTAAAATACTTCAATCAGATGGAAGTTAAAATTCGTTACACTTTCTGGTTGCATTGCTTAGTAGTGTTTCGATTTATTTCAAAAGGATAACAATATATCTATTTACTATTAAACAAAGTAATAGTGAAATACTGGGTTTATAAATTCAACTAATATTGTGAAATGTTTAAACTCTGCTTATGATACTTTATGTTTTGTTTATGACAATTGTTTTGAGCACCGTCATTTGCAAATGTGCCAACCCTTACCTGAGATAAAGCTGAGAATGTGTTGGTGTAGGCGTATTCTCATAAATGAAACATTGAAATAAACACATTTTTTTAAATACAAATTTTCCGATACAGGACAGATATGAATCGCAGTAAATTCAGTACAGAATGTAAGTTTTTAAATTTGTTATGCATTAAATAATTTTCTGAACTGGAAATATTAGTTTATTTATTATGTGTGTGTATAATTGTTTTCTATCCAATTTCCACAATGTGTTTTATATATCACAATCGCAGAGCATTATAGATATTAGATACGCTTCCTAGCGGGAAAACCTATCCCTAGAGCCAAGGCTAGTACAGTGACGTAACGCACTTTGTGCAGATTGGACGACATTGTACTTGTTTGTAAACAAAGACCACCACAAGTACTCTTTGTATCCGCCATGTTAGGCGGTGACGTCACTAAAATTCGTCCTTGAGATAGCGAATAGAGGAACATTACTTTACTATGACTTGTTGTCATCATCTGATGACAGAAGCCCATCATGGTTTTAGATTGACGTTAATAAAAACTCACTGAGGTAGAAACAAGAACAGCTGTGACCTCCAAAAAGGGGATTCCCTGAAGACAATACGTACAGCAGTTGCGCAGACGTACACGACGCAGCACGCATGTTCCAATTACATAGCAAATACACCACCATGACACCAAAGATTATAAAGGGTTTTATAATCTTTGGTGACACTTTAAACAATTGGACGGGCTTACTCAACGAGGGCAGATCATCTCTGATTGGTCGATACATGATATTTGAAGCAGCGTGATTTATGTGGTTGTTGTTAATGTAGTGTAGTGGCTGCTAACAGGTTGTGAGTAAAGTGGCATCTCGTGTCCTCTTCACCCACCTTAGACCTCTCACCTCCCACGTCAGCCTGGCTTGGAGACAGACACGACACTGATGTGCTCAGAGCACTCGGATAACTTGGTGCACTTGGTGCACCAGGGCTCACGGCATAGTGGTCTACATGGGCAGGTAGGTCTCGCAGATAGATTACGCGAGGTCTGAACTCAAGCTGAGGTAGTAATTTGAATTTGATATAAAAAAAATAGGAATAAAACTAATAATAATAATTATTATTATTATTATTATAGCAACCATCTGAAGACCGCTTATAGGATGGCTACAACGAATTGGCTTCAATTAATCATTGTTCATATTTTCTCCAATCCTAATTTTAGCAGCTGGCTAAAGTTACGTTTATAGAAAATATGAACAATGATTAATTTAGGTTAGTTTTAAAGTTAATTAAGGTTAACATACCGGGTTAGTATTATTAAAACTGTATTCATATACTCTATTTATTTAGAGAGATTATTCGCAGTGAATTACATAATTGTACAAACATAAGAGAGACAGTTGCAGAGAGCTACAAATGCATTGGAAGCTCTCTGCATAATCGCAGCTAATTAAAACCGGCATCATTATAAGATATTGATGATAAAGATAATACAGATCTAGACAGCTGAACATAAGTATATTATACGTAAGGAAAGTAACGGGTAAAATGCAGAGAGAAGGAAAGAAACTAGTTAGTATACTTGGCATTTATGTCCGTACACCATGTTAACACCGGTTTGCAAATGTAATGCAACAATAAAATAATAATAATTTCCTGGAAGCCTTTTAGCGGAGTTACTTGTATAAATGTCAGTAATTCTATCAACAAATTAAATTGTAAATGAGATATTTCTTTTTAGCTAATATGGCCTATTTTTTAAAATGTATATATATGCGGCTACCACGGACCTGGACAATGATACAAAATAAAATACCATTGGTAGTAGATTTTAATTTTCATAGCACTAAAAAACTAGGTAAAATATTTCTGAAATCTGTAACTGTGCTGCTTGGTTCTTGATTCGTTGGGTGGCATGACTGTGACATTGCAATAATAATCCACCACTCTTTACTAGTTTAATCACATCATGATGAGACATTCTATTAAAATACGATAAAATATACGCTGCATCAACAGCTATTTATCATGCGTTTACACTGTTAAGCGTAATGAGAAATCACATCGTGAGTAAGTAGCGAATAAACAATTCAAACGCTAACACTAATGATATCATGTTTCCTGTTTGCCATCCTAACACCTCCTAAGTGATTAATCTCTACAAATAACAATACATAATTCATATCTTTAAAAAGTAAAACCACCTTTCTCCTGGCTATTAGGAGAATCTCGGTTACCCACAGAGGGCCCTTCTCAGCTTGCCGGAACCGCGGAAGTCTAATTAATTTTAGCGAAACCGTCCAGCTATTCTGAACGATCAAAATATTCTCGAGACCAATGAAAAGAATTTGACAGATTAAGGTTTCATGTAACACGTTTTTTGCGTTGTTGTGATACCGCCTCATTAATGGATCGTACTTTAGTTGACGTAAGTTATTGTAAACTACAATAATAACTGTATTTCATCTCCGGTGTCCGTGCTTTTGTGGAGTGGTGCCCTCGGCTGGGAAAGTTGATTAAAAACGAATTAAACCAAACAAATTATTTCAGCGCACTATAATAAACTCAAGCTCTGCGGCAAAAATGTAAACTAGGTAGGTACTAATATATCTTATATACTTCACTTCACCATACCTTATTGGTAGTGTTTTAATGTGCACAAGTTGTTAGCCATATCCATTATCCAATGTATCAATATCTTTTGGTCAGGACTAGGAGTCAGTTGTGTGAATTAGGTAATAATAATGTATTTCATCTAATGCTCACAGTGAATGAGTCATACATAAAGGCAATGCGACATAGCTGTAATACGTTTATCTAAATTACCTTTTTAAACATATATATTTTCCATGTAAACTTATTTCCTGGGTAGAAGGGAATGTAAACGAAAAGAAAACATAATTTGTTTGGGGATACTCCAATCATTATACGGCGGGGTGTGCGTTTGGAGGAGAATTGTAAAATTTCTGGTTATGAAAGCCCGTTACCCTTAATTTCGATCGTCTTACCGATTTTCATACTGTAACCGATTTTTCGTCAATATCTCACTTCATAGTTAACAAATGCACTAACGTTCACACCATATGAAAGCGGATTTGAACAGACGAAAGCTCTATATTCAAGACCAGATTGACTAGGTCATACCAGTGTACAACGTCCCCAATCTTTCATAATTCTTGCGTCCGATTTGCTCTCATAATCAGACAACGATAACAATCTGAGCGTGCTTGATGACTGGATAGAAAAATTAGAAAATGTATTCCAACAATGTTGACCGTCGTATTCATTCATATTGCTCGGCTGATCGTAATCGTAAGGAATGCAATGGACGCATTCTAACAACTCGGACCTGTGCTTCAAACATCATCACACAATTCGGCGCTTCAAACACCGAGTGGCGATGTGGCTGAGATAGCGTTCATTATTAATAGTGAGGCTTAATCGGAGATATTTCTCGAAGATTGTTCTATGATCAATGCTTCTTTGGCCGAGCTAGCCGTTGCCAATGTAGTTAGAATGGTGTTTCTTCTTTGCCCTATTCTTTTCTCTAACTTTTGGTTTATCATTGAGATACGTTTCACTTCGTATTCACCTCAAAAACTTAATTTTCTAGTATTTTATCTTAACACAGATCAAAATATTGAACTTAATTGATATTAAATATAATTTTGTGTGATACTTTGACAGAAGTCAAATGTTACTTTATCCCAGAAGAGTCGACAACTTTGAGTTGACACAGCAATTGTTGGGAAAGTTTCCCAAAATTAAGTGCGTTATAACGGAAAAGTTATTTATTGTCAAAGTAAGTGAGTTAATTGTTACAATCATATGCAAGCAAAATTGCGTTGACTTCGACTTCATTTATTTAATTTATTCATATTGCAAATTTGGCGTACTATGGTTTAGTGCTGGCCGATGCTCACCAATACATCACATGTATTCTTCAAAGATAGGAGAAATATAAAATATCTTTCAAAGCGAGATTGTGTGCAGTGACCCAAGTTCCAAGTCATGGGGGCGGGAAGGGGGGGGGGGGGGGATTGGGGGGGGGGGGGTCATGCCCTGAAGGCGATTCAGGTTCCTAAACCTTATGCAGTTTAGAAAAACAAACGTGTACTTTAATTGCAGTATGATTGTTTTTGTCTGGCAAGTAGTTTCTTAGTATTAATTATTTTATCTTCTACGTTATAAAAACATGGAAGTGTAGAAAACAGACATGAAGTAAATTAAAGGAAAATTAAATTAACAAAACAGATTATCGCTGTAAAGTAGTCAGAATAGTTTCTATAGTTCTCCAAATGCTTGACTTTATTTTCCTAACTAGAGACACGATTAAGATTATGTATGAAACAACGCCTGAATACCAGTTCGAACAAGTCTATAATTTGTATCCTAAAACAGTGTTTTATTAAACATTAATAAAATACTTCACACTTTATGATCGTAGCTCCTTAGCACCGCCACTCTATTATGTTGGAAATAAAGAACTATCTATCGCAATTCTTCTTAATTAGTCAAAATACCATCATGTAACAGCAGAGAGTATTGCGTTTATTTGTCAGTTAATATTACTGTCGTAAAATCTCCTATTAACATTATATTACTAAAGCATAATTAATTATAATGATAGCGCTAAGATGCTGTTTAACAGCCGAGAGTTGTATTGGGTATTCCATCCAGCAAGGTCGACAGGAAATGCAATTACCAACTTTCGTATGTACTATAATTACTGCAAGAACGCGTATGAACATCAAAACGTTTGGAGTGAAATTCACAGACACGTTTTATGTATTACCAATCTGATCAGCAGATACCCGAGTAGCAGCCTCTTGAATTGCATCTCACTAGTGTTGTGATCAACAAGGTTACAACGGTTGGTAGATAACTGCTCTTGCTGTATTCTGTTTAGATTCCGCCTTGACATTACGTACCTGTGTTTTTCAACAGAAGTATAGGATACGTTCTGAAACCACATATTTCATCCTCTTTCAGAATCGTTGTTCGCTAATCGCCTTTACCTTTTAGAGAATATAAACAGAAGTTATCTGACCATAAACTGAAATACGAACTAAGAAAAGTAGTGGTTCTGGTGGAGAATTCATAATTCTTTGAATAGTGTCAAAATTCCGGATAGAAAAAATTTTGTTATGTAGGATGCATTAACAAAACGTTTCTTTAAAATGAATCATATAAACAACAGTGATTTACTTTGCGAATTTGACAATTTAAAATATCTTAAGTTGTTTTGTATTATATTAAACTACGCCTTCGAATTTGATATAAACAATTTATACAATCTTGCCTAAAACCGAAATCGTTATCTTATATTGTTTTAAAAATTTATGGTTTTCTTGGTTGCCGTTTCGGCCAAGTGATATAAACGTGCTTTCTAATATTTGGCATTTATCAGATTTATCAGGGGGGAGGGAGGGGGGCGTAGAGGTGATCGACAGGCGATGGATATAATCGCATGGTCAAAATCGATAAGTCCGTGACGGACACCATAGCCCACGTGCCACACGATGTTATCTTAAGATAGCGATAGCGGTGGCTCAGTGCATCGTACGAGGGTTCTACTCTGGAGATTACTGGCTCGATTATACTCTAGCTAGATGCGCTATACAATTCTGAAGGCTTTGGTCCTGGCTTGAGGGGGAAGAGGGGGGGAGAGGTTAGAGGAGGAGACCGAAGAGAAACAACTAGGAGGAATGAAGAGATGAATTCAACATTGGTGTTCCGAACATGTTGGAATATACTTTGTATAAAATTGGCAAGGTGGTAATTGAGTTATTTAATTAATTTCTTCTTTACATTCTTTGAAAATAAGAACTTCAACATGATAAAAAGGCACATAAATAGTTCATACATTACTTCAGAAAACGCGTTGCAATTACAAACCGCAATGATTGAAACAAACTAAATGTATTGAATGTCAAAAGGTAGTAACCAAAAGGTTGTTTCATTGCATTATTAAACACAATATTTACAATTGCCAATTGTATTAAATTTAACGTTTCAAATAATCATTAATACGTGTAATAATAACCGTACATCAAACACATGATTGAGAATGAACGGACGTTGCAAACATGTTTCATGGGAAAATATCAGGCAGGAAGCCGGCACGCGGTTCGATGTTTGTCGATGGTCTTTACCGCACCGCATCTTCTTAGGTAACCTGTCACTGTCAATTTCCGAACAGTGAACAGTTTTGTAGCACTAAACAGGGCCCATTATCATAATGTGTGCGCTACACAGCTTCTGTATGTCACGTGATCGCGTCACGGGTGAGAACGTGGTAGCCGACTACATTCCAGCCAGCTGACTGACATCGACCACAGTTTACGGTGGGAATCAGAGAATCTGCCAAGTGACATTTTAAAACTTGTTTTTCGAATGTTTAGTGGCTTCTAAAAAATAGTTTGTGTTCGCGAGTGGACGCGACGAGCATCTATCCTCACGTGTGAGGCTGCAGAGTTATAGACACGGTTATATTCTGGTGTGTGTGTTATGATTTGCAGCCGTAGTCTCGGTGTCTGTGCAAGCGGCTTCCGTCTGTTTGTTTATGGGTAAATGGTAATGTCCGTGTTAAAACAACGCGTAATGAACGTTTTTATGTCGTGTCTCAAGAATGCGACACAACCACGAAAAAGTAAGCAATAACACATGTGTATTATTGGGCCTCAAGACTAATATTGTATTCAGTAAGCCTAGATTACCAGTCCTTATCATAAAAATAAAAATAGTTATCATTATCAATAGTTTTTAGTCCTAACGAAACAGCAATGGTATTGGAGTCAACCTCTCCACAGTGTGGTTTACCCGCAATGCAACATTGATTTGAAAAAGACTATTTTTCTCTATGTTAACAAACGTTAATATCAGACGGTTTTAACGTTTATCATTAGAAACCATACATGATGGATCTCTTGGTAGCAAGTTTTGAAATAGAACCGTAGAACCAAGAAACAGTCGAGTGGTTTGATATTCTGTACCCTAAGTGTTCAGTTTATTTTCTGCTAGTTGCGCGCGCCTGCAATATGGAGGGATACCACCCGCTCCACTCCTGGCTACAACCTCTCTCGCCGGCTTTATGTCTAGTGAGCGAAAATTTAAGCGCGCGAACGTTCTAGTCAGTGAAAACGCACCCGATCATTCGCTAACTTGAGTTTTCGCGCACTAGAGCATTCGCGCACTAGACCATTCGCGGACTAAAGTTCTCGCTCAGTAGAATATCCGCGGCCTGGATCATTCGCGCTCTAGAGTTTTCGCGCACTAGAGCATTCGCACAGTGGAACATTCGCTCACTTAAAATTTCGCTCACTAGATACGTTCCACTCTCGCCGTGGTGGGCGCTCCAGCCCATTAGGTTATTTCATACAGGTGATACAGGTGATACTGTTCAAGATGGCGACAGGGGGGGGTGTTGCGCTTAGGTCGCTCCGTGTCTTATTTATATTTGCGGTGTTACGAGTGTCAGTGTTAAGTGGCCGAGTGCGACCGTGTGTAGAACATGTACTTATGTCGAGGTTGACTAGTGGATCTCCGGTTGAAGACGTGCTCGTGTCGTGCAATTGCAACTTATCGGTGACTACTCTGTGCTGCAATAGTATTTCAGAAGCGAAACGGCGTTTGTTCGCATCACTCCCCCTGTCGCGATATTTGGTCCAGCCGAGGATCCGGACGTTGAGACGCCAGCGGTTGGCCCTCACCAGGGGTGGGAAGTTGCCGTCATCAGTGCTTGGTGCGGTCGTCTTATTAATAGCCTTAGCGGGGGACGTCCAACTCAACCCTGGTCCGCAAGGTCAAGGCGACCCGTGCACCCCTGTTACGCGAGGGGGCGTGCCAGCAGGCCAGTCAGTGCAGCCAGACCACCCGGGTCTCGTTACCCAGATACACTCGTTGACACCTAGAATCGAACTTAATATGTTTTATACTAACGCGCAGAGTCTAGGTCCCTCCACATCAAAACTCAAAGATTTCAATATGCATTTTTCCGATAACAGTGAATATGATGTTATTTGTGTGACTGAGTCATGGCTCCACAGTGGCATCCTTGAAGGTGAAGTTTTGAACTCTCAGTACTCTGTACACAGAAGAGACCGCAACAATGACATAGTTAAAAGAGGAGGTGGTGTTGTTGTTGCGGTCACTTCTGGTCTTCCGTCACGTCGGTGTCCTGAGTTCGAGTCTACATGCGAGATGATTTGGGTGAAAGTCAGTATCGACTCGCGTGTAGATCTCTACGTAGGCTGTGTCTATCTTCCGGCGCCGACTGAAGATCTAATTGAAGAAGTGAATACATCTGTGTCATCTGTCCAGGCCAAGCTTCGACCCCAGGACCAACTTCTTCTCTGTGGAGACTTCAACATGGCAGCGGTTAGGTGGACGCAAGTAGACGGCGCACTCGTACCGACAAGCACGACCGGGTCCCCTGTTGTTACGTCATTCACCAACTTCGTCAGCGAGTGCAACATTACGCAACATGTACATTTTCCCACTCGCCTGGAAAATTTTCTAGATCTAATTTTCACAGGCTCAGACGACATTTGTATTAAAACCTCGACACCTGATTCGAGTCCTGTCCACTCTGACCACTCGGCTATAACCTGCAGTATTTCCATCAAGACCGCAGGGAAACGATATCTGTCGTCACCCCAGGATAAGCCGAACTGGAAAAAAGCGGACCTCAACAAGCTAGTTGAAACCCTGAAAACCTGCCCGTGGAATGACATGGAGAAGACTCAGGATAGCAATGTATGTTGTGAGCTATTCTATAGTCTCCTTAACAAGGCGATAACTGAAACTGTACCAACCATGAACCATAACCCTTCTAAATATCCAGCGTGGTATGATACTCAATTAATTAATTCTTTAAAATCAAAAAATAGAGCCCACAAAAAGTGGAAACGTTTCCACCTTCAATGTGACTATGTCGAATTTTGTTCAAAGCGCAGTGAATTTAAAAGCCTTAAAACAATCAAGTACAGTGCATACTTAATAGAAATTGACAACAGTGTGCAGAATGATGCTAATAAAGTTTGGGGTTTTATCCGCCGTAAAATTGGATCCAAGAGAATTCCTGTCGATGTTGTGTACGGTGACCGAAAATCAACTAGGACCGAGCCGCCGTGTGCACTCTTCGGGGAGTTCTTCAGTTCAACATTTCAACATCCTGAAGTTATCGAGGAACTCCCAGAAGCGCCGCAAGTAACAGCTGACACCCTGTCCAACGTTCAGATCTCTTTGGCCACTGTCCGCTCGCGGCTTGAAAGCCTGGAAACAAACAAGTCTTCCGGCCCTGATAAGATTCCGATTTTTGTAATCAAGCATTGTGCCTCAGTTCTAGCAAAGCCACTTCATACCTTATTCACCACCATTCTTCGAACTGGGAGGTTCCCGACTAGATGGAAGCATGCGGAAGTAACCCCAGTTCACAAGAAAGGCATGAAAAGTGATGTAACGAATTACCGTCCAATTTCTTTGCTATCAGTGTTTTCAAAAGTATTTGAAAAAATTGTTCATGCCGAATTGCTCCGCCATGTTCGCAATGCGATTGCTCCTGAACAACATGGGTTTATTCCTCGTAGATCAACAGTAAGTAACCTCAGTCTTTTCACCGATTTCTTATCAGACAGTATCAATAACAATACCCAGGTCGATTGTATCTACACCGATTTCTCCAAAGCCTTCGATAGTGTCAACCATCAGCTTCTTCTTCACAAACTTTCATCCCAATTCGGCATCTCTGGAAACATGCATAACTTTTTGACTGATTATTTAACAAATCGAACGCAATCCGTTGTCATTGACGGCTGTTCATCTTCACCTGTCCCCGTGACCTCTGGCGTGCCTCAGGGGTCAATTTTAGGGCCCCTTCTTTTTGTTCTTTTTGTTAATGACATTCCATCTTACTTGAGTAATTCATTTTCACTTATGTTTGCAGATGATGTTAAATTGTACCGAGCAATTAGGAGTTTGCTTGATTGCGTAAGGCTGCAGGCTGATCTAAACGCCCTAGGCAAGTGGTGTGACACATGGCGCCTGAAACTTAACATAGCGAAGTGTCAAATCATATCATTCACAACAAAGAGAAAGCTACTGTTCGATTTTAACTACAGCTTGAACAACTTACCATTAACAAGGGTGTTTAAAGTTATGGACCTTGGTGTGACCCTATTATCATCTTTTTCATTCAACGATCATATTACCACAATTGTAAATAAATCATTCCGCATGTTGGGGTTTATTAAGCGTAACTGTTCAACTTTCTCAACCTCAACACTCTGCCATGTATATCAGGCAATAGTCAGACCCAATGTTGAATATGCCAGTTCGATATGGAACCCTCACTACTCTACCTGGGTGAATCACATTGAACGGCTACAAATTAAATTTGTTAAATGGATATGTGTTCGGAGTGGGCGTGAATATCACCGAAATGATTACAACTCACTTTGTGAGCAATACAACCTACCAACGCTTGAATGTAGGAGGCGAGTTGCAGATGTGATTTTGTTAAAAAATATCGTTTGTAATTATATCGATTGTAGTAGCCTTCTTTCCAAAATTAACTTCAGTGTTCCCCTTAGAAGGTCTAGACACACCAACCTTTTCCAAACTAGCAAATCTAGAAAAAACTTGGCTAAATTTTCAGTGGTAAACAGAATCCAAGACACTTATAACGACTTATCAAAAAGGATTGACATCGATTTAACACGGGATTCCACTAAAACAATAAAGAATCGCATTTTTATGCAGTAGCCAACCAATATGACCACAGCGAATCGACGGACCATCTCTACTATGTATAATGTTTCTTTGTGTAGGTGTATGTGTGTGAGTTTGCGTGTGTGTGTTTTGATATATAAGAATGAGCGAGTGTGTGCGTTGTGAAGTTGTGTATCATATACTAAATAGTGCATTGAATATACAATTGTAATGTGTAATATCGCGGTTGTTCTGTTATACTACCCGATATAATGTCTAGTATGTAGTTTGTAAATCTATTTCTGACCATCGTGTTCTTATTACACTTCTTTTATACATATATATTTAATATTAATTGTAAACTGTATTTATTCTTGTTCTATTGTATTTGCCATTGTGGTACTTTGTACTGTTGCAAATAAAGACAACAAACAACAAACAAACAAACAAACAAGCTTATTCGTACATACACAACTGCACTGCACTTGTAATGAATGTACATTGAAGTAGATATTTATTACCGAGTGTGTTTGGTTCTTGATCGTGAACGTACTCAAGAAGAATTTCCTTGTCGATGAAATAGACTAGTTTACAGTTTAATGTGTGCATGCTAAATAATCGCTTGTCTTTTTCTAGTACTAATTTTAATTACTAAATAAATAAATGCCAAATATTGAGATAAAAAACGTCAACAATTTCAAGACTTTAGCGAAGCTCATACTGTTGTGCAGTAAGGGTTATCGATACGATTGTTCGAAATTAAAACAAAATGAGCGGCATCGGGTTTTGAAAAAAATAAAACTTGGGACGACCAATTTTAACGGTGATACGTTTAAAATCAACTCTTAATGAAGACAGAATTAGCGGCATCGAGGATTGAAAAAAAACTGGTCAAAGCTAATCCCATAAAGTTACGGCAAAGCGCGCTCACATAGGCCTACTGTTAGAAGCCGCCAGTGGAGCCAGAGTTCAACATCAAAGAGTTTCAGAGGTCAGAGTTCGACCGCACATCATAAATGCTGCTCTCCTGTTTTCGGAAACGAACAGACGTGAATCACAGAAGTAACGTCCACGTGAAGGGGACTTCGCGTATGTCACGTGGAAGCCGCGTTTGAAGAGACTAGTGGCTTCATTTGAAGGAAATATGTACACGCCGCATTGTAAAGATGTCTCTGTCGGTAGCCGAAGCATGGCCGAAGACTCTATCAGTAGGCGGTGCACGAACCGAAGGTCAAGATGCCGTAGGTCACGCAATTTACTTTTGTACACACGGGATAGAGTAAACGCGTGACGCGTTGATAAGCGAGCACGTCCACGTTCATGAACATTCTGCCCAAAAGTTCACAAAATTACCGTCAGTTTTCAATATAAGTATGTGAAGAGTTTTGTTTTCAAAATTACTTCATTTATTGACAGCAACAGAAGTGTATTTTCTACGTACATATTCGAGATGGGAAGGAAATTTACTATGTGCAGCTATCACACATTTGGCCGACGTTTAGTTTTGGGAAAAATATTTCGACTGTGATGTAACTAAGATTACATATTGAAGGAATTGTTTCCATAAACATGATTGCGTTCAATCCACATAGGCGAGTTTATAGTTGTTACAAATTTCAACTTGATCGAAATTGTTGTTCGCAAATCATCGCGGTACACAGCATCAACAAAACTGAACGAGTGCTATAAAAGTATAATGGAAACGTTCGCTTATTCATGAGCAACGTGTCACAAGAAATATGCATGTCCTCTCTCAAAACTGTTCTGCGTCATCAAAACTGATGATTACCGATAGTTGCGTGGGTCAGTGGTAACAGGCGATGGAACCGGCGATATTAGAGTACCGTGTGTTACCGCTGTGCCACCTCCACATGTGTCACAAGCTACAGTGTAATGATAATAATATGGCACTAAATTCCCCCCCCCCCCTCATTTAATTTCATTCATTACTGTCATCAATTGGCTAAATGTTTTACAGACACATCCATAAAAATAAGATGAATGTGGAAGGTTATTTTCTGTGCCATTTTGTAACATAAAATAAAACTGACTACGACAATTCTTCATAATGAAGGTTCCACCTTGTGTTTATACGACCCCCTTAATTGGACTTCAAGACGAGATCCTACGCGAATGGTGGCTACGCTAAAGGCCAAATAACCCGGAAATGTCATCAAGAATCCTATGGGAGCCAGCGAGGATGACAATTCCAAGACGGGAGATAAGATCGGAGCGTGATGCCACCAAATATCCGAAGAAGACAGAGAAGAAGACGCATTGGAAGACCTTCGCTTCGTGTTCCGACGACCAGTGGCGTACCGGGGCTCTAAGTTGGTGGGAAATAACGTAACACAACGCTTTGTTCTTTTCTGCTTCAACTCAAACCGCAGACCGCATACGAATGAAAATCAACTATACCAAACTTTCTATCAAATTTATAGTTCTGATGGCAAAATGTACTTATTTTAGTAATTACTTTATTTACTATGTTTTCTGTGAATATTGCAAACGGAAGCACGTGATTAAGTGTTTCTAAGTGGTAAGTGATTTATTACATGCTTCCTTTGCGATGTGTCTGTTTTGAAATGAGAATAGTGTTCTGAGTGAAATAAAAATAAAATGGTCTATTGCAGTCAACGATCACAACCCACCTGAATTGGCGACAAGCACGAAGGTGTTGATAACTAACGGAATCATTGGGGTATACGGTAAGCGGTTTATTGTTGTCGAAGTCGAGCCTGATATTGGTAATTTGAGTTCTTGTCAATTCAAAGTCAGTTCAGTCTAGTGAAAAAGGGATGGCCGAGGGGATGGCAATACTAATGAGGAATTCAAAATAATAGGAGATAAGATTATTGATAATGCGAATAATAATAAATATAAAATATATTAAAATATACAAATCACTATAACATGACTCACTAACATGACTTGTCCTCCACAACTAAAGGCGGTCTCCACATAATGAAGGTAAAAGTAATGAGCGCTCTCATTACACATACAAACAAATTACCGGTACTTATCTCACTGTTCCTCGGATCACGTCACGTCACGTCACATCACGTCGCATCATATCACATCACATCACGTCACGTCACATCACGTCACGTCACGGCACGTCACGTCATGTCACGTCACGTCACGTCACGTCACGTCACGTCATGTCACGTCACGTCACGTCACGTCACGTAACACCGGACTGTGCGTGTAGCAGTCTGGCCGCCTTATACATTGACGCTTGACCAAACAAAGCAAGGACACCGCCGAATTACGAGTTTCACCGGTGTAAGATGGATCGGCGCAGTGAATGACCGGTCAGTGCCCACTCTGCGCATCTTCACAGTGGCGTAGGTGACGAGGAGAAGTCGGTCCAATTAATAGTCATCCTAAACGGGAGCCATCGTGTCGAAATCTCAATTATAATTACCACTTCGTAGAACTGTTACGATCACTACTAAAAATAGCGTTTCACTGACTTACAGATAGTGCCAGTCAAGAGGGCAGTACTTTCAAATATGCCATTAGTATATTATCAATTTTAATATAACTAACAATAATAATCTGTGAAGCATACAGAAATACTAATTTCATTCAATAAAATCTCTTGGCAAGATTCTAAATTGTGAAATGGCAAACACTGTCATGTCATGTGTAAATTGTAATTTTATTATTTAACAACATAAGTATTTATTTATAAAGTAAATAACTAAAAGTGTGCTTGAATTCTTGTTTGTTAAAACATGTTCAATCATTTACAATTTTCTATCACGCGTTTCATTTTTTTTTCATAATCATTCGAACGCAGCTATATACGAGCAATATAGGTCATGCGAGACTATTAAACATATTCTACTGACAGACTGATGTAGTGGGAGTAATGATAAATATTTTTACTTACTTACACCAGAAACCAGAGCTTTAGGATTTCGTCCACAAAGCTAGGTTGTGCTTAAAACTTCTGATATTATTGAAACTCTATAACAATTACTATTCCCTGGGCTCCCTCAGCTTTATCACTGAAAGGTATCTTGTCATCTGTCGGGTACAAAACATAGGTTCAAGTTTTTAGTGTCCAAGGGGGAGTGTGCAAATGAACTACGTAAGTCATTACGTAAGTTGGAAGCTAGCCCAAGATAAATTTTATAAATAAATATGTTTTTTGCGTGCCCACTCAGTAAGGATAATTGATTGACTCCCAGTGGGGGACAATTCCATTTGTTATTATAGGACTGATCCCATGACAGCTTCGAAACGCCGTTTAGACGCATTAGAATACAGATTTATGATTAAGATGACAGATGGATCTCGGCAATCTTGAGTACAAAGAAATTAACCCTAAACGTCTCATCTTGTGCGTGGGGAGCAGAAGGTACTCACAGGACCAACGTGTCAAGGAACTCACAGAACCAGCGTGTCAAGGAACTCACAGGACCAGCGTGTCAAGGAACTCACAGAACCAGCGTGTCAAGGAACTCACAGGACCAGCGTGTCAAGGAACTCACAGAACCAGCGTGTCAAGGAACTCACAGGACCAGCGTGTCAAGGAACTCACAGGACCAACGTGTCAAGGAAATCATTGGGAGTGTTTGAGCTCTCATGACATCTGTGTTGTTTATGAATGTTATGTTACTTTTTTATTTCCTCGTAGAATCCACTCGTCGTCTTGATTGGCATCAGTAGTAAAATATGAGGCGTAATGCCTAAATATCATATTTTTTATTATAAATATTATTATTGAAGGGTTCCAATAAAGCATTACAGTTTTAAGATATTATTTTTTTACTACTTACATGTAAAATGTGTGATGCATATCATGATTATTATTGAAGACCTCTATAAAATAGAGAGGAAGCTTCCAAAACAATCAGTAGTCTTAATTGTTTTGTATACAATGTATCATAATGCAGAATAATTGCCATTGTGTTGGCCTCTTCGGGCGTTATTAGTCCATTTAATGTCAAAAACTAAAATTCGGCTACGGCATATTATATTAGAAGTGCAGTGTCTAGTTTGTTTTAATTCTTCAACAATTACTATACTTAATAATTTGAAGGTGGATTTGAACGGCTCTAAACATGCACACATTGCCCGTCTCTAATTTTGCAAGTTACTAAATTGATTTTTAACATGTTTTCCATTTCGATTACCGACCCGTTGTCCTCTGACAAGAAATACCTAATAACATTTCCATGTGAGTGATCACCGTTAAGTAAATAAAGGGCAACATAATAAGCTGATGGTCGCCCACGTTGGGACCTAAACCTACGCCACTGGCATCGGTAACATCACTCTCTACTTCAACCAATATCTGATACCTCTGATTTCCAATCAAGATACGTTGAAACCAGAACGCAGAACAAAAACAACTGAATGGGATGGATCGCATCGGATACACCGCAAGAAAATAGACGAGGTTATGGGTTCAAAGATGTCATTAGCCCAGTCAAAAGTCTGGCTGGACTGGACTGGACTGGACTGGACCCGTCTGCCGATAAGAAGAATCCGTTTTTATTGCCGATTTTATTTGTTAATTAAGTGGTGGAATATGATTGTTAACCTATTCTCGATTGCTTTAAAGTTTAAATTATTTTTTCACCATTGTTAAAACTAGTGAGTAAAAGTATAGTCTCTAGTAACAGTGTTTGATCAATGTCAATCAGGCAATGATATTATAAGTGGACAATGTGTCCAATATTGAAATAAATATATTTTTGAAGGTCGTTATATAGTGTTTGGAACCTGAGCTAACATTAACTAATTATTAATACTATATAATTCTTTCGTTTGTTGGCTCATTTATATTGATAACTACAGTTTTGGTTATGTTACAGTTAGAATTTGTTAATTCATTCGTAACGGTAATATTAATAAAGCCTCACTGCATCATAATCATACGTTATCTAAAAATGTGTTTTTGAACCAACACCCACAAACAAGCGTTGGAATGTTGTTTTGCTATAGCGAAAAACAGAATTTCAACCAGATTATTTAAACACAAATATTGAACCTATGTGATTTTAGTAACAAGTGGTAGAGAATCGATGTGCAGACATTGATAAAGCTAAGTTAACACAGTAGGAATTTTCGTGAACAATAAATGAATACAAAATATTAAAACGTAAATATCATTCATACGTTTTTTTGTTTAGACACCGTCTTGTTACAAATGACGAGAAAAATAAGTGATGTTTCAGATAGACGTTATAGCCCATTTGATATCTTACATCTATATTTGGTAAAAACGAAAATTGTAATGTGAGCATTCTTTCAGCATTTACCCAATAGTACACGGGACTCACGGGAGGGAATTTTTCCAACACTCGCCTTTTGGAAGTATGACGTTCTTTTACTGTATCCTAAACGAGACCAGGCGTAATTGTCCATTGTTCCAAATGACAATCAGCTGCACAATCTTTGAAAACTACAAGCTGGTTAAAAGTGTCCTTGACCAATCGATATCGGCTATAAAAATCAGTGAAATAAGTTAATACGTAATACAATCATTATACGTAGTGCTGGGCTCAATTAAGTATCTTATACATTTCAACAAGGTCGAAAGTGAGTAACTTTTATAAGTAATTTATGTAAAAAATGTTACATGGACAAACTGGCAAGTACTATGAAAAAAAAAATACAATTTTTCCGCTCCGGCTTTCTTATCACCAGAAATGTGCGACATTACATCGTCTATCTTATAATATTGACTTAATAATTGCATTGGTTTAATTGTTATCTATACCAATGTCGTACGCACATAAAGCTGTTACATTCTAAAAAAAAATACGTTTACATATTACTTCAAAGAGAATAATAGGTTCTATGCATATTTTCTTAAATTAAAATTCTCAAAAACTTAACAAAAACAAAAACAAAAACAAAAACGGCACCCCGGTATTTGCTTTGAATGTGCCATGTAGAGGTACACATTACAATCTATACACACGCTGCGGGTGCGAGCGCTCAAGTAGCTCAAATGTTTAAATAGCCATAAATACGTGATGTGTGAAGTGAGCACTGAATACACAGACTAAACGATTTTGTTTGTTGACAGTTTTGTGTTTGCTTGTAAAGTATTTCACACTTGTCTCTAATCACTGGCTGTTGGTCTAGCAACATTTGTTTTGCATAATGAATAGGCTAACATTTGAATTGTCGTCATACTTTGTTGCATAGGCTATTAATTGAACACTATGGCGAATAAAATCACTTCAGTTTAAACTATTAGCATTATACGTATTATTTATCTAACTTCATCACAAAGTTTAATTGCTATTGAGTGGCAATTGGGCTCAGTGTGTCAATACGCCTTCAGGTAAAGGAAATTTTGCAGTAAACAAATCGCCGATAATGTGTGAAATTACGTTCTGGAAATAGATATCACGAGCTTGAGTCGTGTCTGCACAATAGAGCTAAGCACGGCGTCGAACCAAAAAACTATATTCTCCACTAACCGAAAATAAAAATAAAAAACTAGAATAAATCCAAAGTGAATGAAACGTATATATGAAAATATATTTTTGTCAGTATGTATTTCTGCTCTTCACAGTAGGCTACTTTCCGTCATAACTTTTCAAATTATCACATACAAAAATAAACAAAAAGTTACATACGTATAGGCCTATATATTATAATATAATATCAGTATCTCAGATTGACCCCAGTATCGTATCGTATTGTACTAAAATATAATTACCTATTTGTATTTTCTTTCCATTGTTTGCTTTTAATTCTAATTGAATCATAAGTAGGTAGAAATAAACATAATTCTAGTTTGTCTAGACAGAATTCGAAACAGAAACAGTACTTTTGTATAACCAATATGTTAAAAAAAGTCCTGGTACCAAATTACTAACGAGAAGTTAATACGATTTCTGTTTGATGCCCAACTTTTGATTAAGTACAGAATTACATTTACTGCTGCCTGCGTATCTATATGGAATGAGTCACTTAAACATGTACTATTGGTGAATACACTTTTTACCGAGCAACAGATGATATCGATATACATTTCCTAGTTTCTTTCGGCGTGATTTCTTATCGTTTGTCAATGGAAAACACGGAAACTCGCTGGCGGCGAAGTGGAGCACGCACTTTTTGCCGTAGTGAACGCGTTTTCGCGGTTATGCGTGAAGAAAGCGTGCGGGTGACATCAGCATCCGATCAGTCGGTCGTGACAGAGAACAACACAGCTGAAAGTATCGACGCTGCGTCTCCGGAAAAAGACATCACGTACTAGAGTGGTTAAAATACTCACAGATAGTTTACCATGTTGGGTTTAGTATCGTATTGGAAAAATAGCGTGAAAGTGAGGTTATTATTTGTGGAATTTCGTTTTTATAGATTGGTATATTTCGGCGTTGTCGAATAAAACTTGCATCATACGTTTATATTGGTGTAACAATTTTTTAAACAGTTATTATATGAATGTGTTTGATTTGCGGATGAAAATAATGCACATTCTATGTGTGTACATGGGATATTAGGCTCCCAACTAAAAATGAGTTCTTGTAACTGAGTGGGTAGCTACATAACTACATACATAACTACAAAATGTATTTGTTTAAGAATAAAGGTTTAGATGTAAAATGTGATAACTAATACATTAAATATTTAGTTTATTTAATGGCACAGTGAGATGCTGTATTATGGTTTCAGCTGGGAATTGTTCTGGCCCATTTCGGTTATTAGCAATACTTGTTCAATTCCAATATTATTTTTTTCGTTTGATTGTTCAGTTTGTTTATTTTCATTTGAACGACGAGAATATTTTACAAGTTAGCCAACATATGAAAAAAAAAGACGGACTAAGTAAAGTACACCAATTTTGTACAGATTGTGACTGCTGACCTCAGATGGTGAAAACAATTTAAATTGCTATTGACATTGGTAAAAATGTGTTCAGGGATGTGCGTATTATTTATTAAATCGAATATTCTTTCCAACGCGAACTAATTGATATTCATAACAAATACGTTTATTATTTACCTTCAATAAGCATAGATTGTTCTCACGTTAACTAAAAAGTTGCGAGCATTATATAGTTGTGGCTGGTTAGTTAGACGTTGTCTGGTAAACCATATTCGCTACATTGCAGGTCCATCTGGCTCGGGCATGGATGTCATATAGTGCCATTTATTATCTCATCACCCACTCATCGTGTCGATTAGCATATTTAATAAACTAACAGTCGTAAAGCCCAATATTATCAACTAGAAAATAGAGTCTTTTATACAAATCCTATCTTGCGTTTGGGGCTCAATGGTGGTGAAAGTTTTGGCAGATTGCATGTTTTCTGCACATATCCTCTAGAAGGTTTTGTGTTTTTGCCTATGGTCAACACGCTCGCATCATTTGCATTAATCTGAAAACGGTTTCTCTTTTCAATTTGACCATGGATGAGTTCCTACCATAACGAAATTAAAAAGAAAATGTTTTTTTGGCAGTTTGCTGTTCTTCCCGCGCATTCATCTCACCAAGGACATCTATTCAAACGCTGCACATAATGAGCTGTTGGTCAGACATGCAAGGGGATCACCGGAGGCAAAACACGGCCAAAATAGGATCGATTGTCTATCAAATAATGACAAATTATTGTTTGTTATTTTGGTATAGGTTGATGTTGTCTCAACTCACGACGCGCGCCCATACGAGTACAAACCAGACAGTTGTAAATACATGCTCGATTCACGTTTCCTCTTACAGTTCCTTGCATCGTCAATAACAGTTTTCAACGGTGCAATATTAAAACATAAAAACAAATCATAAGCGCATGTTTTTGGCACTGTTTATCTTCTCTCGGATGAAGAGAATTGTTAAATATTTTACATAGTAAATGTTTTATATTGTCGTTTTTGAAGATTAACACTCTATTATGAGTGATGCAATTGAATTTTTTGACCTGGTCTGAGTAAAGAGGCAGCCAGGTGTGTTGCAGATGACGATGTATTAATTACTGTTTGTGCGCTTCATCAATAACCAACTTCAAATTGATGATAGAATTTTGGAAGTTTTTATTCAACAAACAATTTCCAACGCTTTGAATCTAATTTGTTGGTCTAGAATATAGCAACATGTAACAATGAGCAAAATTTAGAAAATTTCTATATACTTTACAATGTAACTATACTAAGTGAAGGATGGCATTGATGGATTGTATATTATTATGTTTAATCTTAATAGGTAATAGGTAATGCTTTACTCAGTTAAGGTATATATATCATACGGTCACGGTACTCAAGAATAGAAATTAAGATATTTTTGTGTTATAGTTCACAATGGGCGAATCAAATAAAAACAGCACATTGTTTGGAGGGGAGGGGTGGGGGGGGGGGGGAATACACAACACTTTTTATAATACGACGAATATGCGGATGTTTTGCCGAGCAATGGGTACGTAGATCCTTTCTTTCTAAACGTTTGAAATGGGGTGACCCAC